>OY754987.1:9821255-10413755 GCA_963576475.1 Molanna angustata | reverse complement strand
AAGTGAAAACTTCCATGAACGAACAGAGGTACTTCCAACGGGTCACCGACTACCATATACAGCCTGGAATTCCCTGAACAGACTAAGAACGAGTGTAGGCAGGTGCTAGGTAAACCTGGACAGATGGGGAATGCTAGAGACTGATCAGGACATGTATGCGATTTTGGGGGGAGATGCAGAAAATATCAGTTTTCCGGTTATACATACATCGTATATAAAGCCCTCATCTCCGAGGTCCTCAGTCGAGATTTCCTTGTTCTGGAGGTATCCGCTCTAGCTTTAATCCCGATGATGGTGGCTATTGGTATTACAAATGTCTTTTAGATTTTGACCTTTTAATCTTCTTCTTTCTTTCAGCCATCATCTTTCCACAGCTGGATATAGGTCTCCTCTATAGATGTTTTCACTCGTCTCTTCTTTTGCATCTGTTCTGAGGCCGAATTATTCCCCTTTTCGTATCCCATGGTCTCCATTTCATAATTTTAGGTTCCTAACTACAGACATTATATGACGAACCCAACATAATGCAAGTCATAAAAGTACGTAGACTGCAGTGGTTGGGACATGTCAGCCGGATGAATGATGATCGTATCCCCAAAAAGGTTCTTAATACCAATCCAGAGGGCAGAAGAAGTAGAGGCAGGCCCAAGCTAAGATGGCTGGACGATACAGAAGACGACATAATGACGATCGGAAAAGCAAACTGGAGGAGAGCGGTGGAGGACAGGGACGGCTGGAGTAGGATTCTGGAGGAGGCCAGGGCCCACACAAGGCTGTTGCGCCAATAATGATGATGATCTGCTACATATTATTATACTAGCTTTTATGTCCCGCCGTTGGCCAAGAATGTAAAATTGTGAAGGAAAAAGCAATCGTTTTTATAATATTGTCACCCAATTATTTTGCAAAAGACTATGAAAAGTGGTTTGAAATATGATTGAATTTGATTGTAAAATGTTCAAGTGATGGCCACAACCCATTATTTTTTATATATTGCTATAAAGTGTGAATGAAGTATAATATACAATTTCTTCACTATTCGAAATGGTTTTAAATATGACTGTTTATCAACATTGTAAAGAGATTGGTTTGGCCACAACCCCCATTTTTAAATATTATCATCGAAAACAAATTGTAATATGTACTTACCTATTGAATATTTAGTAATTTTGGATGTTGGGATGTGGTTAAAATTTGATTAAACAAATGTACTGAAAAGATCCAGTGTTGGTCACATCCCATTCGTTTTATATTTTTTCATCAAGTGTGCATTATATTTTTGCACAATTAGACTGATGAACTTAAAATTGACACAAAAGTCTACATTAACGAAGAAGAAGAAGACTTAAACTATGGTAAATAATTTGAATATAAACGTTGTGAAGAATTCAGTAATGGCCACAGCTCCCTTTCTTTAAATATTGTCAACGAAATCAAATATATTATGTAGGTGTTAAAAATTATTTAAAATAGGATGATATAAATGGTTTAAATTTGATTAAACAAAAGTATTGAAAAGATTCTAGTGCAGGTTACATCTTCACATCCCACATCCCATTCGTTTTTACATATGTATTTTCATCAAGTGTGCATATCGTTAATAATATTTCTGCACAATAGACTATTAGACTTAAAACGAACCCAAAAGTCTAAATAAAAAAGAGAAGAATAAGTATAAGACTATAAGAAATAGTTTGTTTAAAAAATCCCAATGGTCTACATAAAATAAGAAAAAATACATAAAATAGAAGAATTAGACTATTGGAAATAGATTGTATAAAAACTGAGCAAAAGGTCTTCATAAAAGAAGAAGAAGATTAATCTATAGGAAATAGTTTGTATTAAAACTGTCCTTAAAGGTCTACATAAAATTAAGAAGAAAAATAATTAGACTCCAGGAGCCGTCGCTTCAGACCCTTCAGTACCTCCCGTCCCATCAGGCCCTTCAGTACATCCCGTCCCTTCAATCCCTCATCACGTCCCTTCCAATCAGGCCCTTCAGTACCTCCCGTCCCTTCAGGCCCTTTAATACCTCCCGTCCCTTCAGGCCCTTTAGTGCCTCCCTTCCCTTCAATTACATCCCGTCCCTTCATTCGGGTAAGAAAAGTTTAAAACCAGAAACCATCCTGGAAGAACCGCGAAGAGATGTAAGCACCGTCTTCTTTTCCCAGGATACTCCACCTTTATAGGTAAAATGACCAAATACACGATGAAGAAGAAGAAGTAAAAAGTTTAAATCCAGAAACCGTCCTGGAAGACCTGCGAAGAGATGGAGGGACAGTCGGACCTTCTTTTCCCAGGATATTCCGCTTTCATTGGTAAAATGACCAAATACACGAAGAAGAAGAAGAATAAGAAAAATGTTTAAATCCAGAAACCACCTCGGGCACACGCTCGACAATTCGCCAAAGTTTCATTGTAATCGGACATACGGTTTAGGAGCACATCGCTTGCATACATTCATACATTCATAAATAAATAAATAAAATAATTTTCCGATAGGAAATCAGTATATTGTTGATTTGTAAGTAAATAATAATAGGTAGGTACCTACCTACAACAATGTTCTAAATAAATTCGATTCATAACAAATTTTATTTGAATATCAGAATCTTTCCGTTACCATAGTAACCATTCCAATACGTAAAAAATATCAAATGGTTTGAGACATTTTTTGAATATGTAGGTACCTACATACATTGGTTTGTTCGATGCCATAAAAATGAAAATTGTCAGAAAAATCAAATATTATTTACAAATTATGCAATTTTATTATGCCTATATCTTTACTAATAATAAACACATTTTTACAATATATGTCTTAAAACTTGCTGTAATGTCTTGTGTTTCATTTTATTATTTCATAATTACATTTAATTCAAAGGTTTATTATTTTCAAGAACATATTCATTCGGTAGGAAAATGAAATATTGTATGAAAAGATATTAAAATGGCGGCGTTCATGTACAAAACGCTTACATTAAAAATAAGTTAAACATTATAATTATACAAAATATTCACCATGTTTTTCACTCAAACGCTAAGTTATACTTGAAAATATATTTTTTTCGTGTAAATACGTACTTCTAACTTTTAAACTAACAGATATTTGCGTGCAAAATGTACACTTTTTTGACAGATACGACTTGGAAAATTTTGTATGAAAAAAATAATTATTGAAATATTTTTAAAATTCAGCATTTTTATCGCATTATTTTTAGCGTGACACTGCATCAGGTATACAGGTACACGTTCGCACATAAATTAGATTTTTAGATGCTCTTGGTTTTTCAGAAGGCGTGAGACAAACACACACACACACACATACACACACACAAACACTAACATTTTGATTGCTTTATTACTTTAGATAAAAATAATGTAAATTGTGTTAAATTCAATTTAGTTCCTAATTCATCCCCTAAGGCATATTTCGCCCCTGTGTAATGATCCCGGTAGGGTTCCTAAACGTTTAACATTGAAAACCAATATGCCCGTGTATTTGTGAAGAGCCAATACCAACCTACATACTTATTACTTAGCCATTTGTGTACTTGCCTGCTTAGTTACATAACTAAGAACATTTTTTCTCTACACTTCTATGGTAAAATGGAGAGTAATGATTTCACAATTTTTATCATGAATTTCTCAACAGGTATCATGTAGAGAGTGTAAGTATATATTTTCTATGGCTTTACTGTTTGCTTTTGTTATAAACGATTTTTGAATTTTTTTTTTGTACCTATATTGTTTTATGCTATATATTTACCTTTTATCACACCATATTTATAATGACACCAAGAAGTAGATTACTGCTGCCCAAACTAGGAAATCCTGTTCTAGGGCTAGCAGTTTACAATTTTTATTGACACAATTATATGCAATTATGAACCAGGTGATTGTTCCCGTTCCACACTAAATAGGCTATTTTTGTTCGGAAGGTGCAGTGTCTATTCTATACAATAGTATAATCATACTGTTGCGGGTGGAAATTACACAGTCAGTTTAGAGTTGGTGCTCCAGTGGTGGAAGGATTGGCCGGCATTCTGCCGTTTCCAGGGACGCCTGATTGCTTTTTTCCGAATTAGCCGAAACTCAATCTACGTGGAGGCTCCTTCCGTGTCCCCGCGGAAAGTAAGTAAATAAGTTTAGAGTTATAGACGCAAATATTAAACAAGTGAAACATGAGAGTTAAACAAGAATTAAAAATGAAAAAATACATCATAGCTATACCTACATACATTTATACAAAAGAATTAAGATGTAACTGGGATATTATGTGTTTTTTGAAAGTTAATTTGGAGTTTGAGAATATATCAATGTTATTAATTTGATGAACTGAATTGTACATTCTGATTAAGCGAGGAACTGGAGAGAAATAGCCGATATTCGCAATAAAAATCGTTTAAATGAAAAATATTTCTAATTGGTACTGTTATTTGAATTTGAGGAAGGATGTTTGGTACATCTAACTGATAATTCAATATTTTATATAGTATCATCATATCTGCGATTTTTCGTTTATTGTTCAAGGAAGTTCCGGATGATTGTAGAGCAAGGGGGAGACCAGCAAAAAGATGAAGTGACAGCTGGACATCCAAATCACAAGAGGCAGTCTCCGACTGAAAAAACAAGCCTTTGGCCTAAAACCAGAGGATGAAGAATAAGAAGTTTTATGATATCAGATGAAGATACACCAGCCTGCCATTATAACACTCAAATTGATGGCTTTTCCACTCTCTAAAATCCAAAATACGTGTTAGTCTTGTTTGGACAGATTCTATTGTTTTTATGTCATAGAACTATAAGGTTAGTTTTATGTAATCGTAATTTGGAGACCATATTTTGGTAGAATATTCTAGTTACTGCGTATTAAATATTTATAAGTATAGTGTTATAGTTAATTATTGTCAAATGTTTTTTAATTGTCAGAACTCCATTACACAAGGTATCTATATTTAAATCAAACAAAATTGACTATGTTTCTACATGTATTTTTCCTTTTACCGTTATCAACTGGTCCTATTAGTCCTTATATTGTTATGACCTATTAAAATCTAAATATGTTTTATCTTATCTCACTTTGTAAAATGGTTATTTGGAAAAAAATGCCTAATGGAAATAAGCTCACCAATGTACATTGAAAATAGGTAGGTAAGCATATATAAAAAATAAATAAAATATTAAAGAAAATATTCACACGATTCAATGTATGACGAGATAAAAATGCGAAAAAGTACAATAAAACCCAACTAATCCCTCCTTCGTTTAATTGTTAAAGGGGATATATTTCCTCTGGGACTCTTAATCGTACTTCTGATATTTAATATTATCATCATATTACATTGGGTGTTGGAGCGTGGGGTTGGGTGAGCAGTAATAATAACGCGATATCTTATTATTATTATTTGCTTTACACATATAATAGGGGTTGGATGTGATTGCCGCAATATGGTTAGGAAGATTTAGAGTTGCTTTTTATTAACTACATTGTATGGCTAAACACCCGCCAAAGCTTGTTATAAACCACCCCACAGTATGTAACCGATACTGCGTGTCTAGTGTTTTGACGTCATTGTGTTTGAATCAAAGCGACTGTTTTAGGGAGTCCATTCAATCATCATGATATTTCATACACGTATAATTCTTCCTCGTGGGTTTCATGACTGGGGATGGCTTATCGCTCGACAAAATGGTCCGCCTCCAGGACGGTCTTGGAAAGGGGTCTGGTGATTGAAGATCCTGTAGCTAAAAAGCTGGACTAAGAAGGTCACTCCAAGGGATCGGTGCCTACCTTGGCCCTTTTCCAATATGTCCTAAATACATAACTGCTGAAGAATTTGCTGTAGGTACTAAATTTGTCAGCTAAGTGTAATTATACAGAAAACAGCCAACCCACAAAAGACACTAACTAAGATATGCTCACTTTTACTTCTAAGGCTGTGTTTCCCGAACAAAGATTAAAGTAAATGTATACATAGATATAATACTTTGATTTCATAAAATTGTTCAAAACTTTTGGTTGTTTCATGGAAATCTAATGCCCTTTAACCACGCAATTTTGAACAATTTTATGAAATCAAAGTACTTTTACTACTTTATTTATTTATTATTTCTTTATTTGGATCCTGTTGTACATATAATTAGTACACTGGTGGGCTTATTGCCTAATGACAATTTCTTCCAACCAACTAGAGTAAATGATAAATATACAAAATAATGTGTACTATGGCAATAAGTTAATCACATTACAAAATAAATAAAGATAGCAGAAGAAAAGTAAAAAAAAAAGAAGATAGCTTATAAGAACAATTCATAGCAATGATAGGAAAACTAAAGGATAAGGAAAGGAAGAGGAGAGGAAGATGTAAATTCATTTTACCATGATATCCAATGATTTTTACGGTTTTACCTATTAGATATATAAAAAAAATGATTATTTGACAAAAAAATGAACAGTGATTTGACCAATGACATTTTATATATGGACACGCTCTACAAAAATGGCACATTTCAACGAATTCTTACAATATTACCAAGAAAGAGCACGCACGACAGAATACATTAAATGCAAAAGAGATCGTAATATAATAATAGACACACTGCAGACGTATTTTCTTTATTATTCCTGTGCAAGCACATTATAATTATCTCTCACACCAAATAATTACTGTGAAAGAGACGAACTTATATTAAGT
Organism: Molanna angustata; assembly: GCA_963576475.1. Taxonomy (NCBI): domain Eukaryota; kingdom Metazoa; phylum Arthropoda; class Insecta; order Trichoptera; family Molannidae; genus Molanna; species Molanna angustata. The sequence continues at coordinate 10,407,057 of OY754987.1, read as the reverse complement.
TATAGCTGTGTGAAAAAGTGTTTCTCGCAAATGATCGTCTACGTCGGGGGGACCAATAGGACACGTAAGCAGTAGCGGAATTGTTTATGAAGCCGAAAATCTTGGCTTGCCTATAAATATTATGTTAAGAAAAACAAGACATATAATCGAATATTTTTATTATTGCATATGCGCAAACATTGGATTTTTTTCCCTGTCGGGAGTCAAAGATATTTTTTAACAGATTTTTAATTATCTCAATAGAGACGAAGTTGGAATATTCATTGTAGGGGAACCGGGAAATCAAGGCACCTACAGGGCTTACGACCTGTCATCGGCTGGTTTACGTGATCACTTTATGCGCTTGCGCAACGTTCACCAATTATGCCTTTTAATGAGATCCCTATCAATTCAATTTTTGAAAGTTCTATATATTGGAATACTGAAATTCTTTTCGCTTGAAAATAAGGAATTTTTACTACAGCCATCTATGGGTGAAATTATGAACAACAATCTTATTATTTTTATTTATTTTGTTGGAACGCCATCTAATTTAAAAAAAATTCCTTATTTTCAAGCGAAAAGAATTTCAGTATTCCAATATATAGAACTTTCAAAAATTGAATTGATAGGGATCTCATTAAAAGGCATAATTGGTGAACGTTGCGCAAGCGCATAAAGTGATCACGTAAACCAGCCGATGACAGGTCGTAAGCCCTGTAGGTGCCTTGATTTCCCGGTTCTCCTACAATGAATATTCCAACTTCGTCTCTATTGAGATAATTAAAAATCTGTTAAAAAAAAAAAAGACATATAATATTTTTATGACTGTTCTATTGAAACCATACTATAAGATTAAAAATTGAACTGTATGTAGATACGATGCTGCTTTATAGGGCCACAAATGTAGATATTATTATGGTAAGTGATTTTAAAATATTTTCATGGCCACTCAAACGAATAACGATGCTAAAAAAAACATTAAATTTTCAACATTTCCCAATTTTCTTTCAGGGTTTGCCTAGTCCTAGTTTGTTTTTTTCTAGGTACGCCCCTGCACGTTAAGTGTGTTTGAATTGGAGGAATGTTTTTCCTCCACCACCACCCGTTTTGTGGACTAATAACGCCCTCTTGCAAAACTCTAAAAGAACATAAGAAGATTATAAAGAACTCTACCTAAAAACTTGCAGATACTGCGATTAAAGTGTCAAAGAGAGCTTGTTATATGGAATCAGTCACGATTCTCCACTATTCCATTGAAATGGAGAGTAAAAAACGTAAGGGTTCCAATATATATTTTTTAATTAGCGTGAATTTCACTTATCAATTATGGTAATAAAAAATCAAATATTTGTAAGTAATTTAAATAATCAAACCCCTTAAATTGACTTTTATTGAAAATGTAATAATTTATTAGAGAATGGTAATTCTGAATATTGAATATATTAAAGTTATATAATATATTCAATTACGACACCCCCAATGGAATATATTATTTCGATGGGTAGGTAATTCGAAACCCATGAGAAAAAAAAACATATTTTTGACTTCGGAGGGCTGTAGGTAATAAATTTGTAATGTAAGTAGGTAAGTACCTACATATTTATTTATTTAATGTATATACAATAATATACACAAATGCAGGATAATTTCCAAAAGGCAATTTATTCCAACCAACCCAAGCAACGTGAAATTAATTTGAAAGAATAAAATACATGAAAAATAAAATTGTCTTTCAATTATTGTACGGCATATCCCAAAATGTGGGGTAACTAACTATAGGTTTGCGGGTGTGCATTTCTTATAAAAGGAAGTGCGACACACGCGTGTAAGTATACCCACATACCAGTGACTTTTACTACTTTTTTGTATATTTTAGGGATTCATATAATATAATCCCAAACCGGCAAAAATATCTTCTATAGACATATTATTGACATTTTAAATATTTTATCTGATTTTCGCTGCTCCTTTGTCTATGGTGAAATTAATTCGAAATCCCTAGAACACAAAACGGATATTCAAAATAAGAATGAAAACAATCAAATCGAATTTGAATATCGAACGCATTAGATCATTAGGAGGTAGCTTCAGTAGGACTTATTGGACGCCAAAAGTCGCTGATCAATTACGCCTACATTGTCGCTTGAAAACCGTCCACGGATTTATGGGCCAATTTAGAACGCTTCGAGATATTTTGAATATTTCGAGGTTTTCAAATAAAATGGCGCTTAGCAAGAAGGAACGACTCACTTTGTGGCAATAAAATAATATGTCCGAAGATAATTTTTGTTCTTTTGACTATCGGCGTATTTTACAAGCCGTCAAATTAAAATTTTTCATCACAAAAATGTGTTCCAATTGGACGTGGACCGTAAGTCCGTGGTCAGGTTTTGTTCGAGACAACAATAGATAATAATATGTAATTGATTAGGGACATTGTGCCAGGTTTGACATAATTCATTAGGTCAAGGATATGAGCAGTATAAAGCCGTTTTTGGACATTTTAAATTCAACGTGTCTATTTGAGGGACTTTTTTTATTTAAATTTGAAAAAAGAATGTTCGAAACAAAACGCACAGCATTTCTTACTACCTAATTATTGTCGAATGTGATTAAAGTAAATTTTAATTTAATGTTAATTAGATTTTAACGCGATAGTTAGGTACCTATGTACGTAGATGGGTGGTGGCAGAGCGGTTAGCGCGCTGGGTTAGTAATCCAGTGGTCACGAGTTCGAATCCTACCATGACCGATTTCTTTCACCTATATCACAAACATATTTTTAATTTCATTCTATTAAAAAAATACTTTTAGATATCAATTTTTATTTTAGTAGGTAGGTACTGAGCCCTACTAAAAATATTTGTGTAAGTATAATGAAATTATGTATTAGATATGACAAAATTTGTCATATGAAAATATTCACAGAAGTGACATTCATGCATTAATTCACACCTTCACGGCATATCCCACAATGTCCGGTAACCAGCGACAGGTGTGAGGGCATACATTATCTTGGAAAAGTGAGCACGACACGTGCATGTATACCACACACTAGTATCGTCTCACCTAAAAAGGCAACATTCAGAATGTGTGGTGAACCACCTTGCTGAACTATGTGGGATGTAATTTATTCATTGTATTTTCGATTTCCCGGCTATAATACTAACTTTTTCATACAATGAAGTCTCGCTACTTCCACCGCCACCCGCTCTGCATATGGGGACTGTGAACAGCTCATTCACAGAACGCTAAGTAAACGACAAAAAAATACATGAATGTGAATAGAAGATGCGCACTCGTGGACTGTCATTGACTTCAGATCTTTTTAAATGTAAAGCATCAGAGCTTTAGCTATTAACATAAGATATGAGAAGTATATATAAAAAGCGATTATATTCGTTAGAATTGTTTATTCTCGTTGAATTCAAACAAAAATATCGAATGTCAAAAAATGCAATAACTAGAGTTTGACAGAACTATCACGTGGCTTGCACGTGTTCCGTGCCGCGCATACTGTTATGAGGTCATGACAACCAACTAAAAAAAACTAAATTCGGTGCTGTCGTATAAAATAGAGTTCAAAATTGAGTCCAACTGAACTGCGGTTTAAATATTTCAATAGATAAGTTTTCAGTTGAACGTGATATAAAACTTTAAACCAGGTTCAATTGAACCGTGATCCAACCATGATGATTCAAGGAAGTTTTATAAATGATACTGTTAAAGTTTAAGAGGACATATTATGTATAACGCAAAACCTAGTGACTGAAAACATGATATAGTAAAACCCCCTAATGGATTATGGAGCTAAGCGTTTCTAAGGGTAACTATCGCGTGCGTTAAAAATGGTTTATATTATTTGATTCAAAATATCGGAAACCCCAAATTTCTTGGTTTTTTGCATTTTATGAACAAACCTAACTTGAATTGAAAAAAATATCGGTCATTAACTTTGATTGTACGCACTCTTTAAGCATATGAAAGATTTATTTCTTTGCGACACATAGTTATGGAGTAATTTAAAAAAAATATGTTGAAAAATGGATATTTAAAATAATTATTTTAGGAGAATTTATAATGAATTTTAAAATTGTGTGACGAACAATCAGCAGAGAAATGTTGAAAATACTAATGGTATTTTTTTTTAGAAACACATTGTTACATGTATTTGTGGAATCTGATTTGAAATTGGGGTGTTTATGCCCCCTTAATAGTAATATTAAAGTCCCTACAGTTTGTGCCATACATTTTGCGTTACACAGGCGTGGTGTCATTACTAATATTATGTATGTCTATCTCTTTCAACTTTGAACGATTCAACTTCAAAGTTTTTACCTTACCTTGCCTCACTTTAAGAGATGCGACACACTGTGCTGGAGACAGAGAGGTCTTGAGGAGCTTTGACTCTCAGCCAGCCACATGAGGAATTGCTGAGTGAGAAAGATACCTTCCCACGCAATTTAAAACAAGTTGGTCAAGTAAGGTATACGTAATAATTTGCGTGTTTGGAACCCGATACCACTTACCTTGAGACAAATGAAGTTGTCCACTGTTTTACTTTGGTATTTCTGCTGAAAATTTACATCTTAAATAACGTGACAAACGGTTGCTTACACATACCTATTTAAGGTGGAATTTTATCCGATGTACCTATTGTTAAAATTATTTGTTTTTTAAACCCCTGAGCTGACTCAAGACACAAATTAAAATACTTATATGTATTTAAAAAAAACATCTTAGAAAGAAGAGTGCTGCATAAAATCCTGAGACTCGAGTATGATGGACAAACATGGAGAATAAGATTCAATGACGAGTTATAGAACAAATATAAAGCCCTAAAATTTCTGAACATATAAGACTATCCAGGCTGAGACGGGCTGGGCATCTTCAGAGAATGCCCTCATTGCGGGTACCAAAAAGAGTCTTGGAGGGGCACCCAGGTGGCAAAAGACAGGTCGGGAGAGGCTGCGTTGGGAAGAGCTTCTGAGTGTGCAAAACTGGAAGGTCGTAGCAAGTAACAGGAAAGGTTGGAGAAGTAAGTTGCTAGAGGGCAAGGGGAGATATGGGCTTTAGAGCCATTGAAGAAAAAGTATTTCGAAAACGTTTTTAGTCACGTTTACCTACATTAAAATGCACTAAAAAAATGTGCTTTATTGAGTTCTCTTTAAAATACCGTAATAAGTTACCATACCATACAATCACGAAATTTCCCTATTTTGGGTAGGCATAGAGAACCGAACGCCAGACTCCTCTCTCTTGACATACATTTCTCGCTTTATTCGCATCCATGCATCGTCTCATACACGCTCTTCTATTATTCTCACTTTTTACGTCTCCATCTTTCAAAATTCCATTTATGTGATCGTGCCAAATTTTCCTAGGCCGACCTCTACTTTTAGTTTCTCTTTTATCAACCTTGTATACTTTTTTGTCAGACGGTCATCACTCATTATTTATATGTGACTAAACCACCTCAGGGCATTTATTTTTATCTTCCTTTCGATATCTCTTTCAATCAAACATTCTTGTCTAATATCCTCATTTTTATTCTATCATACATAAGTTTAATTTATTTATGAATACATAAGTTAAACCGAAATAAGTTAAATGATTAATAGGTACCTACTATTTCTTACAAAATTTTAAGCAATCATTTAAGCGTTCTTGAAATGATCCTAATTCATTAATCGGCGCGATAGAAATTATTTACAAAATTAATTAACCAAGATCATTAACCTATGTATGTATATTATGTCCCTCCAGTGATTTGCAGCCATAATAGCATTTTCATCTGGAAGTAGAAACTGTTGAGTGCATCGAAAAAGTCGCCACGTGGATGTCTAGCAACAAGCTTAAACTGAACCCAACTAAAACAGAGTTTATGTGGGTAGCTTCACCACGGCGACAGAACCTCATTGAGAGTACTCCTATCAACATCAACGGAGAAACACTCGTGCCAGCTACAAGTGTCAAATTCTTGGGTATTCACTTGGACAATAAGTTGTCACTTGACCTTCAAATCTCAAAAACGGTCAGTTCATGTTTTTTTCAACTCAGACAACTTAAAACCATTCGTCGAAATTTACCTAAGAATGAGACTAAAACACTTGTAAATTCATTCGTTGTGTCTCGGCTTGATTACTGCAACGGCATTTATGCTGGATTGCCGAAGTATCAGCTCGATAGACTACAGATGGTATTTAACACAGCGGCAAGACTTATTTTCGGTGCAGAAAAACGATGTCACATAACTCCACTACTAAACGAATTACACTGGTTGAAGTGTCCAGAGCGAATTGATTACAAAATTTGTTTGACAGTATATAATGCTTTGAACAACCTGGCACCAAAATATATACATGAGCTGTGTCAGAGAAGAGATCTCTCTGGGAGGCATCTCACACTCAGGTCATCTGGATCACAGAGTAACGATTCCTTAAAGGAGTTGGACAGAGTCAACAAAGCGGCTTACTATGACCGATGCTTTAGTGTGAGTGGTCCTATTAAGTGGAATTCACTGCCTCTAGATGTCCGCAGTGCTCAAAGCAAGAGCACTTTCACTAAAGGATTAAAAACAGCTTTGTTTCAAAGAGCAACACAACATTAGACTATCAGCGCCCTTGGTATGATCTTGAATCATTAAACGGCGCTATACAAATGACTTATTATTATTATTATTATTCATTCGCTCGCCACAGATCCTCTTCAGAGCACCCTTCTTCCATAAGCGGGCAGTTCAGCAGGTGTGACATGTTCTGCGTCCCCCACATTCGCATGCCATGTCCTGGTCATCCTCTAGCATTCTCCATCTGTCCAGGTTTACCTTGCACCTTCCTACAACCTTCCATAGTCTATTCAGGGATTTCCAGGCTGCTTGTGGTAGTCGGTGACCCGTTGGAAGTAACTCTGTTGGTTCATGGAAGTTTTCACTTCCAAACCCTTCCTTCCACAACTAGACTCTTTTCGCTGGTTGAGGTTAGTGCGATTGTATTACTGAGAAAACTGTTTCTAGACTTGAGTCTTGAGGGCGGGAGGATGTGACCATATAGCGGATGTCGAGAATCATTCTGTTGTCTCATCTTTTCCTCTTCAGTAGCTACGGCTCTTCTTTTACGTGGTGGTGCAATTCCAGTTAGTAATTGGATTTGTTCCACAGGAGTAGGTTTACCAAGAGCTGACACCACCCGTACAAAAAGTCTCCTTAGAACCACGGAGATGAAGACTCTACGGCCCATCGCAGGAGTAACTCTCCGCGATCAAATGAGGAGCTCCGAAATAAGGAAAATTTGTGATGTTGAGGACGTGGTGCGATGGGGTAGAACAAGAAGACGTTTCTGGAGAGGTCACGTGGGGAGAGCAAGCTCAGACCGAGTAGTGAGGATATCAACTGATGAACATCCTACAGGTAGCAGACCTCCAGGAAGACCGCCAAAACGATGGAGGGACAGCTTGGACGTCCTCCTCCCAGGAGCAGGTACCGAGAAATACAGGACATAGTCCTAGCTGAGGAAGAAGAAGAAGAAGAGTAGGTTTACATAGAACTAATTACATTTAGCTTTGAGGCAACGGCCTAGAATAGTGAATCCACTCTTTTCTATAGTCAGAGTTTTCAGGTGTCCCGCAAGAGTCGGGTAATCGAAAAAAAAACATCTCATCATTGTGTGTATCCATACACACCTGTCTCGTCTCTCCTGAAAAGGCACTACATTCAGAATGGGTGGTGAACCTCATTTGAGATGTTATTAATGTATCAGATGAGTAAAAAAAAAATATTGGTATAATAGTGAGTTGGTTCACATTCTTTACAACGCGACTTGTCGTTACAAAACCAACGTTTCAACGTTGACATTCTGGCTGAACTGATTTGTTCCCCTTTCAAGTAGAATATTCCAAAAATTTTGGTGGATTTTGTCCTTCCCTGTCCATTGCAAAAATAGTGTTCGTCTTTTGCTAAACTGTTTAAAGTGTTTGAACATTTTCTGCGTAGGTACCTACATAACTTTTTATAAGTAATGTATTATCTTTTAAAACTATACAAACTTTATTTATATGCATTGTATACCTAACCGTGATTCTTTGTAATAGGCTTACGCCGTATTGTAAATAAATAAATAAATAATTTAATAAATAAATAAAAAAAAAAAATAAATAAATAAATAAATAAATAAATAAATAAATAAATAAATAAATAAATAAATAAATAAATAAATAAATAAATAAATAAATAAATAAATAAATAAATAAATAATAAATAATTAAATAAATAAATAGATAAATAAATAAGTAAATAAATGTCATAATTATTGCGTTATTATTGCATTAATTATTGTAAGAGACTAAAATAGCCTGTAATTTGATATTAAAACACAGGCCTATAAACAACGTATAATAGTACCTACACATTTTCATTACCGACATATTAATTACCTATTTCTTCAGAATTGATTTATTACAAAGCATATTATCACCAGGACTCTTAAGATTGTGGTTATAATATATGTATAATGTATGTCATATTTGCCAAGGATGAGGAGGAATTGAAAACTATGCTGATAGAAATAAATTCAGCCTGTGTGAACATTGGATTGAAGATGAACATCTCCAAGACCATAATGATGAGTAACGCAGAAGAGTCCTTCCCCATCATAATAGATGGAGTGCAAATTGAAAGAGTAGACAGATACATATATCTAGGCCATACCGTGATGCTTGCCAAAGAAAATCAAGAGGCAGAAATAGAGAGAAGACGTGGCCTTGCCTGGGCAGCTTTTGGAATTATCATACATTCTGAAATCCCGTAAATACTCCCATTATTTGAAAAAGAAGCTTTTTGATGCATGTGTTCTCCCAGTGCTTACTTATGGAATGGAAACATCGGTCCTAATAAAAAGAATAATGCACAAGCTGTTAGTGACACAGAGAGCTATGGAGAGAAAGTTGCTGGGTATTTCAATAAGGGACAGAATTCAGAATGTCATGATAAGACAAAGAACCAAAGTAGCCGATGTAGCGGAAAGGGTCGCTGGCCTTAAGTGGAGCTGGGCTGGGCATATTGCCAGATGCCAGAATTCACGATGGACCAAAAAGATCTTAGAATGGCGACCGCGAACAAGCCGAAGAGGTGTTGGCAGACCCCAGGCAAGGTGTTCTGATGACATCAAGAAATGTGCCGGAGGGAGATGGATGCAGTGTGCCCAAGACAGGGAGTTGTGGAGGATCAAAGGGGAGGCCTATGTCCAAGAATGGATGAAAACTGGCTGAAGAAGAAGAAGAAGAAGTACCTATATAGAGTATATAAATCACAAATGGAGATCGAAAATCAAAAGGAGATAGTTGGGTTAGTCTAAATTCTTAAATAAACTCAAATAAAAATGACACGCATTGCTCAGAGAATCGTTCAGAATAGGTAGACAAGGTCAAATTCATCCCAGCTACCTAAAACAATAACCTAGTTAGGAACAACTAAAGCTTAGATAGTATTTTGCTATATGGTTGTGTGACATTGTGCATAGGTGGAAGAGACCATGAAATATTGGAAGCCTTCGAGATGTGGACCTACCGACGAATAGGTACATCGCATTTCTTGGAGGTACCATATTACAAATGGTGAGGTTCTCAGTAAAATTGAAGAAACTAGGCATGTAATAAACACCATATCAAAAAGGCGTGCAAATTGGACTGGCCATAATGGCCATGTTGCGACACATGGCCAATGGCTATGGTAGAGGAAACAATTGGCAGAGGGCGTCCCCGCCTAGAAAATATGTGCCACGACATTACATATATGTACTTCCTACACATTGTTGAAAAGAGTCACTGAAGACCGAGTTGAATGGAGGAAGATATGCATAGTTTTGCTGCCAACTAATCCCCAATATTGAAACCAAAGAAGAAGATAAGCATTTTCAAATTGCAAAATGATATATGTAATCTATGATATTTCAATATCAAAAGGCATTGAATATACTTATCATTATTAATATCTAGGTAATAATACCCTGATTCAAACACGAATACAGCTGAAATTTTGCGTTAACATAATATTGCTTTGATTGGAAATTCCGAATGTTATTGAGAGAATGTTGTGTGTGCCACTGGTTTTACCCAGTGACAGGAGGAAAGAATTGAAGGAATATTTGCCTACCTTTCCTGGTCTGGTTCAGATTTTTCCCAATGCCTCCTGATGTTCGCCTCACACAATAATCACAAACACTATACTGATAAGTTGGATGGCGATGTTTGATTTGAATGAATTATTTTACAAGATTTGATGAGAGTCCGAAACATAAATTCACACGGCGTGTTCTTGATGATGAGTGATTTTTACAGGCAAATTTGTATAGGTAGGATAAAATGCAACAATAATATTAAATCTCAAAATATTGATGTGTCATTACATATACCTACCTATCCATGTGCATACATATAGTTATGCATGTATGAGAATATCGTTCGCTATAACATAATTATAGCGACCAAATGTTACAATCATAGATAAATCATGATGCATTCCAAATGCCTATTACTGTTATTGTCTTGAAACACGAAAAAGAGGAGATGCCTTATACACCCGCGTAACAAGCGATTGTGAACAAATATTCTAATGACTGAAGTGGCAACGGTGTTAAAAACGCGTATATGAGGAGTTTTAGATAATATATCACTGTCGTTTAATTGCATTTAAAAAGATGAATTAAGTTTCAAAATCGAAGTAGTTAAAATGAACCAGAAATCATCTTCCACGGGTAAAGAAACGCAATGTTAAGCTGGTGACAGACAGTCACACAGCAGTAGTCATTTTTAGGTAACCCAATCTTAGGTAACTCAGGGAGAGCTTTACTCTTCTGAAAAATGGATTTCTAAGCCATCAACGTCAGCAGCAACGGACAGTAAGTTAGAACATACGAATAAGACAATACTCAAAATGGATACAATGTATTAGGGGCACAAAGATCGAAGAAGGTAGATATGTAGGTATTAACGAATAATGTATGTATGTGCCCAAGTGTAAATAAAAGAAATACGACACGATTATCGAGTCGCGCATACCACCTCTAGTCCTCGGAGGCAGAGGTTACAAAGGCTGAGACTGTGGCCGTGTTTGGGATCGGTAATATATTATTGTTTATTTATAGGGCCCTTGGGTACCTATACTTACCAACTTTACTTACTTATAGACACACACGTTTGTCTGCCGAAAATCTATATGCAAACATAGGAATGGCAGAAGCGGACTATGGGCCGTATTGATCAAATATTCTCAGTATAATAGAATTTTTTACAATGGTACAAAAACTTTATTTCATTATTTGTAGTAAAAAGATAAAAATAACTATAACATCAAATATACCAGGACATTAAATAAAACAAAAATACATTAAATCAAGAAAGTATCTACTTATAATTGAGCAAATTTTCATACCATCACGCAAGTGTCTACACATTCAATTTACTTTTATATAAGTGTACATATACACTTTATGGGGCACTAATATTGAATTGCTTTATTTTGTATTTTTATTTTTATATGTAAGTTTACCTACCTATTTTTTATTTTTCCTGTAAAAAATATATCACGGTATTATTATCCCACAATGTGAGGTAACCAAAGACCGGTGCGCGAGTGTACATTTCCTTATAAACGTAAATTAAATACACTTTGCAGAGATATTGACTAGCTCAATAGAAAATACACCTCATTTATTTGATTAAAAATGAACGTCTAGGGATCCAGATATTTAAGTTTGAAAATTCAAATTTTCATACAAAATGACAAAAAACTCGATTTCTGGGAAGATTAAAAATCGAGTTTATCACATAAAAAAGTGTAGGTATCAATAACGAAATTTAGCGGACAGAAATTATTCAAAGTTATACAATATCTTAATCCCAAACTCCTAAGGGTTTTGTCAGATATACCTTACGAGACACCCGAAAACATTCTAAGCCGGTACCTCACAGAAAATCTTATACAATTACATAATGTCCGAGCACTGATTACGTCTCTGTAATGAATGATAGCCCCTAACAATATATTTATGTATGTATCGACTATATTATGTATCTTTATGTTGGCGTGTGCATGCATGTACCTGGTTGGGCCGGGACGGCGTGTAATGTCTTTATTGTGATACAACGCTGTTAAACGACTACACTGATCTTGTTATATAAGGCGGCGATATGCAGGATCGGACTGAACACGACACGGGTCAGCGCATATTATAACAACAGGGTCGAAATGGTAATCAATTATTACATAATCACATTAACGCTAAACTCCTCACTATAAGTCATTCTATAAAGTTGAAGACGCGAATATGTAATATAAAGTAAAAATGAAAAGTAGAAGTGGACTGTATTTTGCAGGTGTGATAAGTTGCAACTACCGCAAGACGGCAAGACAAAGGAAGGATATATAATGGAAACTCACTTGATTCTTGGTCCTCTCCCTTGAAGGATGATCACAACTTGTCACTATTCACTTGAATCTCACACGCGCGCGCGGTGATAACATTTATGATGCGTTAAGTGATTTTTGAGGAGCGGAAAACAGAAGAGATGTGGGTGGTGTCGACAGGACGCGGTTTTGAAAGGAGACTGATTTTTTGGGTGTAGGGCGGACAGCAGTTGCAACAATATTATATGTCATTTGGTATAAGAAAATACGACAATAATTATAATGACATATTGGCGTCAACAAAAGTATTCAAATCTTGTATGGAAAATTTTCAGTGTTGCGTGCAATACATTTAAATAATATCAAATTACATAGATTTATGCAAGATCGATTAAAACCTATATCCGTCTCCTTCACTCCTATATATTTCCGTATCCTACCATATTCATCGTCCAGATCATTATCGAACGTGTCGCTGTCAACATCGATTGCGAAATCGGAGTATTAAAAATCAATAACATATCATCTGTCGATCGACATAATAAAATTAATTCTATATTGCTAAATAATCAATAATTGTGAAATCATAAATCATAGTGTTTTATCAACATTCATCATACAGTGTAAAGTGCAAGTGAATTAAAGGGATTAATTACAATCTGTAAGTACAACACATTCTCATTTGAACTTTGTAGCAAATATTAAAAGACTCAATTTTTAAAAACTACAAAACATTTTTGTTCCTACGAGCCGGATAAACCATCGAATCATTAATCCCTTTACCCTTTATCAATCCTTCAAATCAGTCTTGCATAAAATCATTTCAATAGTAACAAATTATTTTCAAATTATTTTTTTGTCACGTTATATTGTCGCGACGACAATAATCTTATACATAGAATCACATCGGCAACCGGCAACGTTGCTTTGCGGCGTTGCAACCTGCTTCGCATTTGTCAAACGCATTAAGCAGTAACCTGTAATATCATTGTTTATTTTTATCATCGCCATTTTGATTCAATTGTCAATCAAGTAGGTAAATTGTATTTTATCAAGTATGTCGGCCGAAATCAGGTACCGTTTGGCCCAACTTTCATTAAAAAATTTGCTATCGGCTGCTAAAAAAGCACAAGAAGATCATTCCTTTGAAGATTCATTTAAAACACAATACGAAGACGTCGACAAATTTAGAACGGACTTTATTGAAAGTCATATATCTATCGAAGCGGCAAAGCGTGCCGGTTTTAATAATGAAAATCACCAGGATAATTACGATTTATTCATGAATGAATTTTATCAAGTAAAAGGTATTTACAAATCGCTTCATTCTAGCACCAAATCATCATCTTCAAATATATCTGATCATAGTGTCAAAAACATTTCATTGCCACATATAAACTTGCCTCGTTTTAACGGCCAAATGACAAAATGGATAAACTTTATATCGATATATACTAGTATTGTGCACACAAATGACGCAATAAGTGATACTCAAAAATTTCATTATTTATTAAGTTGCCTGGAAGGCACTGCCCTTGAGACAATACGTCACTTACCCATCACAGGCGATAATTATTCAATAGCATTAAAATTATTGGAAAAGCGTTTTGAAAACAAACGTTTAATTGCCAACATTCACATAGATAATATTTTAGAATTGCCCAATTTATCTTCTAAAAATGACATGTCATTAAGGAGCTTTCTAAACATCATCATAGAAAACTTAGAAGCCTTAAAAGCCCTTAAATATCCTGTTTCTGAGTGGTCATTTTTATTATTGAACATTATATCAAAAAAATTAACTTCATCCATCATGTCATCTTTTGAAATGTCTCATAAACTTAAAATACCTACATGCAGTGATTTATTGGAATATCTCGAACATCATTGTGATGCTTTGGAAATGAGTTCCTCATCTTTCAAGCATGATCATTGCCAAAATAACTCATCTTTTCGCCCAACCAACGTAAACAAAGGCAAAGATAATAAATCTTTTAGAAATTCGTTTTCTACAAATATATCGAAATCTTGTCCATGCTGTAAGGAAAATCATCACCTGTTTGCATGCAGTCAATTTCATGCTATGTCATTAGAAAACAGAAAATCCTTTGTTATCAAAAACAAATTATGTTTTAACTGTTTTGGACCCACACATTCATCTAAAGATTGTTATAGTAAATCGTGTTGTAAAACTTGTGCAAAACGACACCACACACTGTTACATATCCCCACAACCGATATCAATAATCCCTCTTCTTCAAAAAATCTCGTTAAAGCTACATCTGTCTCTGAGCTAAATTCATTAAATTCCATTATGACAAACAATAACTATTGTAATTCGGGCGTATAATTGGCAACTGCACTTGTAAATATTTGTGATGAAAACGGAGATTATCACGAAGCACGAGCTCTCATAGATAATGGATCTCAATGCTCTTTAATAACAGAATCTTGTGTACAAAGGCTACGCTTAAAAAGGTTTCGTAATCAAATGTCTATATCTGGCGTAGGTGAAAATCCTGTCCAATCAACAAATGGCACTGTTAAGTGTATTATTAAATCACGATCATCTCCGTCACCCACTTTAAAATTTAATGCCTTTATTCTAAAAAAAATCACCAACAAAATACCATCTTGTAAAATCTCACCCGATATCATCGATAAATTTTCTCACCTAAAATTGGCAGATTCTACATGTTTTAAGCCCAATCAAGTTGACATTTTATTAGGAGCTGACGTCTATCAAGACATTATCCTAGACGACAAGTTTGTCAAAATATCTCGTGATTTACCAACTGCATATCCAACCATATTTGGGTGGATACTCATTGGACGAGTCGCTACATACAAATCCCATGAAAAAATAATTCATTCTCACTCCGCCACCTTAGATAATATTATGCAAAAGTTCTGGGAAATAGAAGACATTCCTCAAGAAATCATAAAAAAACCAAACGACATTTTATGTGAAAAAATCTTTATGACAACGCACAAGCGTGATGAATCATCGGGAAGGTACATAGTAAATCTTCCATTTAAACATCATCCTTCGAAATTAGGCGAATCATATGAAAATGCTCTCAAACAATTTTACTCCTTAGAAAGAAAACTTTCTCGTGATCCCGATTTAAAATCTGCATATGTTGCATTTCTCGAAGAATACTTAGATCTTGGGCATATGGAATCAATCCATCAATCTAAATCCGTAGATAGTTTGCGATACTACATCCCACATCATGGTGTACTCAAAGAATCCACCACCACTAAGTTGCGCGTTGTATACAACGCATCAATGCCTACTTCCTCTGGCATATCATTGAATGATATCTTGCTATCCGGACCTAAACTGCAAAGTAACATAGTAGATGTACTTTTGCGATTCAGAATCCATAAAATCGTTTTTATCGCTGATATAAAACAAATGTATCGTCAAGTATTATTAAATAAAGATGATAGAAAATATCAATGTATTTTATGGCGGGACTCTCCTGAAAAACCGCTTCAACACTTTCAATTAAATACCATCACCTATGGAGTTAGTTCATCTGCTTATTTAGCAATTCGATGTTTACATGAACTGGCTAATCAATACAAATCTCAATACCCCCAAGCCTCCAGAATAATTACTGAAGACATATTCGTTGACGACATTGTTACTGGTGTCTCATCGCTTCAGGAAGCTCTCGAGTTACGTCGTGAGCTTATTGACATGTTAGGTAGTGCTTGTTTTGAGCTCCGTAAGTGGAGTAGCAACTCATCTGAATTTTTAAGTGACTTACCTAAACATTTTTGTGAAATACCTATAACTTTTGAATCAAAGATCGACAATTATATAAGGGTTTTAGGTATAAGATGGAACGCATCTTGTGATTCATTTAATTTTCATGCCGAAATTTTCAATTTTGCCAATACCAAACGTGGCTTATTATCTAATATAGCAAGAATTTATGATCCATGCGGTATGTTAACTCCAGTTACATTTTTTGCTAAACTTTTAATGCAAGAAATTTGGTTATTATCATTAGGGTGGGACGACATCTTGCCAAATGAAATTTTGAAAAAATGGCAAGAGTATGTATCCAAATTTCATCTGTTAGGTAATATCTCTATACCACGTCATATACTACCCAACGAAGTTACAGATATTCAGTTGCATGGTTTTAGCGATGCCTCTGAAAAGGGGTATGCTGCAGTTGTTTATCTTCGAGTTCTTCAATCTAACGGTGATATATCTCTTCACCTGCTTTTATCCAAATCTCGAGTTTCACCCATCAAACAAAAGCTCACAATCCCTCGTTTGGAACTTTGTGGCTCGGTTCTCTTGGCTCAATTAATATCTCATTGTAAATCTTTGTTATCATGTATAAAAATAGATTCTATCACCGCATGGTGTGATTCTAATGTCGTTTTATCTTGGTTAAAAACGCCTCCTCACAATTCGAAAATCTATGAAGGAAACAGAGTTTCCAATATTCATCAATTAATCGATCCCAAATCATGGCGCTACGTGCCATCTAAACTCAATCCGGCCGATTGCGCATCAAGAGGTATAATGCCTGACCAATTAGAACATCATTTACTATGGTGGGGTCCACCATGGCTATCTAAATCATCTGATCTATGGCCCAAGTCAAATCAAAATATATCTAACATAAATATACAGTCCACTTCATTAGTTCTTGAATCTCCTCCCTTGCCCCTTGAGTGCGCATTAATAACGTATGAACCAATATATGATCTTCTACAAAAATTTAGTTCCTTGGGAAAGTTACTGAGAATAGTTTCGCTGTGCAGACGTTTTTTGGTAAACCTTAAAGGCAAAAAACGGATTACAGGTCCAGTGACTCTATCTGAATGGAAAGATTCACTATTACTTATAGTAAAATTGATACAGCAAAAGGAATTTCTAACTGACATACAACGCATAAAAGAAAATAAACTATGTTCTAATCGACTTCGTCGTTTAAAGCCGTTTTTAGACTCAAGTGGCCTGCTACGAGTTGGCGGTCGACTTGCAAATAGTAACCTTTCATATCAACGAAAACATCCTCTTCTGCTTCCTAAATCTCATGAATTGACTAAATTGCTTATTGACTATTATCATATAATATACTTGCATGCCGGTCCAAATCTACTTACATCACTTATGCAAAATCATTTTTGGATTTTATCTTCCAGAGATATCATACGTCAACGAATTTTCAAATGTATTCAATGTTTTCGTCTTAAACCGCGATCTATCGAGCCTATAATGGCACCCCTACCTCTGGAACGGGTTCGCCCATCCAGAGCTTTTCTAAAAGTAGGAATTGACATGGCTGGACCATTTACTATAAAGGTCAGTAATCTTCGAAACGCGAAAAAACTAAAGGCTTATCTTTGCGTTTTTGTTTGTTTTTCCACCAAAGCCATACATTTGGAAACAGTTTCAGATCTATCATGTGAAGCCTTCCTGAGTGCATTCGATCGATTCACGTCACGACGAGGTCTATCATCCGATGTATATTCCGATTGCGGAACAAACTTTGTCGGATCTCGTAATCATTTATTAGAAGTTGACAAGTTCTATGCCAACGATGAAAATCATAAAAAAATATCATATCATCTGTCCAAGCGACAAATCAATTGGCATCTTAATCCTCCTTCCTCTCCTCACATGGGTGGTTTGTGGGAAGCTGCAGTGAAATCTGCAAAAAATCATCTTAAACGTGTCATAGGTGATCAAATCCTAACATTTGAAGAGCTCAGTACATTGTTCACTCGTATTGAAGCTGTTCTTAATTCTAGACCACTTTGCCCCTTATCCAATGATCCTGGTGATTTAAATGTATTAACTCCCGGGCATTTTCTCATAGGTGAAGCTTTGGTATCAGTACCAGAATATGATATCTCAAGCGAACCTATCAACCATTTGTCAAGATGGCAAATGCTAAAGCAAATGTCTCAACACTTTTGGCGACGATGGAAAAATGAATACTTACACAATTTACAGCAACGCGTTAAATGGCAGAAAACTTCCGAGAATCTTCAAATCAATGATATTGTTTTGATAAAGGAAAATTGTTCATCTCTTCAATGGAAATTGGGTCGCATAATAAAGTTGTCTCCAGGATCTGATAAAGTAGTACGCGTTGTGACGTTAAGAACTCATTCTGGCGTTATTACAAGACCAGTAGTAAAGCTATGTCCCCTGCCAAATATATATTGATTGACAATTCATCAAAGTTGCGTGTATTAATCATTCTTTTATTCGTTTATTTTTTTCTATGTTTTATTATTTTTTTTATATATTATTCATTTTTTTCTATTGTTTAATCATTTCATATAATAAAGCCACTGCTTTATTCGGTGGGAGTATGTTGCGTGCAATACATTTAAATAATATCAAATTACATAGATTTATGCAAGATCGATTAAAACCTATATCCGTCTCCTTCACTCCTATATATTTCCGTATCCTACCATATTCATCGTCCAGATCATTATCGAACGTGTCGCTGTCAACATCGATTGCGAAATCGGAGTATTAAAAATCAATAACATATCATCTGTCGATCGACATAGTAAAATTAATTCTATATTGCTAAATAATCAATAATTGTGAAATCATAAATCATAGTGTTTTATCAACATTCATCATACAGTGTAAAGTGCAAGTGAATTAAAGGGATTAATTACAATCTGTAAGTACAACACATTCTCATTTGAACTTTGTAGCAAATATTAAAAGACTCAATTTTTAAAAACTACAAAACATTCAGCATTTTCATGATATGAGTTTGTTAAAATATTTTTTATTTAAATATTTTATTATGATAACTTGATAACTCTTCAATGCCATTTTATGAAAGTGATGTGCCTCCTACCAATTTGAAAATAAAAATTTCAAATTTTAAGTTTCCTGAGCTTGGGGTCACTTTCAAATATTTGACAGTTAAAAAATTGAGAAGCACTATTCATATATAGTTCAAAATCTAATGGGTTCCAAGCAAGTATTAGATGTACATATTTGCAAAATTTGAAAAGAATCGAATGAGTACTTCAGTCTATAATCGATAAAGTAAAATAACACAGCACATATCACACAGATATATTGTGATGAAACTTTCAGAATAAAATCTCAGCATGATACTAGTTGATAATCTGCAATACATAAAATAGCCTTAAAAATTGCGAAATCATAACTCCCCACTATAGCCCCTTGGGTTAGTGAGGAGTAAAAACGGAGTGCATTTTTAAACAAGTACATATACATCTTCTTACATTCCCTAAATTAAGTATAAATGTTTGTGCTATAGGTAGGTGAACGAAATCGGCCGAGGCAGGATTCGAATTCGCGATCACTGATATACTAGCTCAACGCGGTTACTTTATAATGTAAATTTCTATTGTAGGTACTATAATTATAAAGGAAAAGGTTTGTTTAACGTACCCTTTTTTAACACCAGCCTGAGTTTTTTATTGAGTTTTTTTTATCAATATTAATATATTTGAAATTTCTCAAGCTGCTCCTAATTCTGTGTAACCTTACCTACTTTAGTTTTCTGTCTGTCTTAAAATAGGAATTTTTCCTAATTAGATAGAAAAAGATTCGTTGGAGGTACTCAAAGCATGGCACTTCCTAACAAATATAAATTATAATTTCAACAATTACAAGTTCATGTTTGTATTTTATCTTCTTCTTCTTTGTCAGCCATCTCCCCACTGCTGGATGTAAGCCTCCTCCATCTCTGTCTGTACTGTGCTTCCCCCAGCCAACTCTTTCCCGCAACCAGAATAATATCGTTGACCCATTGACCATATTGTATTTCATAAGAAGATTTTTTTTATTATTATTGTTATAACCACATTATTACTGTTTGCTATATTGTAATATTTTCCAACTGCTTGAGTAAGAAATAGTAATAAAGTGTAGGCCTCTTTTAAACTCTTCCATTTTTAACTGTCTTCCAAATATGGCATAGGTTGATTAAAGAAAGTGTTTGGACAGAAGCAAGATTAATTACTTAAAATATTTTAAGATTTTTTAGTAACATCAGCATGTAAGACTTTAATCGATGATCAACACCCTTAAATTGTTATGAAATCGTCAATTGAAGTACATACCTACCTATATTTTCAAAGCGATTTTTATGTGACGATTATTTATCCAATATACCAATATAATGTACTTCGAGTCCCTATCTTAGAACGAAGTAGAACATCCTTAAATTATTCATTAAACGATATTGTTTTGTCGCTACTACCACCTCCACCCACTCCACATATGGAGACTGACTATGTTATATTATATTGTTAGCGTTCTCCTACACCATATAAATAAATAAAATGTATGTATTTTCACCGCATAGTGAAATCACGACCCGAAATGAACTGAATACAGATATAGACTGTGGTCATGTTTAGGCCACTCGTATAGGGGCCGAAATCGAGTCTGTTGTTATAGGTATATAATATGCAATGGCGTAGCGGGTAAATTTGGGCCAAACTTCTGAAACTTCACCTTTCGCGTTATCCACATTTTTGGATATGTCATGATGGTATGAATGAATGAATGATATGCACAGAGAAAAAGCAAGATGGGAATGGAAGTACACCAGTGGAAAATTATTTGTGTGCCTATAGAACGAGATGACATAATACGTATTTTTAAACTAAAATACAAACGTTCTAAAATTTTAGCATAAAGGTCATTTGAACTTAATTTAGTATTATGTAAATGACATTGTTCCCTAAAATTACAAAATAATACACCCTATAGACAATAATTTGAACTCAGATTTATTACGGCGCAGACTACGCATGCGTACTGCGCACTGTTCGGCCATGTTTATTTATGTCATGTCGCCGTGATTTCGCCTAACCTAACATTTATATTGATCTGCATTAAGATTCTTTTCAACATGACGAAACACGTGTAAATTATCAATTTTTATTTTTTTCCTTACCCAAATGTTTTTAACTTAACTAAAATGTATGGAAATAAAATATCTACTTTAAAATAACTAGTACGCATCTAATAAGGTGTGAACTAAAATTAGGAACGTTTTGACAATTGATTCGACCAAAATGTGGTTATAGAATAAGGAATCAAACTAATGCGTGGCTTATTTTGAGAAATAAGGTTCCTAAATATATTCGTTCCTTCTTCAGCGTTATAGAATATCAACTTTGACTAAGTGAAATAGCAATGCGCCTATTTTAGCCGGACCGTTCTTAAAAAGTTATAGAGTAGGACGTATTATCATCATAATATGGTCTATCTGTTTGTACTCGAAAGAAAAGCTTGAAACTTCTGCAGAGTGATTGGGGATCGCAAGAGTAGGTACTACGTTCAAGAGATCGAAGAGAAAGGCTTTACTTTGAGATAAAAACGACATTTTTTTAAGAAATTCTTGGTTTCGATTCTACTATTAGGTAGCTAAGCCACTGGATATAATACTCTGTATATTATGTTGGTTTGCAGATGCCAGATTTGCCAGTATAATCATCGATTTGAATATTTCCTTCTCCGGGTCTGAATAATTACTCGGGGGCGCAATTTCAAATATGTGAATGGATTTATATTGTATGCAGAATTGAGTTATATTCAATAGAAAGTGTCAGCAACTATATTCTTTTCATGTATAACACAAAGTATAACGCTCTCGTAAAAGATATCATCATCATCATTGATTGGCCTTACAGCCCGTTGTGGGCCTTGGCCTGCATCAGAATCCGTTGCCATTCCTCCCTGCACTCTACGGCTCTGTTCCAGTTGGTAAGGCCCAGCGCTCGTATATCAGCCTCCACATCGTCCAGCCATCTCATTTTTGCCTCTGCCACTTCTTCCGTCTGGTGTGGTGTATAAAACCTTGTTGGGAGTATGGTCATCACTCATCCTGTGGACATGGCCCGCAATGGCCGTAGTGGTGACCAGTGGCGAATGGTCTATGGTATTTTTGATCATTTTTGGTAGTGCAATTTTTTCCTAAATTAATAGGTATTTAAACCATAAATACAATATACGATATTTAAACAAATGTATTAAAGTCACAGTATTTGTTTTCAAATCATTTTTTAATTCAAAATAAAAACCGCGCCCGATATTGACGATTGGTAAAAACCAAGTTCAAACAAGGATATGTACACATTTTAATTAGTGACGTTCTCTTTTATAGGTAATATTGTTATTTTACAATATTGTTTACTGATTTATCAACAGATGTCGTAAAGACAAATGTATGGGAGTATTATTCATACAATTTTCGTCTCAATCAAGTATTAATATACGAAGTAATTAGGTCTAAAGTTGTGTGTCAATATGTGACACTCGTATTTTAGGCGCGGAACGGCTGTATGTCATTTATACGTGATACTCATCTCTTTCAATACGAATGGCTAATGAATTAGAGAGCGAGATAGAGGTATACATACTAATTACATCTAAGATATGATAAGCTCAGTGCAGCGCACGAGCCTACACGAGTCTGCCTTATTCAGTTCAGTACAAGTATCGCTATTTCATCTGCCAGGGGACTATCTCTTTCTCTTCATACATACGCTGTATTAAAAAGAAATCAATTTTGGTGCGATATGTATATCGCACGCCATACATTACATAATGATAATATTTGTATTGCGGTAGATTTCATTATATGATGTTGATTGCGAGGATATTATTATAAAATAATCAATTGGTTTAGAAAAATAACAGTAATAAATTAAAGCGTAATGATATATTAAAAACATATTTTAATATTAATTTTTAGAATATACCATGTAAAAATTGGTAGTGCAATTGATCCAACGCACTTCATATAGAGTTGCCGCTGGTGGTGACCATGGCCCATGGTCGTAAAAGATATGCCAAGGTATAATTTTCGCTAAACATCTTGAACGTCCTTTCTAGAAACAGATCTGAGATCTGTTTCTACAGATCCTGGGACGAGGATGTCCAGCTCCTCCTCCATCTCTTTGATGGTCTTCCCGGTGGTCGGCGTCCCTCTGGTATCTTGGGCATTGCAATCTTTGGCAGCTTTTCTGGATTAATCAAAAGAAATCCAGAAAAGCTGCCAGAGATATCTATATTTCGCTACACGCATTCAGCATATGTCCCAGATACGATATTAATACGATATGTATTTATTTGATTTTAACTGATATTATTTGATTTTAAGAAGTTCCGTCATTGTTATGGTGCCTTGCCATTGTAAGATTCCCAGTAGGCTAATTTTATACAGAGATCTTGTTCATACCCCTGATGTTTCTCATTTAAAAAGATCTGAAGTCAACGACAGTCCACGATTGTGAATCTTCCATTCACATTGATTGTTCTTTTTGCACGATGGTACCGAGATCGCTAATCTAGAGGGCTCCATGAGCTACTTTTCATGCTATGCTTTTTTTGTCGCTCATATAGCGTTCTATGAAGGGGCCGTTTACAGTCCCCCACATGCAGAGCGGGTGGTGGTGGTAGTAGCGAAAATTTGATTATAACTCTAAGCACCTAGTTAAAAGAATGTATGCAATGAACTTCACAAAAATACACCCAGAAATTGTAGTGTTGTTGCATTGTTTTTATTCAAACATTCAAAATATTTTTTGATGGTTCTTCTATGATACTTGCAGAGATAATTTATTTTGCAAATATTCCATTTACTTAATACATTCAAAGTATTATAAATCACAAATCCCCCTATTTATAAGATATACATTATGTTGTATGTAAGTATAAAATATATCAGCACCTTATATATTACTAACCAATCGTAATGTTGGTATCAATGTCAGTACATACATATTATACATACATACATGCATGCCAACATAACAAGCAATGATAGAGTGGTTTCCGCTCCACTAACCAACTCCCTTTTCAAATAATTTCCACGCCTGTTTTTAGCGCATATGCCATACTACCATACATCAACTAGAACACCCATCATAAATTATATTAAACAATACAATTACGTGAAAATATATATACCTTTCATTCGGTTTTCAGTAATGAGCTGAAAGAATTTTTACCTTGTTGGTCCTCATTACAACATCATCAGGATGTGCTAGAAAGCTCAGTTTCGATTAAAATATAACCCCTAGATCACATATTATCCTAGATGATACGTGAAGTATCCTTAGATCTTGTCCACTGGAGTGATTCATTACCTATTGTATATTCACAATTATAATAATAATGATAATAATAAATTTGGATAATTTATATAGAGCCGTTTTTGTGAATATCTCACCTCAAGGGCGCTGAAAAATTGATTACGTTGTATCATTTCGGCTCTGGTAAGATTTGCGAAAAAGGTACGTTTTGAGTTTTTTTCTGAACGAAGATATATTTTCGGTTTGTCTGAGGGTGTGTGGGAGCTTATTCCATGCATTTGGTCCTGCCACAGCAAATGCACGATCACCGAAATTAGTTGTGAGCACCCTGTTTATTTCAACTAATTTCCCAACCATGGATGAAGAAGCAGAACGAAGTGATGATTGTCTGTCATTTATTGAAAGCGGAATGCACAGTTCGGAGAGGTAAGTAGGAGCCATACCACGAAGTGCTTTAAAGATTATGAGACAGAGCTTATATTCAATTCTTTCGAAATATTACAATATCACTTTGTTACTCCTGACTACCTCAAGGGGATGTACCTAGTGGGGAGTTATGAATTCGCACTGTTTAAGGTTATTTTTTATTACAGATTATCAACTAGTATCATGCTGAGATTGTATTCTGAAAGTTTCATCACAATGTATGTGTGTGTGTGTGTGTGTGTGTGTGTGTGTGTTTGTGTGTGTGTGTGAGGGTGTGTTTGTGTGTGTGTGTGTGTGTGTGTGTGTGTGTGTGTGTGTGTGTGTGTGTGTGTGTGTGTGTGTGTGTGTGTGTGTGTGTGTCTGTGTGTGTGTGTGTGTGTGTGTGTGTGTGTGTGTGTGTGTGTGTGTGTGTGTTGTGTACTATGTGCTATTCTATTTTATCGATTATAGACTAAAGTACCTTTTTTAATTTTGAAAATTTTTATATCTTATACTTGCTAAGACCCCCATTTTGAGGGATATCTGATAAGTGCTTCTCATTTTCAAGGTGACCCCAAGTCAAACTGTCAAATATTTCAAGGTGACCCCAAGCTCAGAAAACTTAAAACATAAATATTTTTTTTTAATTTCTATAAATGCACATCACCTCCATAAAATGGCATTGAAGGATTATCAAGTTTACGTAATAAAATATTTAAATCGAAAATAATTTAACAAACTCATTTCACGAAAATGCTGAAAATTTTGCATACAAACTTTGCATACTTTGTGGAGTGACTCACGGTAGTGAAAAGTATAGCGTTGGCCACAGCCCACTTGCTTACTGACATTTATTTAATGACATATCGTTAAAAATATTTTGTTATTTTTCAAAATTTTAAAAATCCTTTTAATAATATTATCCACTTATTATACACTAGCCTTTATGTCCCGCCGTTGGCCAAGAATGTAAAACTGTGAAGGAATAAGCAATCGTTTTTATAATATTGTCACCCAATTATTTTGCAATATCGGACTATGAAAAGTGGTTTGAAATTTGATTGAGTTTAAGCATTGTAAAATGTTCAAGTGATGGCCACAACCCATTCTTTT
Source organism: Molanna angustata (assembly GCA_963576475.1). NCBI lineage: Eukaryota > Metazoa > Arthropoda > Insecta > Trichoptera > Molannidae > Molanna > Molanna angustata. Next base: position 10,381,064 of record OY754987.1, on the reverse strand, counting down.
TTATATATTGCTATAAAGTGTGAATGAAGTATAATATACAATTTCTGCACGCATGGACTACGCGAAATGGTTTTAAATATGACAGTTTATCAACGTTGTACACAACCCCCATTTTTAAATATTATCATCGAAAACAAATTGTAATATATACCTATTGAAAATTTAGTAATTTTGGATGTTGGAATGTGGTTTAAATTTGATTAAATAATGTACTGAAAAGATCTAGTGTTGGTCACATCCCATTCGTTTTTATATTTTTTCATCAAGTGTGCATTATATTTTTGCACAATTAGACTGATAGACTTAAAATTGACACAAAAGTCTACATTAACGAAGAAGAAAAAGACTTAAACTATAATAAATAGTTTTTAATTTGAATATAAACGTTGTGAAGAGTTCAGTAATGGCCACAACCCCCATTATTTAAATATCGTCAACGAAATCAAATATGAAGGTGTTGAAAATTATTCAAAATAGGATGATATAAATGGTTTAAATTTGATTAAACAAAAGTATTGAAAATATTCTAGTGCAGGTTACATCGTCACATCCCACATCCCATTCGTTTTTACATATGTATTTTCATCAAGTGTGCATATTGTTAATAATATTTCTGCACAATAGACTATTAGACTTAAAACTAACCCAAAAGTCTAAATAAAAAAGAGAAGAATAAGTATAAGACTATAAGAAATAGTTTGTATAAAAAACTATTTCAATGGTCTACATAAAATAAGAAAAAATACAAAAAATAGAAGAATTAGACTATTGGAAATAGATTGCATAAAAACTGACTAAAAGGTCTACATAAAAGAAGAAGAAGATTAATCCATAGGAAATAGTTTTGTATAAAATTCACCAAAGTTCTACATAAAATAAGAAAACGAAGAAAAAGAATTAGACTCCACGAACGGTCGCTTCAGACCCTTCAGTACCTCCCATCCCTTCAATCCATCATTACGTCCCTTCCAATCAGGCCCTTCAGTACCTCCCGTCCCTTTAGGCCCTTTTATACCTCCCATCCCTTCAGGCCCTTTAGTGCATCCCTTCCCTTCATTACATCCCGTCCCTTCAGCCGCTTAAGAAAAGTTTAAATCCAGAAACCATCCTGGAAGAACCGCGAAGAGATGAAAGGACCTTCTTTTCCCAGGATACTCCACCTTCAAAGGTAAAATGACTAAATACACGAAGAAGATGAAGAAAAAAGTTTAAATCCAGATACCTGCGAAGATATGGAAGGAAAATTGGACCTTCTTCTCCCAGGATAGTCCACCTAAAATGTCCAGGTAAAATGACCAAATGCACGATGAAGAAGAAAAAAGTTTATATCCAAAAACCGTCTTGGAAGACTTGCGAAGAGTTGGAAGAACAGTTGGACCTTCTTCTCCCAGTATTCTCCAACTTCATAGGTAAAATGACCAAAAATACATGAAGAAGAAGAAGAAGAAGAAAAAAGTTTAAATCCAGAAACCTGCGAAGAGATGGAAGGACAATTGGAACTTCTTCTCCCAGGTTAGTCCACCTTCATAGGTAAAATGACCAAATACACGATGAAGAAGAAGAAGAAAAAAGTTTAAATCCAGGAACCGTCCTGGAAGACCTGCGAAGAAATGGAGAGACAGTCGGACCTTCGTTTCCCAGGATATTCCGCTTTCATTGGTAAAATGACCAAATACACGAAGAAGAAGAAAAATAAGAAAAAAATTTAAATCCAGAAACCATCCCGGGCATACGCTCGACAATTCACCAAAGTTTCATTGTAATCGGACAAACGGTTTAGGAGCACATAGCATACATGCATCCATACATAAATAAATAAATAAAATAATTTTCCTATAGGAAATCAGTATATTGTTGATTTGTAAGTAAATAGTATTAGGTAGGTACCTACCTACAACAATGTTCTAAATAAATTCGATTCATATCAAATTTTATTTGAATATCAGAATCTTTCCGTAACCATAGTAACCATCGAACATATAAAATATTACTATCAAATGGGCTCGATACATTTTTTTGGATATGTAGGTAGGTACCTACATACATTGGTTTGTTCGAAGCCACAAAAACGAAAATTGTCCAAAATATCAAATATTACATACAAATTATGCAATTTTATTATGCCTATATCTTTACTAATAATTAACAGACTTTTACAATATATGTCTTAAAACTTGCTGTAATGTCTTGTGTTTCATTTTATTATTTCATAATCACATTTATTTCAAAGGTATATTATTTTAAAGAACATATTCATTCGGTAGGAAAATTAAATATCGTATGAAAAGATATTAAAATGGCGGGGTTATATGTACATTTGTACAAAACGCTTACTTTAAAAATAAGTTAAACATTATAATTATACAAAATATTCACCATGTTTTTCACTTAAACGCTAAGTTATACTTGAAAATATATTTTCTTCGTGTAAATACGTACTTCTAACTTTTAAACTAACAGATATTTGCGTGCAAAATGTACACTTTTTTGACAGATATGACTTGGAAAATTTTGTATGAAAAAAATAATTATTGAAATATTTTTAAAATTCAGCATTTTTATCGCATTATTTTTAGCGTGACACTGCATCAGGTATACTGGTACACGTTCGCACATAAATTAGATTTTTAGATGCTCTTGGTTTTTCAGAAGGCGTGAGACAAACACACACATACACACACACATACACTAACATTTTGATTGCTTTATTACTTTAGATATAAAAGTGATATAGTAGAATACATTGATAGTGGAAATATATATGCATATACAATTATAAAAAATATATATGCATTAATAGTGTAATAATTAAAAAAGTTTTTCAATTTTTTATATATTTTCATAAATTAAGGAAAAAATGAAATGGAATTCCAACAAGAAATATCGATCAAAAATGTAAATTTTAACATATAATTTCGTTTACCTCGATTGGAAAGTGCATTGAGACTGTAGGTAAATTGTAGGTAGTGTAAGTGAAATATATTTTTACAGCAAAGTGCATAAAAGTGTGTTATTTGCCATAAGACAATATCTATCAACCCATCCCCGCAACGTGAATCAACGTATATTTTCTCCTTGTAATCTCACTACAAAATGAAATAATAATAATATATAGATATAGATTTACTTGATCTACTCAACTCTCTATATTCAATATTCGTGTAGACATATTCTTGTAACAATAATAATGTATTCATATCGAATTACGGTGGGGTTAGGGATTACGCTTTAACGCCTAGGGTATGGGTTCACATCCATTCTCATCCCTTTGTTCGCCGTCTCTGTGATTTATTTCAATTTGGCGTCAAGAATTAACTTTTTTATTATTTGTTCGATTCGGAGGGCGCCCGATGGTTGGAAGAGCGCGTGTGAAAGGCAAATATTACAAGGCATTTTGACATTAATATTACTTTTCATACGCAATTATTATAGGACTGATATTTTTTATTACAAAGTGACGTGTGCCGAAGATTTAACATGTTCAATTGAGTAATTAATTGAAACGCAATACTTTAGAGGTTAAAATTTCTGTCCATTTTTCATTTTGTAATCCTACGCCTGTGAAAATTCTAACCTTATTGTACTTATAGTTTGTTGTCAAGACAATTGTGTCTGGAGCTTCGAGTCCTGGGTTCGACTCAGTTTTTTTTTTTTCAAATTGAAGCTAACAATGTACAAAGGATAGTATATATGTATAAAAATATCAAATATAACAATTATCATCTCCATACATCAATTATTAGCTTACAATACTATCATAATTTATTACAAAATATTTTTATAAATTTTATTTATTGAAAACAAACATACAGTCAACTTAGTACATAGGACAAGCAGACAGTAATACAACAAATAACCCAAAAATGTTTGATGAATATTACTGGTTAAAAAACATGAATTGAAAAAGAAACATCAGTAACATAATATACCTATTAAAACTCAAACTCCTCAGTGCGCGCAGTTTGCTTAAAAGGGGATCCGAAATTTTCGCTTCACGTATTAAAATTGCTCGTTTCTTTCCTATTTTAATTCTTTCTAAAATTTTTGATCATTTTAAAACAATTTATTTTAATTTGATATACTCACATCTATAAACTAGGAATGATATACATCATCATCAACACCATTGGCGCTACAGCCCCGTGTGGGACCTGGCCTCCTCCAGAATCCTTCTCCGTGTATGTCACACTTACTTACTTTATGAGACCGAGTACTTTACCACTAGGCCATCCCACTCCAGAATATAGCAACCGCAACGGCATTGCCATTAACCATCATCAGGTCTTCTGCATCGCACCTCACTGGCATATCTCGACAGATGAGGAGATGTTCGTCAGTTTGTATCTCGCCGCAATTGCAGGAAACATCCTCTTCCACCCTTATAACCCACCTTAGCATGTTCTCTTTGCATCTGGTGACACAGATGCGTAATCTATTAAGTGTCTTCCATGTCAGGTAGGGTAGTTGGTGTCCTGGTCCCAAACTTTCCGATAGGTCGACCTGATCTCCATACCATATTGTGCTCTGCCAAAGATCTTTCCTCGCCCTATCTGGTTGGTTAAGCAATAATAAATATTGTTATAATTTTTCATTTATAATATAAGCAAGTCTGCTATTTAATCGGGGTAAGCAATAATAAATATTGTTATAATTTTTCATTTATAATATAAGCAAGTCTGCTATTTAATCGGGGTCTGCCATCTGTGGAATAGACGGTCATTTATTTGTGATATATTTTGAAATCCGAACATACACAGAGGGCAGATCTATGGATTTTTCACATTTGTTTTTCTGCTGAAAAACGTAAGACATTAAGTTTCGTCGGCCGACTTAAACGGGTTGGATTTGTAGCTCACATATTGATCGCGTATTTTTTTGGTGTTGTGTGCTGTTTGTGAATAGATCCTTCTCTGTCACACTTTGAAGATCCTACCCCCTTCCCGTGAGCAAGATAATTGAATCGCCAGAGCTGTCCCTGTGTTCCTGTCAAGGAATAAAGATACGTCTCAAGTAAGTGACTGTCTATATTAACAGGTGGAATAACAGATCTCGATTTATAGTACACTTGCTCATAATAATAATTTTTAGAGCTTGCAGTAATTGAGCTCCAGACCACCCGAACAGCGGGATATCTACAAGCCTGCTCGTCCACTGGTGGTAGTATGTATGTCATGATATATTTACATACTTTCCAATAAAATTAAGCAAGAAAATAAGTATATGCAAGGCAATAAAGACCATAGTCCATAATATTATACAAAGAGTTTAATAATACAAAGCAATCAATCTAAATTACCCCTCATTACACCATTCTAACACCTCCCACTAAACTCACACATTTGCATAACATAACCAATATGCAAGATATTATAGGGTAAACTATAAATGTATTAACCATAATCAGTCCCCTTGCTAAGTGAAAAACCAGTACCTATCTAATTATATTATATACAATAATTTTTCAAAGGGAATTTGGTATCTTCTTCTTCTTCTTCTCAGCCTAATCCCCTCCACTCCTGGACGAAGGCCTCCTCCATCTCCTTCCACGCCACTATATCTTGTGCTCTGAGCAACCAATTGACACCAACATGACGGCTGATGTCATCTCTCCATCTCATTGGCGGTCTTCCAACACATAGCATACTTCTTCTTCTTCTTCTTCTCAGCCTAATTCCGTCCACTTCTGAATAGTCCTGAACAAAGGCCTCCTTCATCTCCATCCACGCCACTCTATCTTGTGCTCTGAGCAACCAATTGACACCAGCAGGACGGCTGATGTCATCTCTTCATCTCATTGGCGGTCTTCCAACACATAGCATACTTCTTCTTCTTCTCAGCCTAATTCCGTCCACTCCTGGACGAAGGCCTCCCCCATCTCCTTCCACGCCACTCTATCTTGTGCTCTGAGCAACCAATTGAATTTTATATAATAGATAAAAATAATTTTTAACATTTTTATTTCTATGGATTTATACTGACGTTAAAAATGTTTAAAAAATAGTATTTACGTCGGAATCTGCATTCGGGTCTTGTGTTCAAACTGTTGTAGGTACTTAGTACATTTAATATTGAAAGTAGGTACCTACCATAGTACATAAGTAAATGTCGTATTAAAAGTACACCAAGTAATGAAAGTAGGCACACTTATTATTAAACCTACCTACACCTATGAGGGTTAGTTAGAGTAAAATAGTATTAAAAATTACGCCTAGTATTTAAAGTACCTACACATAAATAGTATTGAAAGTATGTATGTACATTTAGTAGGTACTAAAGTAGGTACCCATTGAAAAAAGATAGGTACACCTAATAGATAGATACACCTAATATTGAAAGTAGTTATATTTAGTACTGAATACACGTTCGTTGTACAATTTGTATCTCATAAAAGAATCATACATATGTAAGTAATTAAAACCACAATTTCAACGAGATTCGTTGAGAGATACAAATTTTGCTATTACACGATACAAAATTTGTATCTGCGTATTTAATGCACAGTTCTGAACAAAAAAAATAGGTATAGGTACCACAAATTTCCATTAAAACAATTTCCTAAAAATTATACAAAATGACTTTTTTTCGTAATCACCCTATTCTTCCGATGCAATGTTAAATATCATATTACCCCAAAACGCGTGTATCCGGCACGCTCCTTGCATCCCGCTCAGAGGGAGCGTGCCGGTAGCGGATATATGGCGGGTGTGGTCTAATCTTCAGATTAACAAGTCACATATCTGATTGAGCGCCGCGTGTCATTAATAGGTCACTCAATCTCTTATACTTCACTCACTTCACTTACCTTCATGCATCCTTGACGACTCGTTTTAAACGGAATAATGTTATAGCACACCATAAAACTTTACACTATTCTTGTATTAACTAAGTAGGTACCTACCTGCTTACATTTACTGAAAGAGCCATATTTTATTTTTTACTTCTAGTACAACTCACAGACTTTCAAATATTACTTTAGCTCGCACCGAATAACAAGTTGCCACATTATGGAGACTTTAGATTTGAATTGTGACTAAAAATGCAATCAAAATGTGTCTCCATCGGGAATCGAGACCGGTACTTTAATAAGTGATTCTCATCACGAGTTATGATATATTTTTTAATTTGGTAAAAGTTAAAAAACACTTCAGAAAAGAACACCTACATAGTGTTTTATTTAATATTGCTTCTCGGGCAACTAACAGATACTATGTCAAATATTAATTTAACATGCACCCAATATCAAGTTGCTACATTCTGGAGACTTACGATATTAATCGTCTCACAGATCCAGACTGAAAACACCATTAAAAACTGGGTCTCCACGAACGGGAATCGAACCCGGGAATTTGGATCAGCAGTCAGATACCTAACCAACTGAGCCACGAAGGCCGACAACAGTGTTGAAATTATGTACCTACATCTAGTAAGTAGGTATTGAAAGTAGATCGGTACCTACACCTAATATTGAAAGTAGTTATATCTGGTACTGAGTATACACGTTGTCCACCTAGTATTGAAAGTACCTACTGAAAGAATCTGTGTTTCCACCGGGAATTAAACCCGGGACCACAGGCCGACAATGATTCGTCGCCATAGATTACGTTTATTTAAGAAGTGCTGTTATTTTTTATTAAATAACTAGTGAACCACCGGCAAGCTTCGTATTGCCTGTATAATTAAAAATGGTCCTTCATTACCACCCGTCGCTTCAGACCCTTCGGTACCTCCCGTCCCTTTAGCCCCTTCAGTACCTCCCGTCCCTTCAAGCCCTTCAGTACCTCCCTTCCCTTCATTACCTCTCGTACCTTCAGTAGGTTAAGAAAAAGTTTAAATCCAGAAACTATCCTGGAAGACCTGTGAAGAGATGCAAGGACAGTTGGACCTTCTTCTCCCAGAATACTCCACCTTCATAGGTAAAATGACCAAATACACGAAGAAGAAGAAAAAAGTTTAAATTCAGAAAACTGCCTGGATATGGAAGAAAAATTGGAACATCTTCTCACAGGATAGTCCACCTTCATAGGTAGAATGACCTAATACCCAATGAAAAGAAGAAGAAGAAAAATGTTTTAATCCAGAAACCATCCCGGGCATACGCTCGACAATTTCATTGCAATCGGGTGAACGGTTTAGGAGCGCATAGCATACATACATACATACATACAAACATTGAAATTTATAATAGGACAAACTTTACTACGTCGAATTCATATTGATCACGCACTTAATAGCAATTTTCCATATTATTCTGAAGAATAAATTAACGTTTATCGAAGTAAATTAAAAATAATCATAACTCGAGACAAGAATCAATCATCATAGTCCCGGGCTCGATTCCCGGTGAAAACACAGTTTTACCGTATTTTAGTCTTGATTTGTGAAAGGACAATAAAATAAGTATTAATAAAATAAGTCAAATAAAATTTTATATACACAAAGATACGACAGCTATATACAATTACAATGTAGGTGAACTTGATGTCAGCGGTAAGTGAAAGACGCCGGGCACACAACACACCTTCTATTATAAATAACATCAGTTGCTCATTCTGTCTCGCTCGCACTCACACTATCACGTATCTCACATACATTCTTTTATATGAATAATTTGAAAAGAAATTCCCCATCTATCAACACAAGTTTTGGATTTGTTTATGGAATAAGTATTCAGAATGTGACAATTTGATTGGGTGCGTGTCTAATTAGTATTTAACCTGTTAGTTTCCCGAGAACCATAGATAATATATACAAAAATAAAAAAATATTTTTTTTTTGCAGTGTTGCAATCCATCTAGTACAAAAGTCAACCATAAATTCTTATCTCTTACAAACTGAGCCACGCTCCGACATATTATATATACGAAAGATTATCTCATATTTTTAATTTCCGTTTATTATGTTGGCAGCACAGAATCGCAACCAACGCACCCTCACAAAGTATGGCGTGAATTTCACCCTTCATAATAGCACCACAAGCAATATTTTCCCTCGCACTTTTATATGAAACTGGCCTCAAAATGACAAAAATGTACGTTTATTATATTCATGTCATAGACGGCGTTGTCCCTATCTACGCACGTTGCACAGAACATTTGAAAATCTATGATGAATTCGATTTCGGAACAACACTCTCTCCCGCCAATAGTGAAGAACTGTCAGATTTGACAGTTTTTGACGGACGAAATTGTATCGGATGAATTTATTTGATATATATGTAGGTATCTACCAAATAATTGTTTGTGATATTTTCATTTTCAATTCATATAATTGTTACTTATTATTACGCAGTTTAAAAATTATGTTTCAAATGGAAGAGTTTTGGAATAATGTGGCGAAGTTTCTGGAATAAGTTCATAATTATATTTAAAATGTTTGAAATTGTTATTTCTTGACAAAACTACATTCCTTATTATTTCATTATTTTGAAATGATTTTTTTTAATAAGGCACAGCCACCAATAGAGACGGATTTGTGCTGTACAATTTAGATCATAATATATTTACTGTTGAAAAGAAGAATAAAAACAGAATTCCATTAGATCTCAGAGAAATAGGGGTTTACATTAAATGATTGCAAAAGGGAAGCATATGTACAAGCAATTAAAGAATTACCAATAAATCATTTGAAATCATTTATAATTGATTATTAAGAAATGTTTTATTTAAAAAATTACTGCTTTTTTGCTAAGTTTTGTTGTCGACCTTCGAGGCATAGTGGGAAATCGTTTGACTTTCGTGGTTATATCCTGGACTAAATTACTAGTTTGTTGGAAGAAATCAAGAAATCGGTAATAAGCTCACACCATGCATAATATAGTACAAGGAAGTGTTCATTGTTATTTCATTTTTTGATTTAATGTTACCGTTTTTTATTGATCTGAGAAAATCTGAGAAAATTAGACTTGTTATAAAACTCTATTATAATTAAATATTTTGTTACTCCTGAAGATCAACCGTCCTTAGACGATCGCATTCAACGCATCCGTAGCCAAGGCATAGGCGTGTCAGGGTTATTAAACATTTCCATCGCGAGCCATGTGATGCTGGAGGCGGGTCTGAAGTCGGCAGTCGACAAACATCGGTCACCGGATATGCGCCAAGCATGCGTTGCAGCTTTTACGACCGCAGACTTGTTGCATTCATACGTGAACGCTCGCAAAACTTTGTCATATTTGAATATCATAATATTTAAGGAGTCTCTCAATAAACAGTTCTGGACCAAAAAAAATACTATTCGATCGTATCGAAAATTGAGATCGAATATTAAGTGTAAGTTAGAGCTGAATAATCGAAAATACAAGAGGCAAATACATAATTTTCATTAAAGTGATTATTAAAAAACCTTTCCATTTCCCGACCATTCAACTATTTAAAGACTTTAACGTACTAACTACAGCACAACTCTATATTAAACAAATTCTAATTCACTTTAAAAATGATAAGAAAAACCATATCACTGCTCAACATTCTCACGATACAAGACACAGACATCAACTAATCACTCCGAAGACAAACACTACATACGGACAAAGACATTATCAATACTTGGCTCCAAAGATCCTAAATTTAGTTGCAAAAGATATAAAGAACATACATTTAATAGAAAATACAAGACATAAACATACATACAATACAAACATGGTTATATAACAAAGGTATCAACTATTGTCAGCAAATTATCAATTCATAACAACATACATACAATACAAACATGGTTATATAACAAAGGGATCAACTATTGTCAGCAAATTCTCAATTCATAACAACATACATACAATACAAACATGGTTATATAACAAAGGGATCAACTATTGTCAGCAAATTCTCAATTCATAACAACATACATACAATACAAACATGGTTATAAAACAAAGGGATCAACTATTGTCAGCAAATTCTCAATTCATAACAACATACATACAATACAAACATGGTTATATAACAAAGGGATCAACTATTGTCAGCAAATTCTCAATTCATAACAACATACATACAATACAAACATGGTTATATAACAAAGGGATCAACTATTGTCAGCAAATTCTCAATTCATAATAACATACATACAATACAAACATGGTTATATAACAAAGGGATCAACTATTGTCAGCAAATTCACAATTCATAACAACATACATACAATACAAACATGGTTATATAACAAAGGGATCAACTTTTGTCAGCAAATTCTCAATTCATAACAACATACATACAATACAAACATGGTTATATAACAAAGGGATCAACTATTGTCAGCAAATTCACAATTCATAACAACATACATACAATACAAACATGGTTATATAACAAAGGGATCATCTATTCTCAGCAAATTCTCAATTTATAACAACATACACGACAAAACTACTAACATAGGACTCAATAAGTGAACCATGGGCTACACAATCATTCTATATAACAGCTTACAATGACTTAGTAATTAATATTATGTAACTAGTCTACCACCTCGGAACAGGCCTGGTCTAGTGAGGTGGTCCAAACCAAACCAATTTATTTGTTATGTTGCTTATTTAAAATTATGTAAATTGTGGTATATGTAATAAAAAAAAACTACTAAAACACAGTATTTTCAACTTGAATATTATAATCAGACGCTTCGGTAATACTAAATAACTAAATAACTGGATGAAATAATAAATAAATCACTTTAGTTTTTAGTTACTTTATGAGTTAACAATAATGTTGACAAAGTATGTATGTATTTCTGGGTAAGTATATTAATTTTAACAAGACAGCCGCATTTTCATTTTGCATTTAAAATTAACCAACCGATTTAACTCCTTCCCGTCTTAAACTCAGTTTAGTCTGAACCAATTTTAATATTTATGAACCTAAAGAAGCACTCAAAGATATATCTATCTCTTTCATTGTAGCACTGTGTGGCGATTTCAAAAGAATAAAATAAAAAGAGACACATACACTAATTGATAGTTATTTACTATATGTAAAAATATTGTTCAAAGACATTTTCAATTCGATGACAAACATATGAGCACTAAAATCATATACTTCTTCTTCTTCTTCTTCGTCAGCTATGACAAACATATGAGCACTAAAATCAAATACTCTAGATATAATACGCACAACTCTTGACATTCCCCATACAAGAAGACGGCAATATTTTTTACAGAGCCATCTGTCGGCTTGAGGTGATAAGTTCAGTTTAATACGTATTATTCATGTAAGATTATCACTATATTTTTGCGATAAAATATGGGATAATGACATGATTTAATTATTTAATACATTTATTTAATTATTTTGAATATTAAGGATTACCAGATAATAATAAAACACATCAATGGTGTATAATTATTTATATTTTGGTTAATTTACTTAGGATTATTGATATGAATTATTAGCAAGTTTTTATTAGATCCTTATCAAGATATTGTTTATTCACATTTATTTAACATAGTATGGTATAGTATATAATGTATAAATTATAGTATTCAAGTATAAATTTATAATTCACTATCATTGATATTATTGAAAATGTTGAAAAAGCGACTATCGTTGGGTTTTTATTTTTTTTTTTGTGTATGTTATACACAATATACACACACGTTGTATACCGATAGAAAGAAAATATTTTAGAGAAGTTTGTATGAGATTTGATGAACTCAGTCTTTTTTCTGAATATTTTTAAAAGTGATTTAAAAATGATCTTAATTTTTTTCTCTGTCCATTCTTTGGACTTTGTTGGGCCATATTTTTTTTTGATGGCCACTTTCTGGAACAAATATTTTTTTTCTTAATAGGTATACATTTGAGATAAAAATAAAATTTAAATGAATCTGATTGGTTGGTAAATTAAAAAGTTATAGAGGCTAACAGGTAAAATTTTGGGATTTTTCAAAAAAAAAATTAAGACATCCTTAAAAAAAGGGAGCACCTATATACATTCTGAGTACCCACAAGTTGTTCCAAATGGTTCCCTCTATAAACCATATCAGTTTGTCTAACGTTCTGCCGAACACCCTGTATATTAATGGTTAAAAGTTCATGATAAAAATAGAATAATGTTAGTTGTAAACATACCATTCCATGTTTTTCGGCATCCTATAAAAGGACTTAGTGTCTTTTTGTAACTTATAATTATTACACCCATATACTGCACATACTCCTCCACCAGTATAACTTCTTTGATTCGACATTTAATAGGTATATTATAAATTTTAGCTATTTTACTAATAGTGCTTCTCAACTTCCCATACAAACATTACCTAACATAATTCTGACACCTCAGGCCGATAGAGGCGCTAGTGTAGCATACTGCCAGTTTTTACGTGAAGTTGCACGTATTATATCTAGAGTATTTGCTAAAATCATATACTTCTTCTTCTTCTTCTTCGTCAGCTAGGACTATGCCCTGTAGTTCTCCGCACCTGCTCCTGGGAGGAGGACGTCCAGCTGTCCCTCCATCGTTTGGGTGGTCTTCCTGGAGGTCTGCTACCTGTAGGATGTTCATCAGCTGATATCCTCTGAGCTTGCTCTCCCCACGCGATCTCTCCAGAAACGTCTTCTTGTTCTACCCCATCGCACCACGTCCTCAACATCACAAATTTTGCTTATTTCGGAGCTCCTCATGTGATCTCGGAGGGTTACTCCTGCGATGGACCGTAGAGTCTTCATCTCCGTGGTTTTAAGGAGACTTTTTGTGTGGGTGGTGTCAGCTCTTGTCTCTATGGCGTATGTCATGATTAATCTTATGCAAGTCTTGTAGATCCTGACTTTCACTCAAAAAATGTAGTTGTTAAAAATAAATGATTTGCTGCTAATAATAACCAAGCAACTTTGTTAATATAGTACCTGCAAAGTTCGTTGCTAAAAATTGCCAAATAAATGGTCTGCTAATTTTAACCGAGTAGCTTTGTTAACAATCTGTCAAAATTAATCTAGTAACTTGGTTAACAACGGACAACTTTGTATAATTAGCCAAGTATCCTGTCAAAAATTAACCTACTAGCTTTGTAATATTAGCCAAGTAACTGTCAAATTCAACCAACTTAGTTGGCTGAATTTAATCAACTTACTCGGTAATCTGAACTAATTCATTTCGTATCTACAGCAAACAACTTGGCTAAATTTAATCAACTTACTCGGTAATCTGAACTAATTTATATCGTATCTACAGCAAACAACTTGGTTAAAATTAATCTACTTACTCGGTAATCTGAACCAATTCATTTCTTATCTACAGCAAACAACTTGGTTAAAATTAATCTACTTACTCGGTAATCTGAACCAATTCATTTCGTATCTACAGCAAACAACTTGGTTAAAATTAATCTACTTACTCGGTAATCTGAACCAATTCATTTCTTATCTACAGCAAACAACTTGGTTAAAATTAATCTACTTACTCGGTAATCTGAACCAATTCATTTCGTATCTACAGCAAACAACTTGGTTAAAATTAATCTACTTACTCGGTAATCTGAACCAATTCATTTCGTATCTACAGCAACCAACTTGGTTAAAATTAATCTACTTACTCGGTAATCTGAACTAATTCATTCAGTATCCACAGCAAACAACTTGGCTAATTTTAATCAACTCACTCAGTATTCTGAATTAATTTATTCTGTAGCCACAGCAAAGCTACTTGACTATTTTTAATCTACTTACTCAGTATTCTGCTAATTTACACAGGTAGGATATTTGGAGTGAAATAAAATTCAGGTTTCAGTCATTGCACAGGAAATGTGATTTATTGCATTAAAAAAATATTATATTCATAATACATAGAGACATATCAAATATATAAAAAAAACATCTTTTTATTCTCAAAGAGTACATAATTTTTATTTCATGCAAGTTAGGTTAGTTCTCAAAATGCAAAAAAATACAACAAATTCTGGGTTTCGGATAATTTAAATCAGGTATGAACTCTTTTCATGTACATGCTATAGTTACTAAAAATACCTTTACTAAAAATTGCTGAAATTGACAATACAATCCTTTTAAAAAGAATTTTGTGGACAAACGAGTCGAAATTTACTAGGGAGGAGATTGTAAACCTTCACAGTTTACATGCATGTGGTCTAATGAGAATCCTGCGTGGCCCGTTTAGTGTCCTTTCAGAGAAAATTTAGAGTCAATGTTTGGGCAGGAGTGATAGGCAACATTATCGTTTGACCATAATACTTGCTGGACAACCTAAATGGTATAAATTACATGGATTTCCATCAAAACAACTTGCTGTGTCCGGCTCACTACGCAGTAGCCGTAAAAGATTACCTAACATGTTCCCCAATTCCTGGATTGGAAGACTAGGCCCCATTCCGTGGCCTGCACAATCCCCAGACCTGTCGCCACTTGATTTCTTTATCTGGGGACGTGCAAAAGGACAAGTATATTTAAAAGAAATTGTTAATAAAGAACAGTCAATTGAAAGAATTAATTTTGCAATAGAAGTAATTAAACGAGAAATAAAACTGCAAACAACAGTGGAAATTTGAAACAGATATCGTGAATGCATTAGACACAGAGTGGCTCAATTTGAGCAGTATTTATAAAAAAAATTATAATTTGTTGTTTTCAAAAGTACTCAACTCGTCTGTCTTTATTTAAAAATGTCTGAAATGTACTGGACAAAAAACAAATTAAAACCATGTATTTCGCACTAGCTCAATCTATTATGAAATATGGACCGATTGGATGAGAGGGAGAGTCTACAAAACATTACTGAAACCTCTGGTAAAAACATAAAAATCCTTAGTGAAAGCAATCAATAAAAAACCCTATAGATATCAATTAGATTGACAGTTCTCTGAATTTCAATTACTGGACATAAGACAACTTTACATATTATACAGAATCATAAAACATTTCAACTCAAATTTGGAAAGACATTCTCACTAGTTAGCAAGTGCGGGTAACAAGAACCAATACAACCTATGGACATAGACATTATACTTTCGTGGCACCTAATATAGGTACATAACATCTTTATTAAGGAAACACAAAGAAAACTTTTGCAAAAAAGCTTAAAAATACACTGATATCACACTGGCTTCTAGGTATGGAACATAAAAACTATGAATATTATGTGTCCCTACTATTAATATATTATCAGTGACAAATTAAATACAAAAAACATTATAAATAAGCAATTAAAATTAATTTACAAAGACATTCTCACTAGTTAGCAAGTGCGGGTAACAAGAACCAATACAACCTATGGACATAGACATTATACTTTCGTGGCACCTAATATAGGTACATAACATCTTTATTAAGGAAACACAAAGAAAACTTTTGCAAAAAGGCTTAAAAATACACTGATATCACACTGGCTTCTAGGTATGGAACATAAAAACTATGAATATTATGTGTCCCTACTATTAATATATTATCAGTGACAAATTAAATACAAAAAACATTATAAATAAGCAATTAAAATTAATTTACTAATTAAAATATAACATAGCCATTAATAAATAAGCAGAGCCATTCTAAATTTATTTAGTGGTCTTAAAACATATTAACTTTTTGGATTTTTTACACAGGACTTCTCAAAACAATATATTCATTACCATCTAACAAGACATTTTTGGTATTTGGTATTGG
Organism: Molanna angustata; assembly: GCA_963576475.1. Lineage (NCBI taxonomy): Eukaryota > Metazoa > Arthropoda > Insecta > Trichoptera > Molannidae > Molanna > Molanna angustata. The sequence goes on along the minus strand of OY754987.1, from coordinate 10,364,469 downwards.
TGAAAGTAAAGAATCAAGCATAATGCAATGTTTAATTGTATCTTTACTTTCAACCTGATATGCAAAATAATGCTCATCAAAATCAACTGTATGAAATAATGTGCCTGAAATAATTAACTGAGTAGAATCATAGACGTACACACTTTCTACAATTATAAAAATGTAATCATATCCATTTTCACTTAAACTATGAAGAAGTATACATCCTTTATCATACCGTACAGAGGAAATCATGGCCCAATTCACTCTCTCTAAAGATTTTAAAGAATCTAAATGTAGGTTTTGTTGAACATAATTATATTCTGAATGCAAACACTTTTTTATAGGTCCCATTACAAAATCATTTCCAACACGGTTTTGGTGAAAAATTTCATTTAATTGGAGCTGATGTCGCATTGCCAAAGTATAGGTGATGTTAACACGATTGCGGGATGCATTTGCTGCCATTTTTGAATGTCTATGTTTACGTTCAAATCTCATTGACATCAATGAAGAAAGAGGTCCATATTTAATAAGGGCAGTATGATAATGGATCATGTTATGAAATTTAGGTTTCAGAGAGTTTTTTGTTACATTTACATATAGCTCATTAAATTCAGCTACTAAAACATGTAACAAGTCTTCTACACCAACACAAATTTTGACACTGAGAAGAATTTCAAGAATTTTTCTTAATTTTACATACAGCACCCAAAGAGCATCGTCTCTCGGCACAAAATCTCCAATCATTATCCCCAAGAATCGCAAAAGTGTTAACATCTCTCCTGCGGATAAACGCAATGTTCCTCGAATAAGGTGTTCTTTTTCTATTGAACATGGTCTATTTTTATTATCAGGTCCCAAATCAATGGATGATATTTTTTCATTAAGAATGTTTAAAGAAAATAATTTAAGCCTCTGTGTGTACTCTAATAAAATGAAACTCAGTAAATATTTTGCTACACCTTCGAGCACATCGTGCATAATGTCAACCCCAACCTGCTGAAATAAATCAAAATTGTGAACATCCAAAAAAACACACCTTTCTTTGACGCCGGTCAAAGACGGATTGTTCAGAGATAAGTCAGCAGAATACATATCAGTATTGCGTAGAAGAGTTTTATTCTCATAACACTGCTCTTTAAGTGTAGATTTTGTTACTTTACAAACTCTACATGAAAAGTTGGAAGAAAAGCTTTCCACAAATCCTAACATTGAATGCAATCCTAAATTGTCACCCAAAATGACACCAAGCTCAAAGTATAAATTACCTTTGAAAGTTGGAATGTCTATTGGTATTCCAATATCACTTAAGTAATTTAATTCATTTATCATTGGATGAAATAAAATGTGATTGCCAAAAGCAATACGATCAGCTGAATGAAACAATAAAGCAAGGAATATATTGGAAAGACCAGAATAACGCCAGGGTGGGAGACATGGAACCGAGACATAAACTGCACCCAATTTATGTATACCAGCATGACTTCCAAGAGCATTTCCAGTCTCATAATCGTCAAAATACATGAATAACGGAATAACTATTCTATTACCATGATGATTCATTCTTTCCTTCCAATATGAACCTTGGATGAAATTTTCTTTTTCTTCTTTCAGATTTAAGCTATCCATATAACGCAAGGTTTCAGATAATACATCATTCATAGAGAAAAACTTATTTAGCACGTCTCTTAAAGGAATGAATTGTGCATGGCATTCGACGGGTTGTAATCTAACTACCCCTTGAATTTTCACTCTATCAATTCGTTGCCCAATAACCACTGGTTGCGGTTCAATAAGTGATCCACAATTTTTAAAATAATTTAAACGTTTTCGTTCTGTTGAAAAAGTGTTTAATGAAGAAGTGATTGAAGTGTTCACTTTATTGGATAAAATCCTTAAAATGTCAGGAGAAATTGAATGTTCATCGAAAACTGCACTCATATTCTGTGTTATCGTGGGAACCATTGAAGTTAAGCAATCTTTTAAACCAAAAATAATGTTTTGTATAACATTTCTTGGCAATAATGTATTTCCATAAAGTGATGCAATAAATGTTGATAAAACATCATCCATATTGGATTTGGTATGAGTTATATCCCTAGACAAGACTGATGGAACAGATGATGAGGCATCGTTTAAACAATTTTGTTCAACGATTGTATCAGACAGTTGCGTCTCACTACTATTCAAAATATTTTCCGATATAGAGGATGTACGTAGACATTCCTTTTTTGATAAATGACATTTCTCTAAATGTCTTTTAAAAGAACTATATATATGGAATGACCTTTTACAGTCATCTTCACAACAAACATATTTTAACAAGTTGTAGAGATTAACCTTGTGTTTAAATTTAAAATGATTTTGAAGAGACTTAAGATCTACAGATTTTTTACATAAAAAACAAATAACCATGATGATAAACTTTAAATAAAACTAAAACAATATTATCAATAGAATATTTACAAAAAAACTAATTATTATGAATACCTAATTCTCCCAACAGCGTATTAGTAGACGTGGATGCTTTATCAAATTTAGTTTTAAAATGGAATACTCCCAATTGAATGAACATCCACGTACTGTGACATTCCGTGGAGTATTGGGCATTAAGTACCCATGTCAGTTTAAAACACGTACTGACTGCCGATAAAATGTTGAGTCGACTATATATTGTGTCATTAATTACAACAAAGTAACTCTGTATACTTTCCAGTGATGGGCCAACAATTAAAATGAATGGCTGTACAGTTAAACCGAATTCTTGAAATTTGCTCCTTCTTGAGCTTATAGCTGACTTAACATCTGAATCGCATTTGACGTGCGTAATGAAACCCTCCGTGACTTCAGCTTTTGAAGGCCGCCAAACTTTTTTCTGCGCGTTTTTTAATCTAATACTAGACACACTCAACAGTGATGGTATCAGTAACATACACGCTATATTTGTAATTTCTTCTGAGGCTGAAACAAAAAATAAACACCATAAATATTATAAGATGCACTAAATATTATAAGTTGCACCACAGTACATTGTCTTGTGTTTTGGAGATATTTATATATATATATATTTTTTTATTTCTCGGGCTAACAAAAGGTTTACATTTTATTTAATATTACTTCTCGGGCAACTAACAGGTTTTATGTAAAAAATTAAATATAATACGCACCCAATAACAAGTTGCCACATTTTGGAGACTTATGACATTTATCGTCATACAGATCAAGACTGATAACACAACTAAAAACTGTGTCAATGGGGAATTGAACCCGGGACCTTTCGCTCAGGAGACATATATCTAACTTAGATACCCAGAAGATAGACAACAAAGGATTATAATTATCTCTGTATCTCGTACTTTTTATAAGATCTAAATGAGGTAATATTTTAATTACGTATTTCTAAGAAAAATTGTAAATCCTAAACAGATTTGTTTGAAAGAATGCTTTAAAAAAATATTTGTATAAGTCTCACATAAGCTGACAGGAACAGGTAGGTATATTAGTATTTAATGTATCAGATGTACTCTGAAGAAGACTTTGGTCTTGAGTTTGGTCTAGGGTTTCATGTTGAGGAAGTTGCGCTAGTGATGCATCTAAATCATCAAAGTTCTGCAAATATACAAAAAAAGGTTATGAAGTATTTAATTATTTCTTTGGATCAGTATACAGTCAAATTAACAATGATAATATAAAAAATATGTACAAAAATAAGACCAATTACATACTAATCACAAGAGTATAGAAATATAACAGTTACAAAAAAGTGTGCTACTGAAAGTATATAGTATAGTTATAAAAACTAAAGCATAAGTTTATAAATATCATATTATAAGCGAACTTCATTCCCGGACAATTGACCGTGAGGACAATTTATCGTATGGACAATTTACCATGCGGAAACTATTTTTCATAACAATAAACTTCATTTTTTACTTATGCGTTATTTACGTATAAATTGCGTGAAAAAAATGTTCGTTTATGGCGATGAACCAATTGCCTTTTTTTTATTTCAAAATACTACGAGATCCAATATGTCGACAGTGATTAAAATGAAATTTTACAAAGAAGCAGTAATTATGTAGTTCAAATTTGCTACATTTTAAAAATCTAAGTAGACGTCTGTTCTCAAACTTCTTGTTATTTTTTTTATTTTTCAAAATGGATATTGATTCATACTATTTAGAAGGTTTAGATTTCGAAATAATTGAAACTTACATAATTTCAAAAGAAGTTTCAATTTTTTCAAGCAATTCATTTAACTCATACGTAAAAAAATGATTTTTTTTTTTGTAATTAAAAATAGTTTTCGCACGGCAAATTGTCCATTCAGTCAATTGTCCATACGATAAATTGTCCTCATGGTCAATTGCCCGTACGGTCAACTGTCCCTGCAGTTAATTGTCTTCACGATCAACTGTCCCCATGGTCAATTGTCCGTGCGGTATATTGTCCTCATGGTCAACTGTCCGTACGGTAAATTGTCCCCACAGTCAATTGTCCTCACGGTCAACAGTCAATACGGTAAAAAGGGCGTACGGTCAACTGTCCGGACACGAAGCAAACTTACAATAGCGGAATTAGCATCTGGATTATAGAAATAAAAACTAAAGTGTGAGTTTATAAATATCATATTACAAGCGAACTTACAATAGCGGAATTAGCATCTGGATGCATAACTGTTTTATAATTTTCTAAATTCCGGGAAAATACTGCCCTGTGTCCAATTTTGGGTATTAATTCTTTTATATCAGACTCCCCTAACAACGGCAGAGAAAAGGCCGTTATATCATTTTCTGTAACAAAATTGTTCAGTTTGTAAAATTTAATTTTATTAAATTTTTTTAAATGACCTTGAAACCAATTTCGACATAATGGACAATCTGATAAGGTCATCCAAAGAAATGTTATGGTAGTAAAGAGTGAATGGAGCACTCAAACTAGTAATAAATAGTAGCAACATATCAAAGGAAGCAAAAATACATATATTTATTTCATATTTCTTAAAGTTGTAATCCACAACATAATCGTAGTGGTAACCTTAACATATGCAGACAAGGCTGAAGTTGAATGAATGCAAAAACAAGATAATGTATTAGATAATACGATCTACATTTCGCGAAAAAATAAAAAAATTTCATTATTCATTTTCACTTATGGAGGACACATTATTGGAGTTTGACATGTACTCAGATAGTCTGATGTAAATGACAGGTTGAAAGAATTTAGACAGTTCTATTGAAGGCCCCCATTCATATCTACATTTTATTTAAAATATTGCAAGCGCAATGATTTGGCATGTCGTTCAATTAAAAGACTATAATGTATAATCTAAGCAAATAGATACAGGGTAAAACAATGCGTCACAAGTAGCACATGGTTCCGCTATATGTTTTACGTTAGTTTTCGTGTTCAGAATATAATCCTCTTTAAAGGGTGGGTGAATTAAATAATTAACAATAATACAATAAAGTTAGGTAATACTGACCTTTGAATACTTCTACATATTCTCCAAGATTCCATGTCACAAGCAGATCGCGAACTTCTCCGTCAGCCATAATAAATTCTATCCAACAATATTAGTCTGCTTATTTATCTTCTAATTATTCACTCACAGCAATGTTTTTAAAAAAAGGATTCCGACCACGTTTGTTTTTATATCGCAGATTATGTATTTTGAATAAACAAAAGATAGCGTCTGTTTTTAAATAAACGAAAACGGATTTCTACCACTTCCAACGATTGTTTTTAAATGAATAGAAGATAGCGTCTGTTTCTGTTTGTTTGGATGAACCACAGATAAAATAGAAGTGACGGATACACAAGACAGCGGACGAAAAAAAATGCTGCCATAAGTAAATATGGACAATCACGAATTGATATTATTTTTTAGAAAAAAAAACATTTCTGAGTTATTTACTATCAGAAATAATAATAAGTAATATTTCAATTACAAACAGTTATTTCTTATAATAATTTATTTTTTTTGTACTAGTTTTGAAAAAAAGTAGATGTTAAAACGAAATACCATTTTTATATATGGTCATTCCACCAATATCAACCACCGAAACGTAAATATTTGACATGTCACTTATACTATACAAATAGAACCTAACCTTAAAATTTACTAAATACAATACATACAATATTCGTCATTATTATTGAATGAACATATTATCTGTTTATTTTACAGTGTATTAATTCAAGATATGATGTTTAGATATAGATCCTATTTTTATATTACAGATTTACGTTCCCGAGGTTTTTTCTTAAAAACAATTTACATACCATCACGCCATGTTCCTTGCGGGGTAGGCAGAGAGAACCGAACGCCACATTTTTCTATCATTGCACGCATCCTTCGCTTCGTCCACATTCATGCATCGTCTCATACATGCTCGTCTATTGCTCACACTTCTAACATTTCCGTCTTTCAAAATTTCGTTCACATGGTCGTGCCATCCCTTTCTTGGGACAACAATCTTTAAATCAATTTTGTAATACGAAAGTGTAAAGTTCTTTTAGAATCGTTATTTCATTGTCAATATATTATACAAGTTATTCCTGTGACAGGCTCGAAATGTAACGAAATTAATGAAACGCATTTTTTCGCATAAGTTAGCCAGTGTGATATTTTTTTTTAAATTAAAATGAGTTAAATGAAAGAAAAAAATCATGAATAATAAGTTCAAGCATATCAAAATAATATACATCTGCAAGAAATTTTGATGTCTAACTTGCTTAACTCAGAAAGTATGTTGCTTAGTATGAAGCAGTGCTCAACTGCAACACAATCGCTGTCAACGTTCATTCAGTTGTAATTATGGATTTTGAGGAGGAAACATTATTTATTCTACTATTAAATAACTGACCTACATGGGCACATCCAACATGGAAAATAGGGAATATTTCACACTTTTGTATCCATAACAGAAAAATACAACAAAATCTTTTTAACTGATGTCAATGAAAAACTGAGTCATATATTATTTCAAATTTTATTTATTTATAAAATCAAAAATGAAATAAAAATTAGGAAACGTATTTTGATATAAGTATATTTACTTTGTCATATTATTTTTTCACATGGAGAAAATGTATTTGCAGTCTAAATGAGATTTGATAAATATATAGTATGCAGACAAGTTCAATGAATATAAATATTTTTATTTTTACTATCAAAGTTGAAAGTCACACACACACACACACACACACACACACACACACACACACACACACACACACACACACACACACACACACACACACACACACACACACACACACACACACACACACACACACACACACACACACACACACACACACACACACACACACACACACACACACACACACACACACACACACACACACACACACACACACACACACACACACACACACACACACACACACACACACACACACACACACACACACACACACACACACACACACACACACACACACACACACACACACACACACACACACACACACACACACACACACACACACACACACACACACACACACACACACACACACACACACACACACACACACACACACACACACACACACACACACACACACACACACACACACACACACACACACACACACACACACACACACACACACACACACACACACACACACACACACACACACACACACACACACACACACACACACACACACACACACACACACACACACACACACACACACACACACACACACACACACACACACACACACACACACACACACACACACACACACACACACACACACACACACACACACACACACACACACACACACACCTAATATTTTTTTTAAATTTATAGAAACTGGGTAAAAATATTAAGGATCATTCAGCCCTTATGGTTTTAACACAAACTACATTGTTAACATTAATAATATATATATATATATATATATATATATATATATATATATATATATATATATATATATATATATATATATATATATATATATATATATATATATATATATATATATATATATATATATATATATATATATATATATATATATATATATATATATATATATATATATATATATATATATATATATATATATATATATATATATATATATATATATATATATATATATATATATATATATATAATATTTTTATCTCGGTTTTCCCGTGTCAGTAGGTCTTGACTAAGACCATTTGTCTTCCGACGTTTCGCCTGAATATCACCAGGCATTTTCAAGGACTTAACGAAAAGCACGCGCGCGACACACGTCTACTCACACTGAAAGCTCACCGTCAGTGTGAGTAGACGTGTGTCGCGCGCGTGCTTTTCGTTAAGTCCTTGAAAATGCCTGGTGATATTCAGGCGAAACGTCGGAAGACAAATGGTCTTAGTCAAGACCTACTGACACGGGAAAACCGAGATAAAAATATTATAACATATTTCACCCGTGAAAACATCAAATATAACATATATATATATATATATATATATATATATATATATATATATATATATATATATATATATATATATATATATATATATATATATATATATATATATATATATATATATATATATATATATATATATATATATATATAAATATATATTTTAATATTTTTATCTCGGTTTTCCCGTGTCAGTAGGTCTTGACTAACTTTGTCATATTGGTAGTTATTAACCTATACATGATTAATAATAACTTTGTTATTATTAATCATGTATAGGTTAATAACTACCAATATGACTTTTTACATTGCTATTGGTAACCAACTACATGTTAACAGTATTCAATTGTTAGATAATAGCCAAGTGCAACTTTGTTATTTTTAATCATATATTGGTTAATAACTACCAATATGACTTTAACCGAGCTAAAAAGGTACTTTGCTAACTTTAGATTTTTTCAGTGTACTCTCGCTCAACATATCCCTATTTCTCCACACAGCACTTCTCAGGCATCCAGCCACTACAGCAGCCTTGGTTGCTTGTTCATGTACCTACTTCGTTATAAAGATCATTGCTGCTGGATATTTCTATGCCCAAGTATGTATGTAGGTACTTAAATCTCATCACTTGTTCTATAGTTTTATTGTCAATTGCAAGTTTGCAACGTACTGGATATCTTGAGGTTACCATGCTTTTTGTTTTCTCTTTTCCCTTCCTTTTTCCTTCCCCTACATACAATAATTGTTAGCTATATTTTTATTTATTTTTAGTAGTAATTTAGGTGCTAATTGGTATATGATTATTTAATGAAAATCAACTTAATGTATAAAACAAACATGTATATTATGTAATGTGTACTTGTTTTTTTCTCTTTATAAAAAATAAATAAACATCATTATTTGGACAAACGTAATTGGTCTGCCTTTTATTTATTTCATAGTGTATTTATTTGTCCTGTACGACTGTATTTGTCCCTTAAATAAACGAATAACAAAATAAAATAATGAAAAAAAAATAATAATTTATTTTTCTTTTTGTACATAATATAAACAAATCTAATGCACATTGGCGGGCTTATTGCCATTAGGCAATTTCATCCAACTAATTTCAATTAATAAATATTTGAAAAAAAAAAAATTCTGTATTAGTATTAAATTGTATCTGGATGTATAAATGCTGTAATAAACTGTATTCTTACAATAAGAAAAAATCAACATTTCCATATTGAGCTCTCGGGGTCGATTCCTGATGAAAATAAAGTTTTTAATATTGTGAGACGCGAATGCTAAACAATTTATTAAACCTTTAAAGTTTATTATTGTTACATAAGAAAGAATTATTATTGTTACATAACTGTTATTTAAAAATGTTCAACTTTGATCGATTGAAATTCAATGGTGTCTGTCGGAGGGGTTCCCACCAACATAAGTGTCTACAAATGGAAGACGTGATTTCTTTCTATCTTTCGTAGTAAATACTTCTTCTTCTTCATTAAGTAGACCTAGTTGGTCTGGGATGACGAAGTCCAGCTATCCTTCCATCTCTTGGGTGGTCTACCGGGTATTTCGTTCGCTGCTATATATACCTACTAGTCTATCACTATCCATCCTGGCTACGTGGTCCCTACAATGTCTTCTTCTGGATCTACTCCATCGAACGATGTCCTCTATTGCATATGTTTTCCTTATTTGAACATTGCGAACATGATCTCGTAGAGTTTTACCAGTGATTGACCTTAGGACCTTCATCTCCGTTGTCCTTAGGAGCCCCTTGGTTCGTACGGTATCTAATCGTGTTTCCACAAAATACGTCATGGACGGTCGCACACATGTCCTAAATATTCTGACCTTACTACCCCCTATTCTCTAACTATTGTAACTAAAATAGGAACGCACTAAAATTGTAGATTTTAGATTTACGGTCGTATTTACCATACCATACCATCACGCCATTTCCCTATTTGGGGTAGGCAGAGAGGTCGTATTTAAGCGTTATAAAATATCAACTTGGACTAAATGGAATAGGAATGTACTTACCTATTTTGGCTGGAACGTTCTTCAAAAGTTACTGAATCGGACGTATTATGAATTATTATGAAAATTATGACATTTTCATAATTATTAAAAATACGTCTTATTCAGTAAATTTTTAAGAACGTTCCGGCTAATATAGGTATGTTTCTATTCCATTGAGGCCAAGTTGATTTATTATAACCCTGAAATAAGACCGTAAATCTAAAACCTACAATTTTAGTACGTTCCTATTTTAGTTACAATAGTTACTGAATAGGGGGTACTGTCAAAACGCATGTGTTTATTTTTCCAGATCATATTTTTCAAACATCCAGATACGACAGATGCTTTATTTACTTGTTCGCGGACTTCAGTGTATAGGTCGTTATGGCTGCAGATCTCTAATCCTAAATATTTGAAACTCATTGTAAATACTGACTGTAGTAAATACTGACTTGTTAAAATACCAAATTTTCTACACTGTATGAAGGCTGTCTATGAAAGTCACCAGTACGCAGGGTTTGTATTATCCAATCGTTGTTATTTTCTGTGGTATCCTCACACAGAAAAAATCAGCCTTTATACTATATCGTTAGTCTGGTAGCCGTTACATCATAATCTATAAGTGTTCAAAATGTGGCAACTTGTTATTGGGTGCGTGATACTACATCGTTAGTCTGGCAGCCGCTGGATCTTACTCTACAAGTGTTCAAAATGTGGCAACTTGTTATTGTGTGCGTGATATATTGGTAATTGACATAGTGCCTGTTAGTTGCCCGAACAGCAATTTAGTAAAAAAAATAAAGAATATTTAATTTTATTGATAAAACTTCTTATGTAGGTAGTTGGATAATATAATATAGTTATAATTGTCATACTATGGATAAGAAGAGTACTGATATTGATTCGGAATGCGATAGAGCGAGTCGGGTATATTTTGATTCTTTCCATAAAATACATATGTGTATTATTTTAAAGAAAAATATCCGCATTGTTTACAAAAAGTGTGTGACGTAAAATTGTATTGTATTGTATATATTTTATTTAGATGTAAAAAAAATACAATTTCTTACATCTAGTATAAACGAAAATAAAAACAAACAATAAAAATAAACAAATCTAAATCGGATGACTAAATGAAAACACAAAAAAGACACGTATCTATCAATAACAATAAAACACAAAGTAAAAAAAAAGGAAAACACACTACCACAATAGAAGACATCAAAGAACATGAAAAAAAAAAATAATAATATAGTATCAAAACAAGCAAAACAGATGTCATCAAAAACTCAAATTAAAATAAAAAACGATCAGAAGATGCAGAGACGTGGATGGAGCGAGAAATGTGTGTCAAGATAGAGGAGTCTGGCATTCGATTCTCTCCGCCTATTCCAAATTGTAAAATGTCGTGATGGTATTATATTTTGTTGATAAAAGATTATTATTTAGTTTTTGTGTAATTATTTTTCTTTTAAATAAATAACCACTAATATTTGATAGTTGAAAATAAATGTAGAATTTATGAATGTATTTTTGTTTGTTCGTGGAACGGGTTATCGTTTTGCAATTATCGCTGGACGATGATTTACAAATGTGTGAAAAGCGTTCGTTACATGTTTATCAAATTTCATTTCCCTTCATTGTTTGTAAATCAAAGAACATATTTTATTAATCCTAGTCATTTCCTTTATTGCAAAAACACCACACCAGATTCCCAAATTCGAAAATATTAAAACCAGTGATGGGCCGAGCAAGTCTCGAACACGTGAATTTGGTCTTTTTTGCTGTTACTCATATGAAAAATTCATTTATCTTTATATTATCAATTTTTAATTGTGTTTTTAGGCTGGATCTGTGAGACGATATTTATCGTATTTATCGATATTTCGATATGTCTCCAGAATGTGGCAACTTGTTATTGGGTGCGTGTTAAATTAACATTTGACATAGTACCTGTTAGTTGTCCGAGAAACAATATTAAATAAACACATGTAATTCTTCTGTAGGTACGTGTGTATGTCACTGAACTCCTCCTAAACGGCAAAACCGATTTTGATGAAACTTTTTATGTGTGTTTATGTGGGTCCCTGAATGGTTTTGATTTACAAAAAGTAATTTTATACATTATAATAAAAATATCAATAAATATAAATATTTTCGGAATATGCATTTTGAATACTAGCAACATTGCTTTCGATATGTCAAAATATTATGCAATGTTGGTTATGCCATTAATACTTGCGTTTGCGCTGTCTTAATGTTGACGCTTGCGCTGTCTAAATGATGACTTTTTTAGGTTAGGCAAGACTGATATGTGGGTATACACGCATGTGTCGTGCTTCCTCTTATATAGTAATCCACACCCGCACACCTGTCGCTGTGGGATATGCCGTGATAGCATGTGGTATTTTTATGTTTGTTACCAGCTAATAACATTAATACCAACGCACGTTATCGTACGGGATAATGTCTGTTGGGTCCTCGTGTAACTTATAAATAATCCATTGTAATGTTTTTTTGTTCGTGGCAAGCAACTAAAAGGTCAGTATATCGAATAAATAACGTACTTACAATGTTGAAAAAATGGCAATGAAAGAAAATAGATGCAGTGTATAAATAATACTGGTGGGCAAGATAGACGGTCGCCGAGGGACTAGAAGGAGACAGATGTCCTGGCTACGTAATATCAGGGAATGGACGGGCTTCAGAACTGTGCAGAGCAGATATTCCGGGCAGCATGACATAGAGGTATCGCTAACGCCAAGGGTTCATGACAGGGCATCAGAAGAAGAAGATGCAGTTTACCTAATGTCATAAAACAATAAATGACATTAGTTTTTTATATATGCCAGTTTTGAAAATATACTAATCCGCATTGAAATATCTTATCGACTGTCCTTACGGGATAAAATGAAAATTTCACGTAATCGTGGAAGCCGTTATTATATACTTATATAGTAAGATAGAGGAATGACAGTTGAGATGGTACGACACGTTGAACGCAGACCGCCAGATCATATGGTAAACTAAGCAATCTCCATGGATCTACTTCGACTTACATCCATTGGAAGACTAAAGAATTCCTGAATCGTGTAAAGACGATAGGCCACAACATCCGGAACCTTGGCCTGCTTTTTACCATCGTCGAAGGTATGTTAACTGTAGAGGTCGCCCCAGGAACAACTACATATTATATAGACCAGATTCTGATAATCGGTGACGTGCGCTGTAGCAGTTACAAAGAGATGAAGAGACTGGCGGGCGATAGAGTTAAGTGGAAAGATCGAGTGTCTGGTGCAGACCAATCCTAGGATTGTGACCCAGAAGAAGCAAAGACGAAACCAACTGCAAAGACATGGCCTAGGTGACATAATACAGGACAGAAGGACCTATGATTTAAGGACGTGGAGAGCTGACCCCAACAGTCGGCTCAGACAAAGAGTTGGGTTATTAGCAAGGGAGAAGAAGATTGAAATTTCACATCGAAGAAAGATGTATTTACATATCGTACGATAATATGATGTTTGGATACAGAAAAAAACTTATGATCATTAAAGCAACATTTTTGGTCTATCATTTGCCCTTCACTATAAACAATAGCAGCGGCCCGGACAGACGTCAAATCCGTTACAGGAACTAAATTTTCGTTAACGTGTCCCGTTAGTTCCGTTTCAACACATAACCAAACGTCTAACGGATTTTATTTATTGTCGTGTTATTCATATTATTTCTGCTCATAATTTCCCGTTTCGTTTTCTCGTCTGGGCTAAATCGCCTCTGAGGAAATCCGCACGTGTGATTTATGGTCCCAGGGAAAGCGTTCAGAAAAGTGTTTTCTTCCCGGATATTGTGTCACACATTTCAAACATCTGCGAATATAATTCGTCCGATGCTATAACATACCCTTCACAGAACGTTAATATCCAAATATTGTGTTATTTATTCATTTGTGTTTATACGAAACGTAGAGATTGGCAAATCATATACGTTATAGGAAAATTGTACGAACGTTATAAACATACTTAATTTCACTCACCGTAGCTGTGAAATTTCACAATTTACTATTTTATCAAGGAATTAATTTCAATAAGAAAGCGTAAAACAAATCAAGTACCTACTTGGACAGTATTATAGAGGTGTGATATTTGGAGGAGTTTATTTAATTAGAAATATTATATATCAGAGCGATTTTAAGTACCTACGTGTTCAAATTACTTCCCAATAACATACACCACTATATAAGATATTGCAATCAGTTAATTAATGAAATAGAAATAGTAATTTAGTGATGAAGGGTTTCATAATAAAAGAGGACATACTTGAATTACATATATTTTAAGTTCAAATAAATTTTACAGATGCTCGCGATGTTGAGGTCGGTATTAATATTACGCGTATAGTTAAGAATAGACACTGCTATTGTCCTGTCGGCTGATGAGCGAATGGCGATCGGCGTTGGATAGGGTCATTGTGGCAACAGTGAATCATGTATTTTTATTTTGGTTGTAATATCAACGCTAATCAATCAATTTTATTCTTATGAAATTTAGATGGGACATTCTTTGATTGTTAATATAATTAAGTGCATATTAGTATTTATCATAAACATTCGCTTTTTTGTTTTTTGGACATGTTTTTATTATAATAGCTATTGAGCCACTGTGTACCACGTGGTGTATACAGTGGATCACTTGCCGGTACACAGTGAATCACACAGTATAACAGTGGATCATCGCAAATAGAAAATGAAAATTAAAACACATAATTTTTTGAACAATGGATTATTGACATAAAAATTAATATATTTTAAGTGTCATTAACATTTCAATGCAAATAACAAAAATAAAAAAAAACTTTCTTAAATAACATCGACTGGGAATCCAATTGTCAGAATCGCTCCACCCCACACTAGACGAAGGATAGCTGCAGATGCAGAGAGGTACAAACAAACTCATGATCGCAGGGACCCTCTATATTACCACCAACCAACAGCCTCACGTCTGAAGTCCAGAAATAGCTTCATTAAAAGCACCTCCACGATTGAAAACTCACAACAAAGGAGAGAGGATCTGTAGAAACAGGAACTTGGAGCGGGGCTGTGGATGCATCCACGTGAGGGTATCCCAATAGGAGAAGACCTACCCTACTGTATATGGACTACCCTCAACAGATTAAGGGTCGGTGTCACACGATGTAGAGTGAACCTCGCAAGGTGGAGGTACCTCTCTGAAGATGACACTCTATGTGACTGCGGTGTAACCCAGGATGAGAGTCACCTTCTGATATGACCACTTATGGGGGAATGATACACCCCTGGAGACATAATTATGGCAAACGACAAGGCGATAGTAGTCGCCGCATATTGGAGTGGCAGGGTTTGAATCAGCCGGACACGTAAATTAAGTAAGTAATAATTAGTATAAAAAAGGTTTTAATATTTCAGTTGAATAAAAGCTGAATTTATCCTAAATATGTAAACGTACACAGTGGATCGTGATTCACTGTGTACCTAGACCGTGTGAGCCACTGTGTACCTGTCTGCCATTTTGAATTTAAAATATCAAATAAAAACATTTGTTTTATATTGAATAGCCAGTGTAACTTAAAAATAATCCAGACATTTTATGGGGCTATTCATACCACAACAACAATAGACCCATTGATTAAATATACCAAAATAATAAAAAATATATTACCTTGAAAAAAATTGTTGTTGGGTTACTAAATCACTTAAACACACACAAGAGGTCTTATTACAATGACTGGTGCCAATTAACTAGTGTAAACCACTTCATGTCTAATAAGGATCATTGGGAGAAAATTACAACATGATAATTTTATTCTTTCTATAACCTGATTCACTGTGTACCCATGATTCACTGTTAAATTGCCACAATGACCCTATTCATTTTAGGAAGTGATGTCCTTCGGCCATCTTCGGTAATCTGAGTGAGATGCGAGATTGTGGGGTAGGTACAGCTTCGTCACAGTATAATTACAGAGAATCTAGACCCTGACACTGAAATAAAATGCAGGATAGAAGCGGCCCGATCGGCATTTTCCAAATGAAAAATCTTCACCTCGACGACAATATAATCTTAAAGCAGAGACAAAGAATGATTAAGTGTTGTTTGTGGCCAGTTCTGCTTAATGTAGTAGAGGCGTGGACTCTCAAAGTTAATATTATAAACCGCTTTGAAGCATTTTAAATGTGGATCCACCGCAGAATGCTGAGAATATCATGGACTGACATGGTCAGTAACACTGAAGTACTACGCAGAGCCAACACCAGCAGATGATTGTTCACCAATGTTAAGCTCCGTAAAGCATCGCACTTTGGCCAAATTCCAAGAGGTGAAAAATATAGCATCCTTCAGATTATCGTGAAGGGAAAGATCGAGGGTCGTTGAGCGGTTGGAAGAAGGTAACTTTCATGGCTTTGAAACATCCGGGAATGGACCGATATAAGAACTGTTGAGGAGCTGTTTCGCACTGCCCAGGAGAGGGAGGCTTTCTCTATAGATGTCGTCAACTTCGACGTCGGGGGGACGTGACATGACATTTCATTCTTCTGATTCTTATATTTCTATTTCAGGTGTGGGTTTTTATATTTCAATTTTATGATCGAACAAGACCGAGAGGCAAAACCCCGCGCCGATGCGCTCGTCCAACTAGATGAGGCAAAATGTCCCAGCCACATCACTCCAAAGAGCCGAAGTTACATCTGCCAAATTTCCCAGCCACATTAATCAAATAAGCCTTACATCTGCCAAATGTCTCAGCCACATTACTCCAAAGAGCCGTACATCTGGCAAATGTCCCAGCCACATTATTCCAAAGAGCCATACATCTGGAAAATAACAGATCTACTAGGAGAGCAATGGTTTACAACAGGGCTTATGACAGTTGACAGTCACGACGCTCAGGATCGTCCACTCCGAAATCAACCGCAGTATCCCGTACTTTATCCAAACACATTCAGATTTTATTAAATAGAAAAATGAAACATTTGATAAGAAGTAAAACGTATGAAAGGAACCAGGAAGCAGTTCAAGAAAAAAGAGTTTAAAAATATCAGGATTTATAAATATACTATGCACACATATTAAAAAAAAAGAGGCAGAAGGTTGATTATTGAGTATCCATCATCAGCAATGGCGCTACAGCCCGATGTGGACCTTGGCCTCCTCAAGAAACTGCCTCCATCCCGCCCTGACGACAGCAAGTCTCCTCCAATTTGTCTGTCCGATCGCTCTTATATCGCCTTCGATGTCGTCCAGCCATCTCAACCTAGGTCTCCCTCTGCTTCTTCTTCCTTCATGACAGGTTTCCAATACTTTCTTTGAGACTCGGCCATCCTCCATTCTACCAACGTGTCCGAGCCGTGTTATTGAGTATTAGGTATAAATTATTACAAATTATTAAAAACACCTATATAAAATTTCATATTTTAGCGATTGCGTGATAAATTTACGTTGAGAATTTCGCGAAACCTTTACCGAACGTTAAAATTTTCCGCCATTTAAATAAAACCATTCGAAATAATAATATTATTTTAACATGTATCAGAATGTCTTCAGTATCTAACGCACCCCTGAATATAAATTGTCAATTTATACTAAACAGTATTACCTAACTACGTCATATCCTATACCTACCTTTCTTCACTTTGAACGTTGTAAAAAGTATTTGAAAAACTATACATATTTGGTATGGAAAAAAGGTATTTGCCTGCATCTCGTGTGATGTCAAAACAACGATATTTTAAAAGCAAAAAAACAGATAAATAAAGATAACTGCCTAGTAAGGGATTTGATAAGAATATATTCAAGAAACATATTCTATAAAATATAAATCGTTATGATATGAAAGAAAGAACTCATTTAAGAGTGAAATGACAAAATATTTCTTAAACTAGCTGCATGTAACACATGAGATCCAACTGTCGACGGCGATAGTTGAAGAATACATACCAAACTATAAACTAACACAAATTAATAAATATTTTAAGATATTTTGTTTTCTGTATGTAACATATAGGTATATATGTCAGGATAAGATAGTATGGAGGTCAGTCTGTTTTTCCTACCCAGAATATGAAAACAGCATGATGCATGTTAGTAGATTAAGTAGTTATCAAACTATTGAGTGAGATATTGTTTAGTGTATACTGCCATACAAATTGCATGAAACGATGTCGTCACTAATTTTAATTTTTATAAAAATTGTTAAAAAAAATTTGAGACGTAATACTACAACGCTCTTTTTTTTATTGAAAATTAAATTATCTAGTTGGGGTGTTTCGGCTTTTTTAGATTTTATTAAAAACTTTGGAAATATAGGCAGTTAAACTCTAAGTTGGTGTTTTTTGACTTCAAAGTTGGAAAAACCGTGAAAAATATAGACCCTGCATACAAATCTCGCGTATCTTGGCTTGATACTTTGTCGATATGTTAAGAGAACAAAGTTCTCTTGAACAAATCGACAGTTGGAAAACTCTAAGCAATCCTGTTTCTTTTCTTTCGCTTTAGCTTTCCTGCGTCGTATGTCTAAAGAATCTATATTTTTCCTTCTTCTTTAGGGTGTTGTTTTAGGAGCGAAGAGTCTCTTTGAACTCCAGCTTTCTCGCCATCGTTTTGGAGGTCTTCCTGGTAGACGTTGTATATACGGTCATATGACAGTTGAGGAACAAAAATATTTATGTATTTATTTATTTATTATGGTTACAAACAGTCACAATTACAAAAATATATTAAATAAGACAATTACCCATATAAGGACCAGAATATGTAACACCAATAATACATAGTTGATAAAAACATGTGAGTGATGGTGTATCTGAATCAAATGGATCTAGGAGAGGATTAAAAGGGAAGATTAACAATATTTCAATATTACTATATGTGACATGCCACCATGATGAGAACTCGATTTCCCCGTAACGATTTATCATAATAATTACATTATTGACATACAAACGCAAACACACACACATACATTAGAAGTAAGTTTATTACATCGTTAAATTGCTTTGTAGACATCGCTTAATTGCCCTTGAAGATTCAAAAAAAATGTCGATATTTTCATAGTGTGAATTAAAATTGGAGCAAGCTCTTGTGATAAACAAATTTTTCGTGTAATTATTACGTACTGCCGGAATACTGAAGAGATCATTATTTCTGGTAAATCTCGTAGGAACTCTTAGATTTATTTTTCCCAGTAAATATGGGGAGTCAACGTGATAATTTAGGATATTGTGCAGATACATAATGTCTCTTATTGATCGACGTTCTTGTAGTGGATGGAGCATATAATGTTTACAGCGAGCAGAATAGTTGGGACAATGTATATTTGTTTTATAATCTAAATGTCTAAGAAACCTTTTTTGTACTCTTTCAATTTGATCATTATACACTAAGTATTGTGGATTCCAAACTGTACTAGCGTATTCAACCAGGCTTCTTACATATGACAGATATGTGACTTTGAGGGTGAAAATTGATTTAAATGGTTTACACACTCTGATTAAGAACCCTAGCATTTTGAGTGCTTTGTTGGTGATGCATTCAACATGCTCACGGTATAATAATTTAGAATCTAACATCAAACCCAAATCTTTAACTATGTTTGTTCGACGAATTATCGATTGATTAAGTAAGTAATTAAATTGAATTGTTTGATTTTTACGGGTGAAAGTGATAACTAAACATTTATCTACATTAAGATAAAATTGATTTTGAATGCAGTAATTACTTATGTAGACGTGAAATGTCACTTTGTAGTAGTTCACAATCATTACTCGTTTTTATCTGCTTGAAAATCTTTGCGTCGTCAGCATATAAAATAATTGTTGAATTTTCGATAACCATCTCAATATCGTTGATGTAAAGTAAAAATAGTAAGGGACCCAAGTGTGATCCCTGAGGAACGCCTGAAGGTATCGACATATAATTTGAACAATAGCCCCTCAGAGCAACAGCTTGGGATCGATTACTTACATAAGATTTCAACCAACGCAAAAGATCGCCATGAATACCCATCTCTTCGAGCTTTCTGAGAAGAATTTTGTGACTTATTTTATCAAAAGCCTTGGAAAAATCTGTATAGATTGCATCCGTTTGAAATCCTTCATTCATTGTATTAACTACACGATCGGTAAACTCGCAAAGATTTGATTCAGTAGATTTCATGTTCACGAAACCATGTTGACTTTGGATAATATGTTGTCGGGCAACGGCAAGAATTTGATCATAGACAATTTTTTCAAAGATTTTACTAATGACTGACAATTTAGAAATTGGTCTATAATTTACCATGTCTCGTCTATCACCATTTTTGTAAATAGGAGAAATCAAAGCTTGTTTCCATATTGTAGGAAAAGAGCCCTCAGTAAAGGAAAGATTAAAGAGGATATTAAGTGGTGTGCACAGCTGTCTCGCGCAGTTTCGAATAAATAATGGATGGATTCCATCCGATCCCTGAGATTTTTTAACGTCAATGGAAAGTAGATATTTAAGAACGGTATTCTCTTGCAATTCAATCGATGAGAGATGAAAAAGCTCTTTTGTTAAGTCTATTGGGACATTAACTTGAGGGGAGACTTGCCTGTCTTCGATAAATATTGAGTTGAAATAGCTATTGAAAGCATCACAGATCTTTTTACCACCTGAAATAGTAGTGTTATTACTGACCATTTCGTTGGGGATTGATCCAGCAGCACGTTTGGAGTTTATAAAAGTGAATATTTTCTTCGGGTTTACATTAATATTTTGCTCTGCGTTATATATACAATCTTTGTAGCATTTTTTTCAATAGCTTTTTGACGTGCTCTGAGGCAGGAAAAGCTAGCATAATCAAGTGGGTTACCATATTTTTTCCATTTTCTGTGGATCTTACGTTTTTCAGATATGATTTTTATTAAGGGAACAGTAAACCATGGTGGGCTTTTATTATTATTTTTAAAAGTGCGCTTGGGTACGAATTCATTAATGGTATCATTTAAGATAATATCATAGAATTTTCGTGTAGCTTCTTCCATATTAAGATTGGACAAAGTATTATTCCAGTCAACTGTGCTTAGCGCGGAACAGATTTGAGAGTAATTAGCTCGGGAAAACAATTTTACCTCAATTGAAGATGTTACTGTTTTTATATCGTGTGTCATGGGAATTTCAATGTTAATTGCGACATGATGAGTGTCTTCTCTTATAAGGGGAAAATCGCAGCGAGTAACTTCACACGATTTATTTGAGATAATCAAGTCCAGTATACGATTATTTACATTATAGCAAGGATTATATTGACACATGTTATTGAAGGCAAGAAATTCAGTTAAGATGGTCCTAAATGGATCACTGTTTAAAGCCGCTGTTAGATAATTATGGTCTGCGTTTATAGTCCATTCAATATTACTCATATTGAAGTCTCCAGTTAGTATAAATATATCATCTGGATATGCAGTCATTAAATCAGATACTTTGTTAAAATAATTCATTACAAGTTGCTTGTGATTATTGTTGTGAGGAAAATAGGCACAAGATATATTGATATTTACGTTGAGTTTCTTACATTGCAGACTTACCCAGATATCTTCACCTGATGTAGACCAAGTGCTGCGTAACATACATTGGTATAAAGATATAACTGCGATTAATACTCCTCCACCTAAGGTAGATTCAGGAGCATGACTTTCGGGACATCTCACTGAATTTGTGTCATATCCTCTATGTCTTCGATATATGTATATTATAACGATTATCAAATAGTTCACCGCTGTCGAGATGTGGTAAGAGTCAGGATTCAGTTATACAAATTATATCATATTCAGAACTCAAAACATTATCAAAAAAATCATGTGTTTTGGTTCGGAGACCACGTACATTTTGATAATATGCAGTAAGATTATTCATGACAACAAAGATAACAATAAGTAATTAACATTTTTTTTAACATAATAAATGAAAATATTTGGCTTGTGTTCACATTAATTGCGTGTTTTACGAATGGAACTCCAATCATACTGCAACATGCCACACCATAATTATCCATGAAGAAAAATAAGAATAAGGTAAGGTAGGGGGAAAAAGGAAGTAGATTCAGACACACCGAAAGAAATATCCAAATAACAGTTCCAAGTGAATAGAGATATGTAGCACCTCGTTTGTAGAAGCGCAAGATAATAAAAATGAAAACCAAGTTACAGGACCTAGATTTTATGTTGAGAGGATTGAAAAAACTTGTTAATGTCGTTTTTGGTTCTAATTTTAACAGCTGGGCTCACGTCCGATTTCCTCGCTAGGATTTCTCCACCATGTATCCACGTATAGCGCCAACCAAATTCTTTTGCTTTGATCCTGACATCTCGAAATATCATTTTATTAAGTAGTGTTAGATGGTCATTTATATATATGTTGCTCTCTTCACCGGGGATTTTTAGTTCCTTCGTTGTTAGCCCTTTACGTTTGCGAATGGCTGCAATAATTTCTCTTTTAAGAGCAACATTTGACAATCGGACAACAATTGGCCTGTATTTCTGTTTGCTTGTTGATTCAGCCATCATTCTGTTTGCTTGTTGATATTGTGATACAAATCAAAAAAGAATCGTCCTTTAGGGTCGAAGAACCTAGATGTAGAAGGGAAAAATAGGAACGAGTGAAAGCAGATGGAAGAGGTGTACATCAAGCAGTGTTTATAAAAAGACTAATGAAGATAAAGACAAATAAAATTTTAAAATTAACCTGGTCATGTAAACAGAAAAGTACCTACCTACATTAAATTATTGTTCTATAAAAATACCAATACGAAAAAATTGTTTGATTATACGAGAGAAATCAATTGCAGAATGTCACAGCTGCGGTTTGGCGTCCGTGCGGGCGTCCTAGAGTCGATCCCCAGAATAGAAAAAATAAATTTAAATTTATAAAATTTCATTTCTCACACAAATATTGGTTCTCTGGGCTGGAAACACTATTTTTTTCTTAAAATTAATTAATTTTCTTGCTATTATTAAAAAAAACTTTTTTCACTAAAAATTATATATTTATTTATATATTTATTTATTTATTTATTTGTTTATTTATTTATTTATTTATTTAATTATTTATTTATTTATTTATTTATTTATTTATTTATTTATTTATTTATTCATTTATTTATTTATTTATTTATTTATTTATTTATTTATTCATTTATTTATTTATTTATTTATTGATTTATTTATTTATTTATTTATTTATTTATTTATTTATTTATTTATTTATTTATTTATTTATTTATTTATTTATTTATTTATTTATTTATTTACTTATTTATTTATTTATTTATTTATTTATTTATTTATTTATTTATTTATTTATTTATTTATTTATTTATTTATTTATTTATTTATTTATTTATTTATTTATTTATTTATTCATTTATTTATAAACGGCATGAATTGCCTTTTACAAACATACATTAAAATATACCTACATACCTACTGAGAAAAATCATAGAAACTTAAAACAATAATGCACTAAGTAAAAGGAAATAAAAAAAGAAAATATAGCAAAAAAATCAATAAAATAATAAGTTAAGCAAATAAACATAAAAAAAGATATATAAAAATAAAATTTGAACACAAATCAGCAGAAGAAACAGTACAACTTAAAATACATTTGTTGACAGTAATATTTACAAAATTATAATAATAATAATACATAATATATAGTCAAGACTCATTCATTACAACATAATATTATTATTTGTCGGCCCTCGTGGCTCAGTTGGTTGGATATCTGACTGCTGATCCAAGGGTCCCGGGTTCGATTCCCGGTGGAGACACAGTTTTTAAAATTGTGTTTTCAGTCTGGATCTGTGAGACGATTAATATCGTAAGTCTCCAGAATGTGGCAACTTGTTATTGGGTGCGTGTTAAATAATTATTTGACATAGTACCTGTTAGTTGCCCGAGAAGCATATAAAATAAAATAAAATAAAATAATCATTTCATTATACATATGTAACAACAAACTCTTGTATGCCATAACCCATATCACAGTACCTATATCACAGTTTCATACATTTGAAAGCATAAGGTAGGTAGGTATGTGTGTAAAATATTAAAAGTCTAATAATACATAATCCCTTAATAATACAATATCTATTATATTATACATAATAAGTCAGTTATTATGAATATTGTTTTTAAAGGATCTGAGTGAAGTCGCATAGATGTCGATATCATAGCAAATTTATCAAAATCTGAATCAGAGTTACCTAAGAAAATACATTTAATGGTGGGGATCCAGTATGCTTATTGTAATTCCGTTTATCGCCCATAAAAAAATATAATATTCGATAATAATAAAATTTACAGTTTCACCCTTCCAACCATAGATAGCTCCGTTGCCAGTTATCAACCGGAAATTTGATTTTTTACCGTCGTAAAATATATTCAAACGGCCGTCATATTATACACAGAGTCAACTCATTTAAATAGGAACGTTATGAACATCCTTTCTTAACTCTCCATATCCTTTGCCGAGATCCTGCTAGTATCCTGTAAGATGCCGGGAATTCATAAAAATTGCATAGAGAGTAACGTATTAACATACGCTTTGCTTAAGGAACTCTGAATACCATCTGACAGCCGAAGATATGTGAATGAAAAGAGAATTTATTTCCAATGACAAAACCTCTGAAATCTCCACGTAAAATACTGCCCGAAAGATCCTTTATTGCGATTTTTATGATACACAAAATAATTTTATGATAAACGGACCTCAAATATAAGTGAAAAGGATGTTATTTACTCCACCATCAATCGAGGGATTGACAAAGAAAGTTGAACGCCATAATCCGCTGATTTCAACAAAGGTTTATATTGGAATATTTATTTAAAGTTGTATATACACAAGCATTGGATTTTTCCCTGTCGGGAATCAATATTTTTTGGCAAATTTTTATCATCTCAATAGAGACGAAGTTGGAATATTATAGGAGAACCAGGAACTCAAGGCACCTACAGGGCTTATGACCTGTCATCTGCTGGTTTACGTGATCACTTTAAAATTTCTTAAAATTAAGTCAATTTCTTAATTAGTAAATACTTAAATACTAGGTACTTGAAAATGTGCTTAGCACGAAACCGTTTGTAGGTTGTGGTCTAAATAAACAGTGGAATTAAGTTATATACGTTTTAGTTATATATGTTAAAAACATAGAGTAGATATAAGATACAAAATAATTTTTATTTTATTTATTCATTTATTTAAGATTTGGTACACGGTTAACATACAATATACATAAACATAATATCAATTTTAATAATAAATCAACCGTACACACAAAAATCCCACAAGGCATAGCCTGTCTGTGGGTATACCAATTAAAAATATTCAAAATTATTTCGTTAGTAACATTAGTTATTTATAAAAATAAAATATAGCAAATTGCTTAGGCAGGAAACAAGTGAAAAAAATATAAAGTATACAAATTATATATGAAAAATATACATACACATATTTATATACGAAACATCAATAAGTTTACATGAATCAGCAGACTGACAGCGGTGCTACCAAATATTATACCCGCAGTCGATAGTAACAATACTTGGCAAGTACAAGGATATGCATGTCGCAGTCAGTCTACACTTTCTAGTTAAAATTGAGAATTTCCAATAATGATTAAAAAAAAAAATAATAATAATAATAATAAAAAAAAATCATTGAACTTTTACACAAGAGCAGAATATTGAGAAAAAGAAAGACATAAGTGCACCAAATTGAAAACCCAACAAGTAAGAAACAAATAAATACAAATTATAATAAGGAGGAGTAGATTAATATTAATAAATTCAGAATAAATTTTTAATAGAGTTGTAACACCAACAAGTAAAATCTGTAGTAGAAAAAAAAAATACTTACCTATATAAAAATAAAAGAAAAATAATAGAAGCAGGGTCAGAAGACAAGAACCAAAAAGTATGATTCATTTTTGAATTTCAATTGAAGGTAATATAAGCTTATTCATACATAGTAGACATACAAAGTAAATATAAGTTATTTCATTGCAATAAAATATAATTTCATTATTTCACCATTGCTTACATAGTTAAAGGTATCTCTGTTTGTTTGTATATTTGTTACTAGTCCCCTCACTAGGCATAGCCTGTGCTAAGGTGAGCTAGTTTTATATTACTGTCTATTGCGTTGTTTATTTATAGATACATTTACATATTATAATATAAGTACATGTACATACAGCACTTTATATGCGCTTTCGCAACTTGCACCAAGTATTAACTTCATTTAAGATTGATAAGTTTTCTGTTGCAATCAGCGCATATCACTAAAGTTATTAGTTATTAGGTAGATTAGAAGTACCTACATGTTTGTTCAAATATTCCGTCTTGACTCTATTAAACGAGTATCGTTTTTGTGACGAAATGTCTCGACTATTCTGTAAATAGATTTGTCAAATAATCCCAAATTCCACCAAAGTTCTTAAATATAAAATTCAAATATTTTCGCACTCAAATTTTGATTGCATCAAATAATCTTATCCCGCTTTTCCGAACTCATCCGCATTTCTCTAATAAATATGTATTATTCTCCTTCTTCTTCATTTAGTAGACCTGTTAGTCTGTAATACAAAATTATGCCTCCTGAGATGACGAAACCCAACTATCTTTCCATCTCTTCAGTGTTCTTCCGGGTAGACGGCGACCAAAAGAGATTTCATTTGCTGCTATATACGCAAGTCTATCACTGTCCATTCTGACTACGTGGTACCTCCAATGTCTTCTTCTGGATCTACTCCAACGAACGATGTCCTATATTCCACATGTTTTCCTTATTTGAACATTGCAAATACGATCTCTGAGAGTTTTTCCAGTGATTGATACCTTAGAACCTTCATTGCCGACCGCCGTGGCACAGTTGGTAAGCCGTTTGGTTTCTGCGCAGGCGTCGTGGGTTCGATCCCCAGCAGAGAGAAAAAAAAATAATTACTCACGCTACTATTGCTTTTCTGGGCTAGAAACACTGGTTAGTTGGAAGAAATTGCCATGTGGCATTTTTTTTAAATGAATATGTCCTTGCTAAACAAGTACATATACATCTTCCTACGTTCCCTAAAATAAGCATTAATACTTGTGCTATAGGTGAACGAAATCGGTTGAGGCAGGATTCGAACTCGCGACCACTGGATTACTAACCCAATGCGCTAACCGCTCTGCCATCGACCCATCTAAGGTAATAAACTCGCAACTTGCGCAGGGTGCAAGAAAGTGTTTATTATTATTATTTCTGTTATCCCCTTGGTTCGTTCAATGTGTGCTCGCGTTTCTACAGTATTCATTATTAAATTATTAAATGAATATGAATTAAATTTTAATTTGAATTTGTATTTTGTCTCAGTTTACTATACAATAAAGATTACGTTGAACTAGATTCTTTAATGAAACCTTTCATGAAATGTGTATGCCATCTATGAAAGAGCGATTTGTTAAAAATTACAGAGTAATTAAATGTTTCCATTTCGAATATATTAATAGCAATCGCGTTTTATCACAACGGGTGTAATCGTTAACGACCATTTTTGTAAAATATGGCTACGAGATAAAGTGTGTTAAGTACAATACATTCTGTTATCAAACATTACACTAATATTGTATATAAAAATAAATAACCGCAGTGTATGAAATCGTCAAAAAGCTATTAAACAGGGCCATTACAAGGAGTTAATCGGTTTAAGTAACAAAATTTATTATAACCATTACGATGGCAAACTAGAGTCTTGTAAATATAACGAAAATTTTATGCATTCTAACACCTTAGCTCCCGGTTGTATATTTGCGATAGTTTCACTATACAAAAATTATTAATCGAGCTTTATTTCATTACAGAACGAATAACATTATAAATTGTATGTCATAAAACTACACAATTGTCTTCCAACTTCATTAAAACTTCAATCACATATATCAACGTCACAAAACTGTACGTGATGTATAATATTGGTTCGGAATGTATTAATAATAGGTACTAAATCAAAAATAACATCATGAACGTATAGCATCGGTTTGGATCATATTATTAACACCAAATTAAATATGACATCAAGGATATATAACATCGGAACATATTAATATCATACTAACAACTTATCAAACTTAAAATCATGTATATATTTAACATCGGTTTGGAACATATTAATAACATACGAACACCAAATCAATCATAACATTGTGGATATACAACATTGGTTTGGAACATATTAAAATCAATAACACCAAATCAAACACAACATCATGGATATATAACATCGGCTCGGAACATATTAATAGCATAATAACACCATCTATAACAAAGAAAATAATAATTCTGTCATATCATTAAGCTTCTTTTTTCCAACTGTCGATTTGTTCAGGAGAACTTTGTTCTCTTAACATATCGACAATGTATCAAGCCAGAATACGCGAGAATTGTATGGAGAGGTCTACTTTTTTCACGGCTTTTCCAACTTTGAAGTCAAAAAACACCAACTTAGAGGCTTCGCAGCATATATGTTCCATACACGGATTTGCTCAGAATTCGGAGTAGAACATTTCGTGTGTCTGTGTGTGTGTGTGTGTCTATGTGTCTGTGTGTGTGTGTCTGTGTGTCCGTCCCCCCCTTATAACTTTTGATCCGCTCAATTTACAGAGCCTAAAATTTCAGAATATATAAACAGTTACAGGCCTACAAAACTTTTATACTCGGAATTTTGAATTTTTGTTTCAGTCAGGGGTTATCAACTTTTGAATTTTTATTTTATTTTTCCATATATCTCAGAAACCATAAACGCTAGAACGCTGAAAATTGGTACAAACATAGAAAAATACAAAATCTCAAATTAGTTTTTTCAAAAAAATTCCAGGGTTTCTCAAACATTTTTTATTAAGAAAAATATTTTTTTTATGATAAATTTATGAGTTTAACTGCCTATATTTCCAAAACTTTTACAATTATCGAAAAAAGCCGAAACACCCCAACTAGATAATTTAATTTTCTATAAAAAATATTAACATTGTAGTAGAAGATCTCAATTTTTTTTTAACAATTTTTTTAAAAATTGAATTTAGTGACGACATCGCTTCATACATTTTGTATGGCAGTCGCCTATACACAATATGTAAGAAGACTTAATAGTTTGTTACTTCATCTCCAAACATACATACATACCATCATGCAATTTGCATATTCTGGGTAGGAAAAAGGATCTTCCTCCATACTATCCTATCTTGACATACATACCTACATATGTTGTATAGAAAACAAAATATCTGAAAATATTCAATAATTTGTATCTATGGGTTTATAGTTTGGTACATATTCTTCAACTATACATACTATCGCTATCGACAGTTGGATCTCATGTGTTACATGCAACTAGTTTTAATCAATGGTTTAAGCAATGTATCAGGCGTTAAACGGTTAATAGCCTGACAATTTTTACACGTCAACTGTTCTTAAACGATCTCCTCCTCTATCCATTCCGCCCGGAGTAACAGGAGAGCACAAGAATAGGAGAGGTTGTGTTTGTATGCAGCATGCACAACAACATATTCAGCCCCTGCCATAAAGCCATTATATTCCCGGTTTCTAATCTCGCTTCACGCTCGGCTGCCTACCCCACCTCCTACAAGGGCTAAACTGCATTTATTATTAGGTTACCATGTAGGTATTAGGGGGGCATAAACGGATAGGAGGTGTTTGGAAAGTCTCGGATGGGAGGCGATGACAGGAATATTGAAGCGTATTGATAATGGTACCTACATAACAAAGACAAATTAAACTTTCCATCAGTTTATGCTTCCTTGATACAATCCATTACCTTTATTTGTTATTTATTTATGTAATAAATATATTTGGTAGTATTTAGTTTATGTACTTCAACGTGCACAAAGACAGGTTTATTATCTACAATAAGGCAACCTCTTCCGAGCAAAGTATGTACCTAATACTTATTGTTCAAGAAAAATAAGGTAAGTAAATTATACAGAAATATTTATATTAATCAGTGTTTTTTCTTAAATTGATTGCACAATGATATATATAAGCAAATAATATTTATCAATATTCGTTCATTTTCTTAAAATTAATTCAAAATACTCGCTAGTTGAATATAAATCATTTTTAAGTAATGAATGTTGCATAAAACCAGGAGCAGAGTGCATTATTGTATGTATGTATTTCGATGTTAAAACATTTATGTACATTTAAAATAAAAACATTTTCTAATACCCAGTATACAAAAGAATATAAACAACCTTGAATAAAAAATAAATACACAAAATATGACTTATAAAAAACAGCAAAGAAGAAAATATTTCAATATCCATACACAGAAAAAACAGCAAGCACAGATTTTTTTCTTCAATATATTTTTTATTGAATAATTAACTATCTCAATACCTACGCGACGTAAAGTGGCAAGACCGTATGCTTCCTTCACACATTCTGGCAAATCATTATACAGTTAAAAACAGTTTTATGTACCTGCCAGTTTAGTCTGAGGCAGTTTAGTCCCGCCGACTTCTCGTCGGGTAGGCGTGAACTTTAAAATTATAAAGAACATTTTTTGCAAATATCGCGGTAATAGTCCATTTTTTAATTTATATATTAAAAATTAACACATTTAAGATTATTTGCTGTTTTAAAGTTGCAATTCTCAGAAAGTTTCAAACTGAGCATCCAAGTAAGCTACATTTTACTAACCTTTCTTTCGGATCTTAAATCTTGGAACCATGATGAAATAATCAAATAGAAAATTCATATCTGTTTATTGGTTAAAACTTCACACTTGGTAGGTATGCAGAATCATAAAAGAACTAAATAATCTTTTCCAAGATATCTCGACCATAACTATGGTTAAAATAA
The DNA here is from genome assembly GCA_963576475.1 of Molanna angustata. Taxonomy (NCBI): domain Eukaryota; kingdom Metazoa; phylum Arthropoda; class Insecta; order Trichoptera; family Molannidae; genus Molanna; species Molanna angustata. Next base: position 10,333,089 of record OY754987.1, on the reverse strand, counting down.
TATAACCTTACCCTATGATTATTATTGATAGACAAAACGTGAATAATATAACCAAGTTGGGCACTCCTGCTAGTTTTGCATAATTCTCGTCTTGTGCCATAAGCACTTGGCCAATATTGGTCAATGCCCCGTTTAGTAACGGCTGTGATGGCGTTACATCCGCTTCGCCACCCCTGCATCCTTAAGCGATGTCATACAAACTCCTAACGACCTGGTCCTTTTCTACAAAACATCATAATATTATCTATGGTCCACGTCAGAGATTCTCAACATTCAACTATCAAACAATTTTTACTCTCCACACTATGGAATAGTGGAGGGTCATGATTTCACAATTTTTAAGTGTATTTGTTTTACATCAATTTCTCAACGGATATCATGTAGAGAGTGCACACTATGAGTTTCGTTGTGATGTGTTTGTATGTATGGCGTACGGCGTACGGATTATCCTTTTTGTGTCCTCTCTTCAGCCTAAACTATAAGTCCAATCGACTTCATATTTACATCATATATGTAAAGTGCATAGACTTAGGGCTGATTAGTTTTCCATAGACAACTTTTTATTTCTTCTCTATGATTTCATCATTTACGTTGGTTTTTTTTGTGTCCTCTCTACAGCCCAAACTATAGGTCCGATCGACTTCATATTAACATCATATATGTAAAGTGCATAGACCTAGAGCTGATTAGTTTTCCATAGATATACGTTAATTTCTTCTCTATGATTTCATCTGTCCAAATTTTCAAAATGCTCTCACGGTCTGGAAATACAAGATATTTTTATACTGTTTAAAATTTTGATACAGTAAAAATACACTTAATTTAAAGGAAAAAAATATATCTGCCATATCAATATAAAATAAATTTTATGTTTGTATGAAAAATGTATATAACAGAAATAAAATTGCTTCTGTATGGGAAAATTGAGTGATTAACTTCATATCGATATTGTATGTGTCTCTATAGACAAGTGTATTTTTTACCATCCACTTCTATCTTCCTCAAGGGGTAGGCAGTGAGAGCCGAACACCGCATTCTTCTATCTTGACACATACATCGCCTCATCAACATTGATACACTGTCTCATACATGCTCATTTTGCTGGTAATGCAATTTTACTTAAAATTTCTCAACAGGTATCATGTAGAAAGTGCATACCTATTATGAGTTTCATGACAATGTTTTTGTGTGTTCGGTGCATTGTGAAAACTTTTGTCCTCCGAGAATCTTATATTTAAGAATCTAATATAAATGTTCTTCATAAAAATGCATTTAGAGATTGTCAACCTTTCAAGAAGAAAAAAATGAACAATTTGGTGTGGAGAGTTTAGTATTGGCTACAACCCAATACATACATATTTGTATCCTATCGATTATTTATATTAAGAAAAGTATCTTCTTACTTATTTATCAGCCATGATCGATCAACTGTTGGAAAAAGGCTTCTTCTAAACTTTTTCACTCATTTCTGTTTTGAGCTGTTTGCTGTCATCACGACCCATGTCGGACAATGTTGTCTGTCCACCTTTTAAATGGTCTTCCTACACCTCTTTGGCTGGTCCAGAACTTCCATTTCAGGCTTGATGCTCTCTCTCTGCAACGTCGGAAACCTTTCTTCAACGTCTAATCTCCTCGGTTCTGATTCGATGTCGAAGACTGACGCCCAACATTTGTAAACTTTTGGCAGTGATGGACAATGTTCCTGGGCAGTATGTCATCACTGGAAAGGCACAAGTGTCGTAGACTTTAGCTTTTAAGCTCAAGGACACCTACCTGTTTCCAAAGATATACTTTAACTTGCCGCAAGTAGCCCAACTTACATGGACCTATTCGCCGTGGTAGTTCCGCGGTTTTATTTTCTTTCGCTTATTTTATTTTGTGTCCAAGATGTACATATTCGTCGATAACTTGTTTGAAAAATGATTTTAATGTCAATTTGTTTTCCTGCATTCATTAATAAGCCAAATTTTAAGGATGCACTGTGGAGGTCTATAATCATCTCACAGTTTATGTATATTTTTACTCATTATTATTATGTCGTCTGCAAAACGAAGATGATTCAGATATGTTTCAACTATTGTTACGAGAAGTATGTATGTTTATATTTCTAAAATATTTCAATGGATATTTTATTCTTTCTTTTAAAATGCTTGTTTATTGTCAAGCTCCTGAAAGGAATTCCTTTAATCGAAGTTTATTCTATGAGGAATTTATATGCAGAATCGGTGAGTCCTAATAGAAAAACACTTAGATAGTATTTTTTTCTCTTTATCCAATTTTCCACAACAATACACGCTGATTCGATATCGTCTGGCGACATCTCGCGATAATTTCGCCTTTTTGCATAACTACAGTTAGAGGGTTGAGCCTCGGAGCGAAATCTAATTTCAGTTTATTTCCCGGAATGGGTTTCAGTCAATTTTATATAAAAGTAGATTCATACCTAAGTCCACATACATTCATACATATACAAGTATGTATATATACACCAAGCGCGCCGTCGAATTGATCAACCCATACTTTATCCACGCTAAACAAACGAATTATTTCAAATTGAACTCGTATGTATTCCAACTTGTCATTTGTTCAAGAGAATTTATTTCTCTTAACATATCGACAAAGTATCAAGCCAAGATACGCGAGATTTGTATGTCAGATTTATATTTTTCAGGGTTTTTCCGACTTTGAAGTAAAAAAAGACAAACTTAGAGGCTTTGCAGCATACCTATATGTTCTATCCGGAGTAGTTCATTTAGTGTGTGTGTCCCTTATAACTTTTGATCCGCTCAATTCACAGGACCCAATATTTTAGAATATATAGATAGTTATAGGCCTACAAAACTTTTATAGTCAAAATTTTGAATTTTCGTTTCAGTCAGGTATTATCAACTTTTGAATTTTTGAATTTTTACTTTATTTTTCCACATATCTCAAAAACCATAAAAGCTAGAGAGCTGAAAATTGGTATAAATATAGACAAATATAAAATCTCAATTTTGTTTTTTTCAAAAAAGTTCTAGTTTCTCAAACTATGTTAATTGAGGATATCATTTTTTTTATGATAAATTTATGTGTTTCATTGCCTATATTTCCAAATTTTTTAAAAATATCGAAAGAAGCCGAAACACCACAACTAGAAAATTTAATATTCTATAAAAAATATGAACATTGTAGTAGGTAGTACATCTCAAACTTTTTTTAATTTAGTGACGACATCGTTTCATACTCTGTAAGGTAGTATACCCTACCCAATATCTCACTCAACAGTTTGATACTTAATCTCCATACATTCATATACCATCAAGCTGTTTTCATATTCTGGGTATGAAAAATAGACTGATCTCCATACTATCCTATCCTGACATACATACCTGCATGTTTTATATAGAAAACAAGATATCTTAAAATATTTATTAATTTGTGTGTAAGTTTTGTACGTATTCTTCAAGTATACCTACATACTATCGCCATCGACAGTTGGATCTTATGTGTTAAGTGCAACTAGCTTGTTTTCTTTTGTTTATATCTTTCATTATTTTTCTTTGTTGTGATCTTAGTTTCTATTGTATCTTTTCATTTGTATACATATTCTATTTTAGGTATTTTCATTTTCTTATAAACTTGTACGCCAAATTTTAATGCAGGATGTGGCCACTTGTAATTGGCTGACCAGTTTTGTAATAGCTTACCCTTATTTGATGGAACTTTAATGTATAATAACTTGTTAGCTGTAAGTGGTCCTTTATAATAAATAAATAAACACTTAGCTAGTTCGGTTTTCATAATATTTTTTTCAGTCTAATACACGACGAAGAAGAAGAAGACACGTACCTACGTTCACTTGTAATCGAGAATGAAAAGTGAAAAAAATCACGAAGGAAATTTGAACCGATAGACAATTCGCCATTCGTTGAGTGTGGACGTACCGGTAAATTTGCCTATCGCCTCGAAATGATCTGCATTTCGAGTGAATGGCGGGGGCTGAAAACATAAACAGCCAATCACATTCCACCTCCTTATCTGATAGGGGAGCAAATTTCAAATCAGGGGATATGCCAATTGGTTTTTTTCCTTTAATTTCGTCCCGAGATAATGTGTTCGTGTTCGCGACGCAGACGATATCGGAGCCCCCCATTAAACATTCACAATGATTCGGAACAACGGGCGAATTTCGCAAACACTGAATTAATATTATCTGAATGAAATAATTCGTGATCCTTAATCAAGAAGAGTTAATTTTCTCAGTAATTGTGTCTGGGACATAATTGATTGAGAATCAACTTAATCAAATATTTTTTTCAATTTTGTACATGACTATTACAACTAACATAAAATTAATTTAGTCATCATCCAGGACAATCGAATTGTCTCTATATTGTACCTACTGTACATACCTTGCATGCTTTTTAATTTATTTAGTAATTTTTGTACTTTATAATTAAATACACAGTAATGTAATTTAATTATTTTTTAAGGTGAATCGTGTAGAATAATTATAGGTTTAATCCTGTTTGTTTTACCAAAATAAATAAATAAATAAATTTGTTATAAAGTTTTGCTGTTACCTTCATATTAATGTACATCGTCATCATCATCCTCAGCGTCACAACCCTTGATGGGTCCTAGCTGCCTCCAAGAATCTTCTCCATTTGGCTGCCACCTTCATATTAATGTACATCATCATCATCATCCTCAGCGTCACAACCCTTGATGGGTCCTAGCTGCCTCCAAGAATCTTCTCCAAACTGCTCTATTATTGGCTGTCACCTTCATATTAATGTACTGTACATCATCATCATCCTCAGCGTCACAACCCTTGATGGGTCTAAGCTGCCTCCAAGAATATTCTCCATGATGCTCTATCGTTGGCTGCGACCTTCCAGTTCTGCTGCCCCATCCATAGCCCAACAACGCCGACCAACCATCTTAGTTAAGGTCTCCCTACGCTTCTTCTACCGGTTGGGTCATTAGACAACACCCTTATAGGGAGCTCCAGATCAACTATTCGTAGTCTGTTAATCTTAATGAACTTGACTACGCTGATGTCCTGGTAAAGATCATAGAGCTCGGCTTTATATCTTTTACGCCACGTTTGACCGTCGCGTCGTTAAGGGGGGGGACTGCTGCCAACGTACCTATTTTTAAATTTGATATACCATCATTATTTCTTATCAAATCGTTTTGAAAAAAACAATTTTCATAGTTTGGGTATTCATAAAGAAAAATGTATCTTTACTTTTTGATAATGTTCTGTATAAATTCTTGTAGAAAAATAATGGCATACCCCGATTTTCAACGTTTATCTTATATTTTTATTAAAATATAAGGCGTAGTTCAACATATTTTTTTAAATTTAAGAAGACAAATATATCTAGAAAAATACGATGTGACGTTGCATTAATGCTTCAGGTTTAGAAAATAAACCTAAAAAACATTTATTTTCCATTCAGCGCCATTGCGAAATATAAGTTTTTTTGGTTTATTAACTTTACCTGATGCATTAATGCAACAATACATCGTATTTTTCCAGATATTTTGATCTTCTTTAATTTATAAAAAAATATAATGCCCTATACCTTATAGTTTTTTAGAAATTTAACATACATTTCAAAAATTGGGGTATGCTTATTATTTTCCTACAAGAATATATACAGAACATAATTCTAAAATCTATAATTTTAGAACGTTCCTATTTTAGTTAAAATAGTTACTGAATAGGGGATATTGTGAATACTGTAAGGTTGCAGATAAGCGATCACTTATATGTTGCTATTAGTTATATACACATTCATATTCTTTAACTGCTTGTATTCCTTAATGAATAAATTAATTAATAAATACATGCTTGTGATATAGGTGAACGAAATCGGTAGTGGCAGGATTTGAACTCAAAACCACTGGAATTACTAACCCAGCGCGCTAACCGCTCTGCCCGCACTCATGTGTTTGATATTCTGTACTTTTTTTGGTATAAATTAAATGTACCTACCACTACACTTTTTGTGTCCTCACGTTTTTTTGGTTGTTTGGAAGAAATTGCCTTATGTAGATGAAAACACAAATGTATAGGTATATTAAATAATGACTGTATCTGAAGGGTATCTACTTATGAGCCGAATTACAGTAGGTATACATAGAGTAGTTGTAAAGAAAAAGGTCTGTTAGGGAATAAAAAAACGCTCGATAGTCTAAACTATTTCACCTTTGTGAGTTTTGCATACGCACAAAGGTGTATTTTAAGATAAAAATCGTATTTTGAAAAAAAAATCCGTGATTGTTCTCGTCGAAATGCATTCACGAGCCCCCCACGCCCTGCTGTTGTCGTCGCGGGAAAATAATTGCGAGTATTTTTCCGATTCCTTTAAAAATTTTCCGGAATCGAATCCCCCCCAGGTAACCCTCAACTCCAACGTTATGTCGATGGCTACCAATTCCGGAGAAAGAACCAGCCAACTTATATCAAATACCTCAAGTGGTCTACCACGACAAAAAATTAGAAATATTTTTTACCAAATCTATAACATCCTCACCATATTTCATTAATTTTTCAAAACCTTTTTAGTTATTTTTTTTTTGTTATTAAAGTACCTATTTTATTTATTTATTTATTATTAAGGACCACTGACAGTTAACAAGTTATTTATACATCAATAGGTTCATAAAATAAGAAAAGCTAATATAAAACTGGTCAGCCAATTACAAGTGGCCACATCCTGTATTAAAAATTGGCATACAAATCTATAAGAAAATAAAAATATCTTAAATAAAACTTATATCAAAATGAACAGATACAATAGAAATTAAGATCACAACAAAGAAAAATAGTGAAAGATGTTAACAAAAGAAAACAAAAAGATAAGCATTACTATAGATACAATTAAGCACAAACAGATAAAAAAAAGAAACATTATAGCTAGAAAAAAATGAAAAAAAAGCTAGTTTAATACTTTAATTTATAAGTGAGGAAAGTTTTCTTCTGAATGTCACCAAAAATATCTATGTCCTTGTTAATATGTAAAGTATTATAAAATCAACACATCCTAGTAATAGGATTAAAAAAACCCGTGTTAATGTTGAAAAACTGTAATCTAAATAGTTCTGGGTTTCTTATACGAGAATTTGTGTGAAGTTTTATTTCAGATAGAACAGGGGTCTTCAAACTTTCCAGCCTTAGGGCCATACTGATTACTCCAGTAAGTTCCGAGGGCCAAAACCATATTATCATTGTTGCCGGTAGTAAAAAGTGAAATAGTCCACTGATGAAAAAAAAAGTACGAAAAAGCACGCAACGTTTAAAAAAGGCTGCAATCAGTGATCGGATTTTTTTTTAATGAAAAGCATCGCCCTCTTACTGAATTACAAAACAACGCATGTCTGTGGAAGTTAGCATTCTATGTTGATTTGACAAAACATGTGAACGAACTGAATTTGAGATTGCAAGGAGAAAACCAGCATCTTCCTGATTTATACACTAATATCAAATCATTCCGGAAGAAATTGATACTGTTTCAATCACAACTACGAAGTAAATGTTTTTCACATTTTAAAACATGTGAAATATTCAGCCACACCACTGAGACTGAGTTTTCTATCGATTTTGCAATCGAAACTTTGAGTGCTTTGAAAATAAATTTTGATACTCGTTTCTCAGACTTTGATGCCATTGCGAATCAAATTAAGATTTTTTCAGAATCCTTTTGATACTGACATTGAAACCCTAGCCCCGGAACTTCAAATGGAAATGATTGATCTACAGTGCAGTGATATAATTAAGAACAAATATCAAAACTCATCTTTGTTGGAATTTTATAAGAGTCTTCCACTGACACAATTTGATAATTTGCATAAATTTGCTCGTGGGCTGTTTTCTGTTTTTGGTACTTCTAATTTGTGTGAGAAGATCTTCTCCAAAATGATGTACACAAAAAATGTTTACAGATCTAAATTAACTGATGAGCATCTCTTTTAATAATTAGTACAAGTAAAATTAGTTCACAACTACAAACTATTGGCAGTGGAACATCTCAATTACATAAATCTCATTAGTATTTCATATGTCATTATGCTTGTTATAAGTTATGTTTTTATTTAAAATGTATAAAATGTTAGTTGGATTCATTTCAATAATTTGTTAGTTATTATATACTGAAGTTAAATTTTCTGCATATTATACATGTCTTTACTCATTACAATTCTGTGTTTCTTTATCCAACTTATCACAAAAACAATAACAATAAGCCAACAATGTTATGAGTAGTTAGCCCATGACCATATCAATGTAGATGTCATATTAATAATTATTCAACATAAAATTAGAATACTTCAGTAAACTAAATTTAATTTGCTATAAAAAATATGTTCTCTAAAAGGAGTTTTCAAGTATGCTAGCTCTCCGCGGATGTGGCCCTCGGGCCGTAGTTTGGAGACCCCTGAGATAGAAGATAGGTGTCAATTTGATTGTTGATAATTTTATACAAATAGACCAAGTCTGTGACTCGACGACGACGGGATGAGAGACTTTTGATTTTGTAGTGATTAAGGAGGTCATTATAGGTATTTTTTTGTATTTAGTCAATTTTTATTAGAACTCGTTATATACTATTGTAATTAGTCTTATTTTTGTACATTTTTTGCTATAATTTCTAATCATTAAATATAATACGATGCGATATATTTAATTGTATAATATTTTCTATGGACAAAACCTACATAAGTAGTCCTGTTACGCTCTATCAAATTCAAATTCACTAACTGTACTCTTCTTGTCAAAATCCGTAGTTTTACTTATGTGAATGCTTTACATACTTAACGTATTTAGTACCTACCCAACAATTTATATGTGATACCTACTTACGACTTGAGAAATTGTTTAAAAATTGATATTTTTTTGCAAAGACAGTTGCCCCCTTAAATCGTCGAGAAGAACATAATATGTGTGGGGAGTGGAACCCTCAGTAGGTGGCACTCAAAAACTTTTTATATGTAAATACGACAGTCGGTCTAGATGTAGGTACCTACTTATATTTACATATGGCAAGGCGATATCACACGAGGAGCTCTAACTTCACGGTCTCATTAAAAAAAATATTTAAAAAATGCTACATTATAGGTCATTCGCTGCAAACACAACGTAATTCATATAAGTAGGTATACATACATGCATTTCATCAAGCCATGTCCCTCACGGGGTAGACAGAGAGAACCGAACGCCACATCATTTTAAATTTAAACTATTTAAATTTTATAATGTTATTATTGTTATTATTGTTGGAGAAACAATTTGCTTTTTTATATAGGTATATTTAATAAATAAAATATAAGAGTTTAGGTAAGATCTTTATACTGACATATACTTGCAGATATCACTCGACAATCTATAGAATTCAACGTGACTTCTTCTTCGTCCTTGCCTTTGTCCCATTTACTTGGGGTCGGCTCTCCTTATTTTATTTCGCCAAACTCGCCTGTCCTGTGACAGATCAGGATTCAGCTCCCTCTCTCGCAGATGCCTCTTGATGCTCGACAGCCATGTGGCTGGTGGTCTTCTCGCTGGAGTCTAGATGTCCAAGGCTTTATTTATCATATTGTCCGTCGGTCGTCACAAAATGTGGCCATACCATCTCAGCCTGTTCTCGACTATTTTTTCGTCTATTGGGGACACTTTGAAACTACCGCGGACGTGGACATTCCTCACTTTGTCAAACTTTGTCAGACCCCCAGCCAATCTTCATTTCCGGCGTGTGCTTCTGTTTTTGGTGTTTCTGCTTTAGTGCCCAGCATTCCGAGCCATACGTCATTGCATAGAATTCAACGTGACAACAATCTAAAATTAAAACACACAGACACTTTCCATGACTCCTTAGAAACTTGCCGTAAAAAATAAAGATATTTTTCAACACAGTTCTCTAACTCCTTCAAACAAACTCCTCCCTTCACACCAATAATTCCTTCTGTTCCTCATTTATTCCCATTTTGTATTTTTTTTTATCAATCGTATTTTTTCTCTTATTATTGTTATTCATTTAACTACTGCTCAGCGTTTAAATATCTTTACTTCATTCTTTTTAATTAGAAGAAAACATATTGGCTTGTACTAATTTCAATAGCACCATATGTAACCACACTATTTACAAAGCTGTTGTTTTCTGAAATAAAATAAATAAATAAATAATTCCAGAAATCCTGAAGTATGCATCTAAGAAGGGCAAGAAGGCCTTTATTTGATGGCGCGATGGCACATACCAGAAAGGGGATAGTCTAGTTTCGAGAAAGAAGAGAGGGAAGGATTTCAATTTGTGCTCACAAAGACCATGTTTTATTTTGATAAAGTCAGTATGGCTTGTTATCAAAAGATTACACAAAAAAAATGTATATCACAAGAGTTTGCTCCAAATTAAATTCACACCATGGAAATATTGACTTTTTTTTTAATCTTCAAGGGCATTTAAGCAATATTTACAAAGCAATTTAACGATGTAATAAACTTACTTCTAATATATGTGTGTGTATGCGTTTGTATGTCAATAGGTATGTAATTATTATGATAAATCGTTATGGCGAAATTTATCTGGAGACAAGAACAAAATAAAGTTATAATTAAAAAAAATGTCCAGATCTTACCCATCTTTTCAACCTCATATTGTAATATCCGCAGATTTAGATCCAATTTTTTCCCAATGCCAGATAAAAGTTTTCATTGGCAAGTGTGTTAGTGTGTGTGCCACGAGCGGACCAATAAAAAGCTTTGGCATTTTCAGGGGTTGGAAGAGAGAGGGATGGGTAAGGAGGCTTCTTCCTCTCAATACACCCGCTCCCCTCCCCATATACTCTGGGCTTATTTGAATATAGATTGCATCCATTCTAACTGAACCGACGAAGCTAAAGTAGCTTTTACAACTCACGAAAAATCATCGCTGATTGAAAGCACTTTTGTTATACATACTTCATTTTTACCCAAATATCGCCTCTTTAATGGAACATACTCCACTTTATCATATGCTTGTTGCTCTGTTAGTCTCCTGATGACTAAGGTGGGTCCGTAAACTCTTATTCTATTCTAGTTTTTACAAGTAGATATTATCAGCTTAAATATGTTTGGAACTGATGAAATATTTTCCAACTGTCGATTCGTTCATGAGAATTCAATTCTCTGAATAAGCCAATATGCGTGTACGAAGGAACATTTTGTATGGCGTAGTGGACTTTTTGCATGCTAATAACACCAACTAGAGGCCTCGCAGCATATATGTTCCAATACATGGATTTACTCAGAATTCGGAGTAGAACATTTTATGTGAGTTTTGTGTGTGTGTCTGTGTGTGTGTCCATACCTTATAACTTTTGATCCGCTCAATTTACAGAGCCAAAAATTTCAGAATGTATAAACAGTTATAGGCCTACAAAACTTTAATACTCAGAATTGTGAATTTTTTTTTCAGTCAGGGGTTATCAACTTTTGAAAATATGGTTTATTTATCCATATATCTCAGAAACCACAAAAGCTAGAACGCTGAAAATTGGTATAAACATAGACAAATACAATGTCTCAAATTGGTTTTTTCAAAAAAATTCCAGGGTTTTTCAAACATTGTTTATTAATAAAAATATTTTTTTTATGATAAATTTATGAGTTTAACTGCCTATATTTCCATTTTTTTTTTAAATATCAAAAAAAGCCGAAACACCCCAACTAGATAATTTAATTTTCTATAAAAAATATACATATTGTATTAGCACATCTCAATTTTTTTTAACAATTTTTAAAAATTGAATTTAGTGACGACATTGCTTCATACAATTTGTATGGCAGCCGCCTACACACAATATCTAAGAAAACTTAATTGTTTGATAATAATCTCCAATCATACATACATACCATCATGCTGTTTTCATATTCTGGGTAGAATTAAAGGACTGACCTCCATACTATTCCATCTTTACATAGGTACATATAACTCGTAGATGTGTTGTATATGTGTTGTATAAAAAACCAAATATCCTTAAATATTAAATAATAATTAAATCCGTTTCCGATAAATTAATTCACGTATAAACCTTTTTTAACGCACGCCATAGTTACCCTTACTAACGCGTTACTTCATAGTGCATTGGGCGGTTTTAATATATCATGTTTTCAGTCACTAAGTTTAGCATTATAATGTCCTCCTAATAAAATAAAGTAAAACAAAATTAAAAGAAATAATTTATTTTTATAATAATACACCCAAACAAGTGAAATCATAACTCTCCGCTTTTGCATAGTGGAGGTGAATAAAAACACAGAGTAATAAATAAAAATCATTGAGAAATGATGAACATCATTTCTACCTGAGTAGGGTTGGCGCTTCAGATCTAGAAAGCGCCACTTAGCGGCAAAAGCTCACAGCTTTTTAGATCTAAAACAAACACTTGTTATATCCGGTGCGCGTGTACAAGTGTCTAATGTTATTATTATCTTTGTCGAAGAACTGTGGCGCAGAGAGGCGCTAAGAATGGACAGAACCACATTAACATGTTTACATTTCCATAAGCAGGCAAATATGCCACATTGTGAATGCACTTTATGAATGAATGAAAAAAAAAATAATTATCCATTACTAAAAATGTACACACCCCTGCAAAACAAAAACAATTCGTTTAAACCAACTGCATACAATCTTTTGACTTGTCCTATTTATTTTCTTTTGAATTAGTGACCATGTCAATATTATTGAATATGATTAAATTGTACCCCTAAAATATGTGCACAATATTGATGTAAACATGGGGCTTTATCCTTAATTAAAAAAAATGAACAAATCTTATTATGTAGATTCAAAAATCTTTTTTTTTTATTTTTGTGCATAACCAACTTTTAAAAAGTTTAAAGTTTACACAATTTATTTATATGAATTCATAAAAAAATAACTTGAAATAATAATGAACAAAAACAAGAAACTCAAAAATCATAACTCAAAACAAAATACGAGTATGTAACTAATAATATATGTTTACTCCTCACTACCCCATTATTTTTAGGCTATTTTTTTATTGCAGATCTTCATCATCTAGGATCATGCTGAGATTGTGTTCTGAAAGTTTCATCACAATGTAGGTATCTGTGTGTATGCTGTGTAGGTACCTACTCTATGCTTTGTGCTATGTACCTACTGTGTAAGGCGTTTTAATTCTGCCTTATCGATTATAGACTAAAATAGGTACTTATTCGATTATTTTCAAATTTTACAAATTTCTATATCTTATCGCTAATCGCTTAGACCCCATTAGATTTCGAAGGATATCTGAATAGTACTTCTCTTTTTTTTTAACTGTGAAATATTTCAATGACTTCAAGCCCAGGAAACTTGATATTTTATATTTTTATTTTCAAATTGCTAAAAAGTCACAAACGAACTAAACTAATTTCATAAAAATGTTGAAAATTTTCCTTACAAAATTTGAATACTTTGTGGAGTGACTTGGTAGCGAGTATTTTAGCGTTGGCCACAACCCACTCATTTTATATTGCTTCCAAGACAGCTAACAGGTACTATGACAAATATTAGTCAATACGCACGCAATAACAACTTAAGACATTCTGTAGACTGTGTGATTTTTCGTCTCACAGATCCAGACTGAAAACACAATTGAAAATTATGTCTCCACTGAGAACCGAACCTGAGACCATTGGCTGTGTAGTCAGATATCTAACCAACTGAGTGACGGAGGCCGACAATCATAAATAAAAATTATAAATTATAATAGAGAGTAAAAAAAGTTATGTCACCCTAAATGCATTTGTTGGTACCTACAGCATAGTCTATGAAATACATAAGTACCCATCTAAACACTTAGTTAAATCGGAAGTATCTTTTTTTCTACACCCTACCCACCTTTGAGTGATTTTTTAGGGTCTTTAGTAGGTACCTACCCACACACTATATCGAATTTAATGACTGCCCATGAAGATGTCAGTGTTAGAACCCCGAATCAATGAGAAGGTAATTCGATACACGACTGACATCTGTTGATACACCCCACAAAGCTTTTAATATCCAATAACTAAACAAAATATTATGTTTGTTTGCAGTATTTAAAAGTTACCCACACGATATAGTCCCAAAGAAAACACCAAGGGTTGTATTCCAAAATATATTTAATATTTTTCATATAGTATTTTATCAAGAATCAGGCTGTCACAATGGGACTTAAAATCAACACCCAGAAGTCAAAGTACCTCTACCTATCCAAATTGAATTACTTTAGGAAGCCACCATATAATGATGTGGTTGTCAGTGGGGATAGGATAGAAGAAGTGGATAAGTTCACGTATCTGGGTAGCAGTCTTACTAACACCAATGAGATGAGCGTTGAGATAATGTCCCGAATTCAAAGTGGCACAAGAGCAGCAGCAGCACTGGGAGCATTCCTGTCTCGAAAGTCCATATCGCGAAGAGTGAAACTCCAGGTCTATAATAGCCTAATTAAACCAGTGATCCTGCATGGTGCCGAGTCCTGGTGCATGACACTCAAGGACCAACAAAGACTGCTTACATTTGAAAACAGGATATTACGTAAAATATTATGCCCAAGACCAGGAATTGCGGCAGGTACCTGGAAACCACGAAGCAGTGAGGAAATTCGTGCATTGACAGGACAACTTTTAATCACCAGCGAAATCAAGTCCAGAAGATTAGCTTTGTATTGGACATGTTGTCAGATCAGGGGAAGAAAGAGCCACAAAACGTATTCTGAAAAATAACCCTGTGGGCCTGGGTAGACCAAGGCAGAGATTGATGGACAATGTTACCCGAGATCTGAACGTGCTGAATGCTTTTGATGACTGGGAGTCCACTGCAGCTGACAGAAAGGCTTGAAAAGCTATTGTTCAGGAGGCTAAAGCTCTACCGGAGTTGTATGGCCATCGGAAGTAAGTAAGTATTTTATCGGAAAAACCCTACGACATCGTGTCTGTAACGAGGATATCCTAAAAACTTGTAACATAAAGGACATTGTTCGGTGGAGTAGAAATATAGAAGGAGATTCTGTAGAGACCATGTAGCTAGGATGAACGGTGACAGACTTACTAATTTCTTATTTCTAATTACTTCTCGGGCAACTCAGGTAGGTACTATGTCTAATATTAATTTATCACGTAACCAATAACAATTTGCCACATTCTCGAGAATAATGATATTTACCGTCTCACAGATCCAAACTGAATACACTATTAAAAACTGTGTCTTCAACAGGAATCCAACCTGGGACCTTTAGCTTAGGTGTCGGGTATCTAACCAACTGAGCCACGATGGCAGACAACACTGCAGCTAATAAGATCCCATCTGGACACCGCCTGCTTGGAAGATGTAAATGTAAGGACAATATTGTACTTATCATCTCAAGAAGCATAGTTTCCGTATCACAGTTCAATAGGTACATCAAAAGAAAAAAATAAAATTTAGTCTTTTCTTGCACTCTTCATTACAGAAGAGTTTTCCATTATAAAATAATACTTTGAATTATAAAGAAAAAAGAAAGATGATTTATGGCAGGAAAAAGAGTGAATGGACCCTTAGACCAAATAATATGAATGATCGCAAAATATCAAAGAAAACCAAAGTCGCCATTCATAAGGCTATCTTAGTGCCAACGTTTACGTAGGCAAGTTTAACCTGGACATAAGCGGACATAATATTATTTAAAATCAAACATCTCATTTTGAAAAAAAGAAGTCAAATATGTAAAAAAGAGTATTTTCAACATTTCTTTCATGAATCTAAGACTAACACAATTTTAAAATTTGAAATACTTAAATTCCCATAAAAAAATAAAATATCTTTTTATATTATATTTTTTAAATAACACCATAACTGGGGGGCTAGTCTTCCTGCAACATACATAGGTGAGCATGGTCCTTTTAAGTCAGAAGTCAGAAAGGTTGTTTTTCTTTTCATTTGTTGATTATACATATGTCTATGTATTTGTATGTAAACTTCTTTTCGTCTCAATAAATGTTTATTTATTCATTTTATTTATTTAAAAGGCGCAGAGAAAAAAAATATTCTTAAAAAGTGCAAAAAAATATAGTGAATAATTATAAAGTGAACAACATGTCCTATATGATGTTACTATTGAGTACCTACTATTTCAATTTTCATTCCGAAGCATTCCGAAATATTCAAAAACGTTATATCGATGGCACAAAATGTTGACGCGGTGTATAGATTCCTTCCAAGAAATTTGCTTATGTCATGTCTATAGGTACATTATGGTCCGTGATTGGATCCCGAGAATTCCAAGTGGAAGTTGTGTATTTTTGTTCCATACATAGGTACATAAAACTGAGTTACGATTTGTCAGTTTAGACATAAAACTAAAGTTGTATGTTTGGACATAAAACTGAGTTACGATCATTTAAGTTGTCTTTACATAAAAATGTGGAAATGTGTTTAAAGACGTAAAGTCATCGTTAAATTGAATTACGGACATAGTCAATTAATTATTGCTACAATAATAAATCGCATTTTATATTGTTTTATTAATTTATTACATCTCGATAAAGACGAAGGAGAGTAGGTACACGATGCGCATCCAAATAACTAACAACTTCCTTACAAAACTTTAAAGGATAAAGTATCTAAAGAACAATACCATTAGTGGTTCGACAGTGAAAAATTTATTAAAAATAAATAAATAAATAAATAAATAAATAAATAAATAAATAAATAAATAAATAAATAAATAAATAAATAAATAAATAAATAAATAAATAAATAAATAAATAAATAAATAAATAAATAAATAAATAAATAAATAAATAAATAAATAAATAAACAAATAAATAAATAAATAAATAATAAAAAAATAAAAAAATAAAAAAAATAAAAAATAAATAAATAAATAAATAAATAAATAAATAAATAAATAAATAAATATAGGTGCTTATTTAAAATTTATAAATCTAACTATACATTCTGACTAAGTAGACTACATAGTACTTATTCATTCCTTCATGTCATCGCGGCATATCCCACAATGCGAGGTGACCAGCGACAGGTTTCCGGGTGTGAATTTCATTATAAAAAGAATCACGGCACATGCGTGTATCCCCCAAATGCGGGTTTCGTCTCACCTAAAAAGACAACATTCAGAACGGTAATTTTTATTGTGAATATTAAATATATTTATTGTGATTATATATTTTGGATTACAAAAGAACGCGTAATCTATTATGCCTTACAAAAAGTCTGGATTTCTACAATATGAACGCCTTCACAATGGCTAAAATTAAATATTAAAAAGTATTAAAATCATTTCTTACGAATACGTCACTTTCGAATACACTGCGGCCAAATATTGTACTATGAACAAAATGTTTGCCATAATAAAACGAATATTCCCGAATAAATCTCGCTTTATGTTTCCCATTGTTTGGGTTAAATTGTCTTTGTTTAACACACTAATAATAATATTACGTGTAACCCGATACACTTGCATGGGGGGCATATGACAGTCGACAGTATCCGAACCAATCACTTCCAACCAAAATGTCAACAGGGTAGGTATAATGTTTATACTCCCATCTTGGCAAACATTTGCCCAACGATTAGGTTATAATTTCACTCGTCGATAACACCCGGCATATTGTTTGGGAACTATATTTTTTTATGTTGAAAATAAATACAGGTAAATGTGAAAGAGATGGAATGAGAGGTTAAGAGTCTCTAAACAAAAGTCATGATCATGTGAACGATTTTTTGAAAAAAAAAGTAAAACGATTTTAATGACATAATTTAAAAAAAAAAACCTATATACCCCAATTTCAAACCAATTTCTCAAATATATGTGCAACAGTGTGTTTCGATAAAAATACCATGTATTTTCAACATTTCTCTAGTGAATGTTCGTCACACAATTTTAAAATCCGGCATAAATTCTCCTAAAATATATAATATCAGCATGATACTAGTTGATAATTTCCAATAAAAAAACTTAAAAAATGCGAAATCATATCTTCCCTTTATATCCCCTAGGTTTACTGAGGAGTAAAAATAGATTTCTTTACATTTTATATTTCCTTATTTTAAATTGAAAATGTAATAAAGGCTGTGAGGCACCGGCTTAGAATACTGCTTTCATTCTTTTAAATCATTGTTTTCGAGTGTCCCTTAAGAGCCGGGTAATCGAAAATACAACAGGCAACAATAACATCATACATAGTTCAGCAATGAGGTTCACCACCTATTCTGAATGTAGTGCCTTTTTTGGTGAAACGAGACTGGTGTGTGGGTATACATAGATGTGTTGTTCTCCCTTTTATAAGGCAATGCACACCCGCACACCTTTCGCTGGTTACCCCACATTGTGGGATATGTCGTGATGGTATGAATGAATGAATAATATGATAATATAACACTATCAAGAAAGATGCTCAGAAGAAAGTGCATCTGGTCCCTCTTGCACCCATTCACAAAATAGTCACTCGTTTTACTATCTTCAATTCACGAACTACGAGTATCTCAACACCCTTTCACAGTCACGAACTCTTTTATTAGCACATCAGCCCGGCTGTGTTTCCACCTTCTTACAACCCGGGTCTCTTTAAAAGGTCCTTGTATACCCTGGGTATACGGATGTACTCGAAAATGCACACTAAATTACCTTCTAATGTATGAAACACGAAATAATATTGTATATCACCTAATATGTGATATACAACAATTTTATTTATTTATTTATTTATTTATTTATAAAGGTAAAATTTAGAGGTTTTTTTTAAATAGCACGAATAGTTATTAAAATATTATAATAACAAAAAACTCAGCCACTCTTTCTACTGAAGTAAAAATCTACTTCATAGGCCTTGTAGTTTTTTAGTTACTTACAATAAAAAAAATTAAAAGAGTTGACTGATTTTACAAAAAAAGTATTAAACAAATTCAAATTTAAAAAAAAATTATGCAATAGAATAAAGATGTACACACAACCTGTTACTTATTTCAAAGACGTATCTTTTGAGGGTACTTACAGGGGAATTTTTTTCAAAATATACTATATAGCCTACTATAGCCTCTTTAGATCCGAATTAATATTTTTCTAAGCAGAATGCAAACGCTCCCCAACGCCTTCTTCGGAAGAGTATGATGTACCCAATCATAAAAGCTGGTGTCCCATACGTAGCCATATTAAAATAGAAATCGTAAATATAACAGGTAAATAACATCTTACATAGTTCGGCAATGAGGTTCACCACCCATTCTGGATCTTACCTTATTGGGTGAGACGAGACCGGTGTGTGAAGATACACGCAAGTGTTGTGCTTACGTTTATGAGGTGATGCACGCCCGTACACCAGTCGCTGGTTACCCCAAATTGTACGATATGCCGTAATGGTATGTATGTAAGTATGCATTTCTTATTGCTTCTCGAGCAACTAACAGGCACTATGTCTGTTAGCGCCGAAATTGCCGAATTGAATTCGGGCTATACCTAAAACGAAAAAAAAGTGGACTGTAGGTAATTAATCGAGAATTGAAGAAGATAATTTTGTTTTCAACAATATTGTCACAGGCTATGCATTAGATTGAATCTTCAATTTGTGCATGTGTGAATGCCGGTAACAAGGAAAACGAAAGGATTATGAGATAGGACTCACCAAATATTCAATTCGCCTCCTTTCACTGTTGCACTGATAATTTGTTATAACGACACGACGAGATGTTTTGCGACGAACGAATTTGTATGACACAAACGACAGCGACTGTGCTTGCGACTGGCGATCGATCGACTGGCCTTGAAGGTTGGATAGCAAGGTAAATGGTAGGGAGAGGTATGGAGGGGAAAGGCAGTTCGCGCTGATAAATGATGATTTGTATTATTTACTATTTTGGCGCGTAAATTCTGAATACTGAAACAATACCGAACAATGTCAAATATTAATTTTACACGCACCAGACTGAAAACTCAGGAACTTTGGATCAGCATTCAGATACCTAAACAAATGAGCCACGAAGGCTGACAAATAATTATGTTATGATTTCAGTTACTAGTAAATGAGAAGTTAATGAAAAAAAAAATCACGCAAATCTAGCATCTAGCATATAGGGGTTTCATAAACTGGCTTATTGTAATGAAGTATAGATTGGATAAAATAATATTCGATTATAAATATTTCACCACTTCTACGGGGTGCAAGGAAGTCTTGATTATTGTTGATAATTATTAGAAATAATACAAGAATTATCCGCCGCAAAACTATTTATATGTACTAAAAAAACTAGATTTTAAGGTAGGTCAATAATCCTTTTAAGTCAACTTCCTTTCAATAAGTATCTATTAGATTTGAATGAGCGGCTTCTTTGACACTATTTGGGTGGATATCACATTTAAGTATATGTAGGTATTATATATTAATAATATCTTAAACAAAGTTAGTGTGTTGTAAGCACCAATGTCACACGATCACACCACAAAGGTGGGTACCTACAGTTCACATAGCTCCCGAATCCTTGATGAGATCTCATCACAATTATATACCAAACAGTGTTAAGTGTATCTTTTATCAATGCCGCCAAAATAGGTAGGACAAAATAGGACCAGAACAAAATCGAGCATATTCAAATCTATATAATTTTACTTAATACGTGTATAATACACATACCTACATACATTAAATAACCATAATTTGTTTTCTTTCATCCTGCCAATGTTAAACACGTAATGTAACAGCAACGTTCCTTTGATTAACGCACAAATAGATTTTAATACTTCTCCATTATTATTACCATTAGAATAGTTAATGTCGGGTTTTTCTGTTGGCCATTATTCAATATAATTACTGTCCTTTTAATACAATATTTGTATATTCATTCCTTCACTTCAATTTTATTTTTATTATACCTGCATACATATTTACCTTAATGCCTTTCGGGTATTTAATTTTTCTTAGAATAGCCCCCTTCCATATCTATTGTTGTTATCCTCTTTGTGAATCTATATATAGATGGTCTTCATCATTATTGTTCACCATTCTGACGATGCTCATCATAGAGCGATACCGGTGAATGGGAGTCGCGTTTGCGAAAAAATTTAAGTAGAACGTAAAATTAAATATAAAATTTTTTCATAGTTTTAATTAATTATGGAGTTCTACCACGAAGTGACAGTGTCCAATTTTGAAAAAATCAAACGCATTTGTTTTTTTTTATTGAGTAACATAATATGAACAGACACATAGTACAAAGATTTTTTTTTATTTTTTTTTATTTAATTATATTTACGGCTTGAAAGCCTATTTACAGTACATAACATTATATTATTAACAGTACATAACACCAGTTATAAATACAACAATAAAATAAGTACAACACATTTAGTTCAGCAATATATTATATCAGTTAAGAAACATCAATAAAGATAACAATAACATATTGTAAGTCAGAAGGAAATCAAATTTAAAATTCGGCAATACATAATATCTGTTATGAAATATAATGTCAAAAATTGAACAGTAGGTACAGAACACCAGTTATAAATACAATAATAACATAAGTATAAAACATTAAGTTCAGCAATACATTATATCAGTTAAGAAACATCAATAAAGACAAAATACAAAAACAAATACATTTTTAAATAAATACATTTTTTTTTCAATAGGCACTGTCCCAATAAAGTTAAAAACTTGTGCTTGGGACAGGAAATAAAGATATATTCAAATACAGAACATGATAAAAGTTTATCAATATACGGAATATATATGCTGCGAAGCCTCTAAGTTGGTGTTTATTTACTTCAGTGTTGAAAAAAACATGAAAAATATCGGCTTGGTCATACAAATCTCGCGTATCTTGGGTTAATATTGTCGATTCATTAAGAGAAATAATTTTTTATGAACGAATCGATAGTTGGATAGTTTATTAAATAAATTAAATTTAGTAGGTACTTACCAAAATACGATTTTTTTTATTGAAAGTGATAATACCAACTTTCGCCTTGAAACATAGTGACATGTTACAAATAAAATTGTTTGTGAAATGCCACAATATTAAATACTTATTTAAATATTCATTTAAAAATACCCATTTTTATATCAAAATTCGGCCCGAATAACAAATTTGTAAACCTTTTTAATAAGTGATAAGATGTTTTATATTTTGTCAACAGACTCCACTTACAAATGTACCTACCATAACATTAAGTGTTAAAAAAGTTAGGACGTTTTAAAAGCTCATCTTAGCGCCACCCACTTGACATAACTCCTCCATGTACCAGATCATTGCCGCACTCCTCATTATAAATTACTTAGGTGTTTTTAATTTACACGCATTCTTATTCGAGAGCGGATATTTCCTTCCAATCGTTTGAACTTAGCCGACATTATTTTGGTTCATATCCAAAAATAAAAAATACACTAGGTTTTTTCATTTTAATGGTAGGCATAGGTACATTTAATTAATACTTTTAATTTTTATACTCCTCACTGCGTCAAGGGGGGAGTTATGAATTCGCGATTTTAAGGTAATTTTATTTATTTAAACCATTTTGAGCACATGAGCACAATGACGGGTGTTGACGCGGATATGAAATTAAAGGTAAAAAATAAAAGTGGACTGTAATTTTGCAGGGAGTATTAGTTACAACCACTGCAAGGCAAAGGAAAGATATATATGGAGCACTAACTTGATCCTTGGTCCTCTCCCTTGGTAGGATGATAACAACTATTCACATTATTCACACGCGCGCAGTGAGAGCAATTTTATGATAGTGAGTTTAGAGGAACAATTCTTATAGGTACATATGTCGCTTCATATAAAAATAAAAAAATACAACAATTATATTAATGAGATATTGGCGCCAACAACGGGCTTATTGCCAAATGGCAATATCTTCCAACCAACCATATTCATTTGGCGAAGAAAATTGTTTTTATGATACCTACTAACAATTTATATGAATAAAATATATAATGAAAATATAAATACATATAAAACAAAAACAATCCAAAAATGGAGCGGACAGGAGAGGGGGGAAGGAACAAGGATAGGATAAGATGACAAATTTTCAGATTGCTTCAGATGTGAAAGGAAATGATTCCTCAGATTTCTTTTAAAAGCGGCAAGTGTTAATGAAACTCGAAGTTGCGATGGGATGTGGTTCCAAAGACGAGCTGCTTGTACAGACAAAGATGTGGTGAAAAAGTAGGTATTGTGTACTGGGATACTGAGCGTTCTTTCAGTATTTGAACGAAGAGGCAACCCGTGTTCTGAGAGGAAGAGAAATTGATTTCGTATATAAACTGGAGCGTTGGGGTTGTTTAAGACCTTGTATAGATGTGTGAGGGTATGTAGGTTCCTACGCTGCCGGATTAGCAACCACCTTAAAAGATGTATTCCGTATTTATAGTAGGTACCTATATAATCGACTAATATCATGCTGAGATTGTATTCTGAAAGTTTCATCACAAAGTATATGTGTGTGTGTGTGTGTTCTGTGTACCAGGCGGTATGTACATACTTTGTACGGCGTGTTTATTTTACTTTATCGATTTTAGACAAATTGTAAATAAATCGATCATTCGATTTATTTACTAAATTTATATCTAATAGGTACCTACTTAAACCCCATTAAATTCCGAAGGACATCTGATGAATGCATCTTAATTTTTTAACTGTCAATTATTTCAAAGTGACCCCTAGCTCAGGAAACATATAATTTGACATTATTATTTGATATTAAGTTACTAAAAAGGCACATCATTTTCATAAAATGGCATTGAAGAAATATCAATTTTCAAAATAATATATT
The DNA here is from genome assembly GCA_963576475.1 of Molanna angustata. Classification (NCBI taxonomy): domain Eukaryota; kingdom Metazoa; phylum Arthropoda; class Insecta; order Trichoptera; family Molannidae; genus Molanna; species Molanna angustata. The sequence goes on along the minus strand of OY754987.1, from coordinate 10,309,305 downwards.
AAATTGAAAATGGTGAAGATTTTCCAAACAAACTTTGAATACTTCGTGGAGTGACTTTGTAGTGAGGAGTATAGCGTTGGCCACAACCCGTACGATTTAAATTTTAATTTTATCAGCTTTCTTCAAGGTCATTTTTCATTCATTCCTACCATTAAAAAAGTTAGTCAATCTACAATCTACAGTGCATATTTAAATGCATAATAGGCGTAAAATTACATTTTTTTTCATAATTCTATGTTATAAATAATTTTAAATTTACGCATTGATCTTTGATCATTGATCATTGAGGAAGTGTATAAAAAGTCGACAAAAAACTATAAAAACACTATGCATGCATCATTATTTTTTTGAAAAAACACTGTAATTTTAATATTAGATCTGCTAGATATTTCACATTAAGCTAATAGGTATATACTTAGTTATCACCATTTTGAATTGAATGTAATTCTAACATCGCGCCGTACTAACCCGCTATCTTGGATATTTTTTTGCATATGCGAATTGAAATTAACATACAAATTGTATGCGAGACGTATAAACACAAACAATTCTCCCATGAGCAACTTTAATAAATTAGTCATGTGGTATGTCTGTCTTGTGCTGGAATTTACGTTCTTCAAACTGCGACCTTCCTCTTCTTTCGTGTGTAAAAAGATAATTTAGATATGCATGTGTCTCAAAAACAAAATATTTATATATCAAGAACAAATTATTTATGTAACAAAAACAAAATATTCATGTAACAAGTACAGTTTATTTATATATCAAAAACAGTTAATTTATACACCAAGAACAAAATATGTATGCATAAAGAACAATATATTTATGTATAAAGTACAAATCATTTATGTATGTATCAAGAACAAAATATTTAAGTATCAAGAATAAAACATTTATGTATTAAGAACAAAACATTTATGTATTTAGAATAAAATATTCATGTGTCAAGAGCAAAACATTTATGTATCAAGAACAAAATATTTATGTATCAAGAATAAAACATTTATGTATTAAGAACAAAACATTTATGTATTTAGAATAAAATATTCATGTGTCAAGAGCAAAACATTTATGTATCAAGAACAAAATATTTATGTATCAAGAACAAAACATTTATGTATTAAGAACAAAACATTTATGTATCAAGAACAAAATATTTATGTATCAAGAATAAAACATTTATGTATTAAGAACAAAACATTTATGTATTTAGAATAAAATATTCATGTGTCAAGAGCAAAACATTTATGTATCAAGAACAAAATATTTATGTATCAAGAACAAAACATTTATGTATTAAGAACAAAACATTTATGTATCAAGAACAAAATATTTATGTATCAAGAACAGTTTTGTTGACCTTCGTGGCTCAGTTGGATAGGTATCTAACTGGTAATTCAAGGGTCCCGGCTTCGATTCCCGGTCTAAATACAGTTTTTAACTGTGTGTTAAATTAATCCGTGTTAAATGAATATTTGACATAGAACCTTTTAGTTGCCCGAGAAGCAATATAAATAAACAATGATAAAAACATTAAAAATAATATTATTTATTTATGAAGAACGAAACATTTATGTGTCAAGAACAAAATATATAAATGCATCAAGAATATTCAAAATAAAAAATCGGGAAAAAAGAAATGAATGAAACAAGACGTAAGTGGGTGTAACTATAGTCTGCGAAAAAAATTTTTTTAGATTTTTTAAAATCGATATCTGATCATAAGCATCCATCATTAACTTGTTATCATGAAATAACACTACAATGATCGATTTCAATTTAAAAAAAATATTGATAGATATAAAAATCTGAAAACGTAGGTACCTACCATATTGTGTATTGAAACAAATAAAATAATGTCGTGTTATAATAATAAAATAATTTTTAGTCACAGCGTAGGGTTAGGTATTGACAATTTGACAGAAAACGTAAAATAATGTCTATAGTTGAAGATTAGGTAAAGGTCCCCATTCACGATCGTGCCATCCTTCCAAATGGCTTGCCATCACTCCAAAATGCGCTCATGAATGTCAAATCCCGCGCAACCTAATTGGCCTGACACACCAAAATTGAATTCCAAACGATCGAAACTCTATAGTACCGCGACAAATTGCGCGGCGCATCTGCCGGTACGGCATGCTCGTGAATGTGAAAAACAGCGGTACATTGCGCCATCTCATTGCGCCGAGCTGTTTGACACTCTCGTGAATGCGAAAATACAACATTTTCTTTTTGTTTTTTTTTCTTTTTATATATAAACAAACCGCTATATAGCAGTTGTATGAAATTCATCATCAGAATTATAACTCATTTTTACTTGAAAATTAAAAAAAAATAGAACTTATTAATGCGAAAGCGCCGACCGCTTGCGTATACTTATTTTGATGGCTCGATGGTACGATGGCGCGAAAATTTTACAATACTCCAAATGGAGCCGGTCCATATGGAGCGACGCCGAATGGCACGATCGTGAATGGGCTGCTTAACTGACGTTTCATTTTGAAGTGTAATACGCAAATAAAATTTAATCTTCCATTAACTTTTAACTTGGATTACTAAAACCAACGATTTCAGGGCCAACTAAAATACTGGACCTATGAATGTTTATTATGAATAAGTTTGTAGTTTACTAAACAAAAATTAATTACCAGACTGTAAAAGTGCTATGAGAAAAATAAAAAAATATTAATTATATTTTAAACTTTCGTAGCTATGAAGCACCGGCTTAGAATAGTGCTTCCACATTATGGGATATGACGTGATGCTATTAATGAATTGCAAGCATGTGTTGTGTTGTCGAGATAATAATAACAAATATTAAAAAACTTATATATGTAGAAAGAACGGACAAATTCCAAAAAGCAAACAAATTTAAATTAAGCTTGTGCTAAATTTACATATAAGAGTTGGATATAGATAGATTATGTTTGTAAGCCATGGAAGACAATATATCTTTACAATTTATAGCATCTTATGTAACAATTGTTTGTGGAGAAAAAAAAACTGCAATTTATACGGTAAAAATCAGATAATGTATTAATTTTAAAATAGCACTGCAATTTTGAGTTTAAAGCGTAAACAAATACATATACATATGGAGTTACATAAAAGTAACATTCGTAGCACAGTTAATTATTTACTTATTTATTTATTTACAAAATATACGGCATAAGCCATTTACTTGTTACAATATACACGTACAATAATATATTACACACAAAGATGAAATATAGAAACAAATAAAAATATAGACATTGATGAAATATAAAAACATAAAATATAGATTCAGTTAAAATATATAGATTTAGATAAAAACACAGATTAAGATAAAATAGACAAAAAAGAATCAGAGAATTAGAAAAAAAAATAATGATATGAAGGAAAAAAATCGAATGTGACAATAGATCGACTGCAGCTATATAAGTTGACAGCTATGTCGATATAAAAGATCCATAAATTTTTTTTTGAAGACCGGCAAACTATCTCCGAAAATATTTGCAACATCACACAGTTCATTACCAATCCTATGCAATCGCGGTATAGGTGAGTTAAAAAAAATATTGCGAGGAAGCTGCTACCTCATGAAACATCACCGACTGTATATATGTATGATTGCAGCTAATGGTCCCTGGGTTCGATTTTCGGTTAGAGACACAATCTTGTGAATAGCTTCAGTGGTTTGGACACGTGGAATATATGAATGAGGGACAACTGAAAAAGAAAAATTAATGAGGTGAAATGAAATGAATGGCTCTAATAACGGGAGTTATAAGGACCAGGCTAAGAAAATATTTGCTCGACCATATGAACAATAGGTATGCTGAAAGGAGGAAACATTAAAATTGGAAATTAAAGACAATATTTATGAATATGAGCGAGGCAATGAATTTATGTAAAGACAAAAGTGTACACAGAATATTTTTTTGTTAATAGTAACAAAATTTAATGTTAAAATTAACCGAACTATAGCGACTACAAAACATTTGGTTTTGTGCAACTAAATGTTTTGTGCACACAGCTAAACAGTACTGTCGTAAATAGATAGACCTTTTTTTACTGAGGTTTGTCTAAAACGCAGGAAGCCAGTTCGGTTGTCATAATATTATTTTCAGTGTATGACATTCGGATCTCTCCGCCTATCTTAACACAGACGCAGCGTGATGGTATGTTCATATATACGAATCGATACTGAAAACACAACGAAACGAGTGGGTTGTGGCCAACGCTAAAGTCCTCACTAACATGTCACTCCATTAAGTATTCAAATTTTGTGTGGAAAATTCACAGCATTTTCATGAAATGAGATTGTTAAATTATTTTTGATTTAAATATTTTATAATGAATAATTGATAATTATTCAATGCCATTTTATGAAAGTGATGAGCCTTTTTACCAATTTGTAAATAAAAAATTTAAATTGTAAGTTTCCTGAGGTTGGGGTCACTTTCAAATATTTGACAGTTAAAAAAATTGAGATGCACTGATCAGATATCCTTCAAAATCTAATTGGGTGTAAGCGAGTTTTTGATATACCTACATATTTGGAAAATTTGAAAAGAATTGAATAATTACTTAAGTATATAATCGATAAAGTAAAATAAACACGCCGTACATAGCACACAGCACATACACAGATATATTGTGTCAGAATACAATTTCAGCATGGTACTAGTTGATCATCTGTAATAAAAAAATACCCTTAAAAATTGCGAAATCATAACTCAAAGGAGTAAAAAATGTTTCTAACGGAAATCGAACCCGGCTACTGAGTCAGACAAGATAATCTGAAAAGAATTCAAGTTCAAGAAATAATTATATTCAAATTTTATTCAGATAAATGTCAGTTTATTAATATAAACGATCATAATAGAGCCATTCGTATTGTTTACAATTTTTTCATCCATTCTCGAAGGCATGTCGCATAATTCAATGATTTTATTATGCTATTCAAAGTTGTATTGGATTCAATACTTTGATGGATGTCATAACATGAGCGGTGCCTTCCAGACATCGAACCAGATACCTTGCGATCGTGCATAATATACCAATCATATTTATAGCCGTAGCAAGAGCGGTATCATTTGAATAACTTCATACACTGAAATGGTATAGCGAGCTGTTAACATGGAACTTCTAACGGGTAAGTAGATATTGTTGAGAGGCAGGAATCTATCTATTTGAATTTCAGACTGACGTGTTGGTTAAAGATGACCATTGAAAGATGGAAAATATTACAGGGATGAAGAGTATTGATCGTTATTTGTTGAAAGATTTAATGTAATTGTAAGTTTGATCGGTTCTAAGGATTTGTTCAGAAAGACTAGACCAAAATAACAATTTATACTAAAAACAATCATTCCATCACAAAACGACTATGCTCGGCTATGTTGCAGGATGATAACTCCCCCCCAGTATCTCATGTTTAGCAGGTCATGTTTGCTAATATTTGTAAAAAGAGTCGATTCAAAAAATACATGTTTATTAATATTTGTCGGACTTTTTGCATCAGTTATAGATTTGAAATCTGAGCCAAACGTCCCAGATAATAAAGGAATCCCCAATAAGACATGGTTCAGAAAATATGAATCAGTATAGAAAAGGTTAAGGAAAATTCAATCAGTAATAAAACATGTATTTTTTTTGCTTTATATGACAATTCACCCTATTTAGAGTGCTATATGCCTTGAATTAAAATATAGATAAAAAGGAAGGTTTGAAACAGTTTGAGAATATAAATAAAACTATGGTTAAGAAAGCATCAGTCAGTAGTAAAAAAATATTTCTAAAACATCAATCAGTAATAAAACATGGTTTAGAAAACATCAATCAATAAAATTAAACATGGTTTAAAAAACATCAATCAGTTATCAAACATGGTTTAGAAAACATCAATGAATATAAAGAAATGGTCGAGAAAAAATCGAAAAAATCAGTCAATCAGCATCAGTCAGTAATAAAGCATGGTTTAGGAAACGTCAATCATTAATAAAACATGGTTTAGAAAACATCAATAATATTAAAACATCATGAATTAGAAAACATCAATCAGTAATAAAACATGGTTCAGAAGACATCAATCAGTATTAGAACATGGTTTAGAAAACACCAATGAATAAAGTAAATGGTTTAAAGTAATAAAGTAAATTCAGAATAGAGATAGCAGGTCTCAAGGATAGATCGATGCTTCGACGTCAGGACAGGTGTAAACCGGTAATAAAAATATATCCCCTTTATATCCCCTTTCTTCCCTTTAAACCGGTAATATCCCCTTTCTTCTGGTACGAATAGCTGGCGATTGCGTACCAGAAGTGCCGACTCCAGAAGAACTGGGAAGAGGCAAGGAAGAAGAAGAGGGTTGAGAAAACATCGATGTGGAAATAAAAAATATAAATATATGGTACAGAAAACATGCATCAGTGTAGAAATGATTCAGAAAACATCGAGGAGTTAAAAAAAAATATTGTATAGTGTTTAGAAAATATCAATTTAGTATTAAGAAAGGGTCAAGAGAATATCAATCAGTAACAAAGACATGCTTCAGAAAATATGACAGATTATAATTACAGTCAAAAAACATGACATGGATATATTTTATTTATTTATATAAAGTTATTTACACACACAATATTACCACTTTATAACATTATAAATCAAAATAACTCTAGATAGAGTTAAACACTCGTGTTTGACAGAGGAAAACCTAATCAAAATTCCATGATCATGTATTGACACAAATACGACCTTTTAAAGCTATTTTAATTTATTTTATTTTTTATTATTTAATACGAAAATACATCACAATACAAACAGTAAAAATAAGAAAATAAAAAATACAACTAAAAAATAATTATATTTTATTATTTATTTTTATTTATTTATAAAATTTATTTATTTATTTATTTATTATTTATTTCATTATTTATTTATTTATTTATTTATTTATTTATTTATTTATTTATTTGTTTGTCTATTTATTTATTTATTTATTTATTTATTTATTTATTTATTTATTTATTTATTTATTTATTTATTTTTTTTTTTTTTTTTTTCTTTATTTATTTATTTATTTATTTATTTATATAAGTTCAACGCACATGTGAGCATTTACAAAAATTTACATAAATTTGTTAAACATGAAAAAAAACAAATATAAGCATACAAACAAACAAAATAAAACAAAACAAGTAAAATTAATAATAAAAAAAATACTAAAAATACTCAGAACAAAATTTAAACAAACAGTAAATAATTAAGCCTTTATCATTAATTTGTTCTGATCTTTTAATTCTCCTAATGCAAGTGGGCAGGTCATTTAAAAGTAGTATTTTATTCTATTTCTTTTTATTTTATGTAGCTTCTCGGGCAAATAACAGGTACTATGTCAAATAACTATTTAACACGCACCCAATAACAAGTTGCCACATTCTGGAAACTTGTGATATTAATCGTCTCACAGATCCAGAGTGAAAACACAATAAAAAATTGTATCTCCACCGGAAATCGAACCCGGCACTCTTGGATCAGCAGTCAAATACCTAACCAACTAAGTCACGAAGTCCGACATATCTCTATATGACAATATTTTTTTGTAAATTAACGCAAATAAAGCTAAAAAAAATGTGTCGGGTTAAATTCTCTGTTAGAAGTTTATTATTACCCTGTGCAAGAAGCGAGTTTTTTTGCTAAACGGCAATTTCTTCCGTCGTAGGTATCAGTGTTTAGAGTCAAGAAAAGCAAGGTTTGCGTGGAATACGTGGCGACATCCGAAGCTGCAACCTTTGGATCACTAACCTAGCGCGCTAGCCGCTCTGCAACCCATACATCTACAACGTATGTACATATTTCTCAACCATATACCTACAAAGTATTTATTTCTTAACCAAATATAGTGATGTTTTAATTATGCAAATGAAATTATCATACAGATACGACTCGATGTAATGCAATTGTTCGGAATTTAAATTGTCCCCGTGTAAAAAGATAACCAATTTCTCATTGTACGTACGACATCTGCATACATCATACCGCTAGCTTGGCAGACCTTAAGGGTATGTATGTATGTTGTATCAGGAGAGCAGAAGCCGAAAAGAGAGACGCATTTGGTGGGAGCTAGTTAGGATGCCATCTCCTTATAAGCACTGAAAGTCGCATTGCAGATTTCCGAACGCTACATCACAAGTGGATCGACCATTCTGATAACGCGTCGAGTTCATTTATTTATTTATCGCTCTATTTACTTATTTAAATTATATTTATTTATTATAATTTATTTTAGTTAAACAAAATAATGTTATAAATCAAATTGCCTTATACATATATGTCACAATGCTTACTATGGAAAATATCAATGATATTAATTTTATATACAATCAAGTATTACCTACAATCTCATTCAATATAATTTATTTCTTAGTTTATTAAATTTATATTAGGATAGTGAGAATATAAAAAAGAGAATTGGAGGACGCAGAAGGAAAATCATTCAAGAATTATTTGATAAACATTATATGATGATTCATAGTTTCCTCCACCATCTTGCCACCTACTGGAGTGGCAAGGTCTAAGGTCCGGACTCGAAAGTTATTAATAAGTATAGTCTCATGAGAGCTCTTCTCTCATTGAGAGGTAAATCTGCTGTTTAGAGGAGTGCTGTCTCGAAACTAATAGCGTATTTTGCAATTAACTCACGAAGTGGAATTTAATAAAATATTTGCAACGCAATTATTTTCAGAAAAAAAAAATCCATAGAGAATTGGACATGGTTTGTTTCAGCAATCGAAGTCTCGGTGGCAGTTAGTGTCCTGCGAGTATTCTAATAGGCGCATTAACATATAATGGGCACTGATTGGGCGCGGATACCCAAAGACACTTCTGCTCGCCTGGTACCTGGTCATAAACATTTGGTCCTAACGAAGGATTATAAGTAATAATTTGCTCTGCTCTCTGGCGAGGAGAGAATTCAGAAATTGGGAAACGAACTGAAGATTTGTTATGTATATATTATTGCGATTTGCGTGAGCGAATATCGTCATAGTTTGACTATGTGTTGATTTGTCACTGTTCTGCTTTGATGTGTTACGAATTGTCGTTTTCTGATTAGACTTGACCGATTTATCACAGAACCGTTTTGAAAAGGACCAAAATATGACTCATATAATGAATAGCATATAATGGTATTGTACCAAATCAACTTGAGGCTTTGGTGCATAGGTAGGTTGTAATTAGGTATATGGCTTTCATTTTTAAGTTTATAATAAGTTGTCATAAAATACAGCTCATATGATGTTTTAAAAAAGTGGATAAATAAAAAATGACACTTCTTGGACCCAATCAAAATCGATTCTTATCGATGCGATCTGGACCAAAAAGAAACAGTTGGTGTCCCCTGGATGCAAGATTGTCTCAGGTGAATTGCCTCTCTCCACCTCCGGGGTTCTCTACCCCCCCTCTGGTAATGGCCACACTAGTTGGGAGGTATTGAGACATCAGAATTGAATTAACCCAAGCCACATGACTGCCCTCCGCCATATTGGAAGTACTTGCAATCCTGTGCCGGAGGGAACCACGGGGCAACAATGATTACCAAAGGAATTATCATGCCTTTATATATTTTGAAAGAATTGAAATTAAAGATTTATCTCCTTCGCTGATATCAACGAAAGGAATTATCGGTGAAAATGGTGCAAAATCATATTATTATGTAATGCGATCACACCGATGATAAATCTTTAATTCTGACCCTTACTGATTTGCATGTTTCTCAAAAAAAAATCGGTTTGAGCGTGTAAAATTGAATGTTATGTATGTTATAAACGTATGAAAGTCCTTGGCACTGAGGTTAATTTTATGAAAAATCCTTAGAAAAGTTATTGTTTCTTTAATTTACCTTCAAAATTTGTCAAAGTTTACCCAAGAATGAAAAAAAAATCAATTATAAATGCATTCGTCGTTTCTCGGTTTGATTACTGCAACGCCATTTATGCTGGATTGCCGAAGTATCATCTGTATGTATCATCTCGGTAGATGGTGTTTAATGCAGCGGCTAGGCTTATTTTTAGTGCGGTAAAACGATGTCTATTTATTTATTTATTTATTTATTTAGAGGACAACATACAGCATATAATAAATTATATAAAAAAAGATGATTTGATTAATAATAAAGCCAATTACAGGTTGTCGCTGAAGTTATTGTAGTATATTAAAATACATTAGGAATGGTTACATGTTATGGTGAGATATTGTGTGAATGATGTGTGAAATTGCATATATAAATGTGTCAGTATATTAAGTGTTAAATTTGATTATGAGGATGAAATTTTAAGTTTGATATATTTTTTAAATGTGGGGGCGCTAAGTAAGAGTGTAACTCCACTACTAAACAAAATACGCAGGTTGAAGTGTCCAGAGCGAGTTGATTACTAAATTTGATTACCCGTGTTTAATTCTTTCAATCTAGCGCCGCAACACATTAAAACAATCTATCGCCGCAACACATTCAAGAGCTGTGTAAGAGGAAATAACTTTCTGGGAGGCATCTCACACCCAGGTCTTCTGGATCATAAAGTAAAAACTCCTTAAAGGAGTTGGACAGAGTCAACAAAGCGACTTACTGTGACCGATGCTTTGATATGAGCGGTCTAATTAAGTGGAAAGCAATGCCTACAGATGTTCGTAGTGCTCAAAGGAAGAACACATGGAATGATCTTGAATCATTAAACGCCCCTATATTATAAATCCCCTGTTATTATTCAAACTATTGAAAATATGTTATAATCAGGTTCAATTCCTACCCCAACCAATTTTTTTGGATTAAACGATAATTTAAAAGTAGGATTCACCAAAAAAATACATTCTTCGAAAACATAAACAAGAAATGGCAAATGAGGAAGCTAGATATATTCAGCAGATGAAGAAATTGGCGTTGGAAATGTTTGAGGTTAAATTTGGAAGCAACTGTTTTGAGAGTGGCACAAATGGCTTTCATAGAATCTCGTGAAAATTTGTTAGGTCTTTTGAAACAGAATAATAATGTCTGGCTCCAACGAGCTTGTATGTTTAACCACCTGCTTCCAATTCCATATAACAACCTCGTTCTCCTCTACACACAATGGTTTCAATAATAATTTAAGCTATAAATAACGTCTATGGAACATACAGCTTTGCACGCAGTTCCTCCATCCTATTATTATATGCTGTGCTGTAAGTTAGTGATACAATGGGGATTGCGTGTGATGCGGTATGCCTAAAGGCAGCTTTATTGGTCCAACTCCGTGCTCGAGATTCAATACAAATTGACGAGATTAATGAATCAAATTCTTACAAGGAATACCTTTATTAAAGTTTATCCACCCACCTATCTCATTATAGGAACTTCTACAATTACGAATATCAGGATTCACGTGACAGTTAAAATAATAATGGTTTTTGGACATTCCTTCATATATCAAAACACAATGTCGTATTGTAGATTATTAAATTTTGAATTATAAATCTAAGCACAAGAAATGATATTCAATAAAAATTATCTTTAGAACAATCTGGAAAAATCTTTGCCTCCTGGGTATTTTTTGTATGAATAGGTAATATGTTGTGTCTGCTATTAATTTGAATTCATGTAAAAATAGAGAATTTCTTTGGAAGACTGAAGGTTTAAAAAGGAAAAGAGTGTCATATTTATTGCAAAATGAGTCTTGTGGAATCCCCTACATTTTCATTGAATCGTTAAAAAACGTTAAGTTTTATAAGTTCATAACAGCAACATAAAAAAATTGTGCCAATGTATTTAAAGAGCTAAGAAAAGAAGAACAAAATAACTTTGGTAAATCTACTTGTGATCCTTAGCAGTAGGTAGTAAAATAATTGAATTTATCGAATGTTGAATATTTTCTTCGCATGGAAGACCTGCAATCAATGAATGGGCCAAGATAAGATGGAATGATAATGTCCATGCCAATCTGTCCATCAGAAGTACTGTGGAAGGACAGCACAGTACTGAGACCGGATAGTTCGATTATTTATTTCCGTAGATGTTGAAAGAGAGTTATGGCAGAAAATACTCGTAGAGTGAATGGAGCATTGAAATCAGTTACATATGATCCGGGCATCTCAAAGAAAACCAAAATTGACACCTAGAATTCAATCACATTGCCTACGTTTGACAAAGAAACCTAAAAGTGGGAAAAACCAAAAAAGTAACATAATTAATGTAGAAATGGGATTCATAGTCATATTTTTACTATCCAGTAGGTAAGTAGATACCTACCTACCTACTATGGAATTGTAGAGTGTCGAATGATTTCACTTTTTTTTTCGTGGCCATGATTTCTCGCTTTCGAAAGGATAAGCCGACAGTTTATTTATTTATTTATTTAGGGACAAATACAGTCTTAAAATACTAAAATGGAATAAAACACTATAAAATAAAAACAAACAGACCAATTACATATGTCCACAGATATTAAATATAAAACATTTCAAACATCATAAATTTAAATATAACTAAGATGTATGTTTGCCTGTGACGGGAAAGGAAAAGGATGGGAAAAGGATTGTGGCAGTTAAATTGTTATATTTTTGTTACAAACAACAACTCAAAATGTAAATAAAAGTATACAAAAGATAATATTAGAAAAAACAAAAATAACTAACAAAAAAAAATTCAACATACGAGTTCATGCTATGCACTTATAGAGAGAATTTTTGTATGCGTTATTACTAGCGGTGAATAGTTAGTCGTTTCCAGGGGGCGCCACATGGCATTGTTTGTTATTTCATTCATTTTGCCACTAGTGTTATTTCTTTTTTACTTGTTTCTGCCTATGTTTAAATCGCTACTAAGTTGCAAACTTGCGTGGAGGCTCCTTTCTTGCTTCCAATCTGCCGAGACATGCCAGTGAGGTGCGATGCAGAAGAACTGATGATGGTCACTGACAATACCGTTGTGGCTGCTGTATTCTGGAGCGGGGCTTCTGTCTCGATGACCAATTATAATAAGTCTATCAAATATAAGAAAGATGAAAATTTATTTTCATGGTCCGGAACACCATCATCTTCTTCTTCTTCCTGGACTCTTCCCAACTTATCGTCTATGAAAACTGTTGGGGTCAGCTCTCCTCGTCCTCAGGCTGTACACCTTTCGGTTTTGGGCCACCTCCGATGTCCATTCATGACTCAACAATTGGGAAGTCCTTTGCGCCATCCATGCTGTCCGGAACACCATCATATTATTAGCAATAAATTATATTACTTATGTTTAAATTGACACAAATGAGTTCGTGTTGATTTGCGAAAGCAAAATGCAACTTACAGAATCTTATATGTAGGTACTTATCGTAGTGTATAATGGCTGAAACTCGATGATAAATTTGTAAAAGTTACTTATCCAGATAAGTCAACGATTGGTTATTGGCTTAAGAGATAAAATACCTAATATTCATCTTTATGTCTTAGAATAGCGGATGTTTTTTTGTGATGAAACATCGATGAAACGTCAATAACGCGCAGTTATTGGTAATATTATTGGTTAAAAATCAAACCTATCTTCCTTAAACCTTCATCCCTTCCTTCCCCTTTCCCCCGCATACACTCAACATCATACCTAATAACTCAACTACTCGAAATCTATATATAATGTTATTAAGTGAGACTTTCTAATTGGCTTACTTTTTATATAAATATTTAGAATTAAACATAAAATATTGTATAGCTGTTAGATTTCCTATATAAATAAAAAAAATAAAAATAAAAATTAAAAATAATAAAATACAATAAGATTCGCTTATAGTAAAGTTATCACAGAACATTTAGAAAAATCACGTGATACGCAGAGGACGAATTCGCAAGTTTTGCTTGGTTGGTTTGATCACGCGTGTGCGCAAACCGCCCCCTCCTCACTGAAAAATTCTTTGAAGTTTGGCGATGATCATAAAAAAGTAAGTTGCACACATCATATAACATACATCAAAATGACATTGAGACAGTGCACACCTGTCGCTGGTTACCCCACATTGTCAGATATGCCGTTTGGGATATGGCATGCATGCTGTTTATGCAATAAGGTTCACCACCCGTTCATTTTAGGTGTGACGAGGTGGCTGTGTGGGGATTGATACACGCTTGTCTCGTACCTACATACTTTATAAGGTAACGCACACCTGTCGCTGGTTAAACACATTTTCGGATTAGTCCTTGATGGTATGTATGTGTGTATTTATTTGTTTTATTCATATATACCTAACGAACTAACTCAGTATTTTATCCCTTCCATTCATTCTGTATGTACATATGTAAATTAAATTTAACTATGTAAAAAAAAATCGTGGCTCAGTTGGTTAGGTTTTTGACTGCTGATCCAAGGGTTCCGGGTTCGATTCCCGGTGGAGATATACAGTTTCTAATTGTGTTTTCAGTTTGGATCTGTGAATTCGGATTCGTTGCGTGTTAAATTGATATATGACATATACATACATACATACCATCACGCCATGTCCCTTGCGGAGTAGGCAGAGAGAACCGAACGCCACTTACTTCTATCTTGACATACATTCATCGCCTCGACAACATTCATACATCGTCTTATACATGTTCGTCTGTTGTTCACGCTTCTAACATTTCCGTCTTTCAAAATACCATTCACATGGACGTGCCATCCCTTCCTTGGGCGGCCCCGACCTCTCATTCCATTCCTGTCCGCAATGTATATTTTCTTCGTCAGGCGTTCCTCATTCATTCTCCCCATGTGGCCAAACCATCTCAAAGTGTTCACTTTCATTCTATGAATAACATCTTTCTTTATCCTACAATCTTTCCTTATGTCCTCCTTTCTGACCCTGGCAATTGACGAGAACAAGCGCTTATCTCAAGCCTATGTTTTATAATATAACAATAAACAATAAACAATAAACAATAAATGTCATACATCGTTCTATTACAGATTCTTCTTAGCGATCTCGTTTCAACTGCATTTCTTATATTTGACATTGTACCTGTTATTTGCCCGAGAAATAATAAATAAACAAATAATTAAATACTCGTGTGAATATTGTTAACATACCCGATACATAATCCAACTATCGATTTGTTCAATAGAACTTTGTTCTCTTAACATATCGACAATGTTTCAAGCCAGGATACGCGAGATTGTATGCAGAGTCTATACCAACTTTGAAGTCAAAAAACACCAATTTAGAGGCTTCGCAGCATATATTGCTATATACGGATTTACTCGGATTTACTTACTAATTCAGAGTAGAACATTAAGTGTGTCTGTGTGTGTGTGTCCCCTTATAAATTTTGATCCGCTCAATTTACAGAGGCCAAAATTTCAGGATATATAAATAGTTATACTCAGAATTTAGAATTTTTGTTTAAGTCAGGGGTTATCAACTTTTGAATTTTTACTTTATTTTTCAATATATCTCTGAAATAATAAAAGCTATAATGCTGAAAATTGGTATGAATATAGACAAACACAAAATCTCAAAATTTAATTTTCAAAAAAATTCCAGAGTTTCTCATACAGTTTTACTAAGAAAAATATATATTTTTTTTTAATAAAAAAATGAATATGTTCTTGTGTAACAAGTACATATACATCTTCCTACGTTCCCTAAAATAAGCAAATAAATGCTTGTGCTTAGGTGAACGAAGTCGTTCGAGGCAGGATTCGAACTCGCGACCACTGGATTAGGTACTAGCCCAGCGCGCTAACCGCTCTGCCACCGACCCATCTAAAAATATTTTTATATGATAATTTTTTTTTACTTATTTATTTTTTTTTCAACATAATTTCATTTATAAAAGATACCACTAACCATATATGTATGGTCATCAGTGGGTTTCTATATCATACAATATAAATGCTAACTTAAACTAACCAACAATGACAAAAAAAATGAATTTGTTTAACAATATAAAAATGTTTTGATAGATTTATGTGTTTAAGTTTTTAAAAATATCGAAAAAAACAAAAACACCCCAACTAGATAATTTAATTTTCTATAAAAAATATCAACATTGTAGTAGTACATCTCAATTTTTTTTAACAATTTTTATAAAAATTGAATTTAGTGACGACATCGCTTTATATGTAGGTATGTACAATTTTGTAAGTCAGCCGTCTATACACAATATCTAAGAAGACTTAATAGTTTGATACTTCATCTCCCAACATACATACATACCAACATGCTGTTTTCATATTCCGGGTAGGAAAAAAAGACTGACCTCCATACTATCCTATCTTGACATAAATACCTACATGTGTTGTATAAAAAACAAAATATCTTAAAATATTCAGTAATTTGAATTTATGGGTTTATAGTTTGGTACCTACTTATTCTTCAACTATACATACTATCGCTATCGACAGTTGGATCTCATGTGTTACATGCAACTAGTATAAAACAACACAAAGATTTTTGTTTAAGTGTAAAAGTGGAGTGATGATACAATTAAGGGGCCTCATGTAAGTATATTTGGACTCGACTATGCAAACAGAGATGTCGCTACAGTCATTAACATAATACCAGCCAATTGATCCGGTAGCCGCTTTACCAATTTATTATTGAGACTTTTTTGCTTTAATGAGCTACCAACTACACATAATAGTGGATATATTTACTCACATACAACAAACATACATATACGAGTTTGTGTATGTATGTATGTGTATATGCACGACTGCCGCAGTGAGAGAGATAGATAGATATAGGGCGCACGGTCTCCTTCTTGACTCAGATTAATGTCACTGCATTTGAAAAGGCAACCAAGAGCACTCAATACACTGTGAAGTAACACAGATATTAATAATTGGGAATAAAAATATATAAATATTTTATTTATGTTATTTTATTAAATTTTACATAGATATGTATACAAAAGGATATGTAATCCAAAAAAAATATTGGATTAAAAAAACTTTTTTTTTCTTATATGTTTTGTTTCTTCTTCTTCAATGGCTCTACAGCCCATATCGAGCCTTGGCCTCCAGCAACTTCCTCCTCCAACCTCTCCTGTCACCTGCTGCGACCCTCCAATTTGGCACATTCAGAAGCTGGGATGCGTCCCTCCCAATATCATCTTCCTATCGCAGCCTCGGTCTCCCGACCTTTCTTTTGTCACCTGGGTGCCCCTCTAAGAATATGTTTTGTTTACCAAGGTTTTTTTTTATTTGTTGATAGATTGGTTGATCACCCGTCAGGATGGTGTCAATTGGATGCTTATATCTGAAGATAGATATTAAAAATATAAATTTATTTCCTTATCTGTTTTGTATACCAAGTTTATATATTTTAAATCGGTTGATTGATAGTTTGATCAACCCTCATACTGGTCTCAATTGAATGCTTATAGCACAAAAAAGAGCAGCTTGGAAGAAGATGGAGGAGTCTTTCAACCAGGAATGGACGTGATTAGGCTAAGAAAAAAATTCCAGAATTTACAATTATATTAAAGTATCGGAAAACTAATTGAGCCCATCACGTGGGTGCGTAGATCGTTAATTTGTATATTATTGCTTGGTTGGTAAATACGCAAACCGCCTAGAAGTTTGGCGAGAAGTATTCATATCTTCGACAATTTTTAATAAAAAATAACTTCTTCCAGTGGCGCTTAAAGTCCATATCGAGCTTTGGCCTCTTCTAAGTTCAACCTCCACCGATCTCTATTCTTAGTCGTCGCCGTCGTCTTCCAGTCTGACACATGGAGAAGTAGTTGTCTTAGAGGATGATGTCCTTCCTGACCTCCCACCCTTCCACTTCAGCCTGGATCTGCTAACCATGCGTTAACCCCGCGGATGTCCTGCAAAATCCTGCATTGGTACTCGTACGTATCCGGCCCGTCTCAGTCTTTGGAACCTTAGATTAATAGAGTCTGATGGATAAAGATTAAAAAATGACAACCAATAAAATCAAAACATTGTTTTAAACAACCGTTTTCCCAGATCTCTTTTAATATATGTTCCAATTTCGTCTCTATTCAGTCATTATTTGTCAAAAAATAGCGTTTAGAGTACCTACATACATATTTACGTTGAACGTCGACGGAATTGAACCGAATTAGATTTAATTTAACCGAATTCCAGGGAAGCATATTATACATGTAATGTGGTTTGAAATTTAAATTTTATTGTATAAAAAATCAATAGTGATATTGAATTCTTCCCGAAAATCGATGGATGGACTCTGCCAGCGCTGATAGGCGTACATATTTGTCTACATACATATTTTTTCACAATGCCTACATATGTTTTTTTACAAAAATAACAAAATCGGACTTATTTTGGAGACTTCTGGAATCAGCCAGGGCCCACCCATGTCTGTATAGCTTTGATATTGAATTCAAAATGGCGACGTTATTCTCTACTATAGTTGTCTGACCACCTCAGGATGGGTCCATTCATATCTCCTTTCCAATATATTATAGTCTGTGTAGTTTGTTGTAGTCGGTTTGGTATTCCGGCTACCAAGGTGGTTAATTGCCAGTTTTACTGACAACAGAATACAAGAGGAAGAAGAAGTAATAATAATAATAGGAAAAAAAAATAAAAGGGACTCGATCAATTATTTAAACGTTCGCTTCAAAGTAGACAGTCAATAATGGGCGAACTATAACTAAATCATGAGGCTAGTGTTTCATGGAGGTTTTGTTGTATTTATTTATGAACTAACATACTCAATACTCCTTTACTGTACCCGACACATCAGTCATTCTAATAAGGGATTGAGGAAAGGCATTCCTAGATTAGATATATTTTTTTTTATTTATTTATTTATTTATTTATTTATTTATTTATTTATTTATTTATTTATTTATTCATTTATTTATTTATTTATTTATTTATTTATTTATTTATTTATTTATTTATTTGTTTTTTGTTTGTTTATTTATTTATTTGTTTATTTATTTATTTATTTATTTATCTATTTATTTATTTGTTTGTTTGTTTGTTTGTTTATTTCTTTATTTATTTATTTATTTATTTATTTGTGTTTTTGTTCGCCTTTTTATTTATTTATTTTTTATTTATTTATCTATTTATAAATTTATTTATTTATTAATTAATTAATTTATTTATTTATTTATTTATTTCACATATATGTTTACCGGCCTTGTCGACATATATATATATATATATATAGGTACACCCGGGTTCGATTCCTGGTGGAGACACAGTTTTTAACTGTGTTTTCTGTCTGGATCTGTGAGACGATTAATATCGTTTGTCTCCAGAATGTGGCAACTTGTTATTGGGTGCGTGTTAAATTAATATTTGACAAAGTACCTACCTGTTAGTTGCCTGAGAAGCAATATAAAATAAATAAATACATTTTTGTTTTATACATAAAGTTGATATATATGTTTAATCATATTATTTCCCATAGAGAAGTTACAAAGAAAAAAATGACGTGTTTAGAGATCAAGATAGAGATAAATGCTACTAAATATATAAATATATAAATGTAGGAAAAACATATTATGAAGTTTAAATTTTAATTTCTAATTCACAAGAATGGCGTTTTCAAAAATCACTCATATACCTAACTGCCTTCCTCTACAGCGCATTTCAGCTATAACCAGATCCTAAGAGACTGATCTGTCATCTTTATCTCATTTGAACCAGATGCAACAGTTCATGAAAATATCCGGCAATTTTCATGAAAAATTTCGTTGTGTGGAAGGGGCACATAAACCAACCGAGCAAAAATACTCTAATTTACGCTCTGCGCAAGCCACGTGTTTTCATAAATTGAATATGTCCTTGTTGAACGCATAATACATACCGTACCTATATAGCTACCTATAAATTATACATCTTAATACATTCAAATGTCATACAGTCATGCTATTCAAATACCTAAGCGTGGAGATTTCGAACCACAACGATCTCAATTCTAAAGTAAGAGAACTAACCATACAAAGCCATGTCATTTGGAAAAATAAACACATGAGAATTGAAAGCAAACCAATAAAGACATACTCTGCAGAAACAAAAGTCGACACGAAAAGAACTAAAATCCTGCAGAATTGAGGGTTCTAAGTGCTATTCTGTGGAAACAAACGAACGACACGAAGAGAAATATGCAGAAATGAGGGTTCTAAGTGCTATCACTGGGAAGACGCTAAGAGACAGAGTGCGGAACGAGGAGATTAGCTGGATCTGTGAGACCGAGATACCATGGAAGATTTTGCAGAAACTACATAATCAGAATGGAGCGGTCCCGATCCCCATATATTGCGACAAACATCGTGTAAGAGATGAAGAAGAAGAAGTCTTATATATGTATGTATATGGTTATATTTGTAGGTAACAAAAAAATATATTAATACACTATGTTATATTATGATGTTCTTTAGTAGTTACATTAACGAATCTCTCAAACAAACATTAAGCTATGTTTTTTTAATTATATTCATATAAATTTAATGGCTTTTACGTTAGACTGTAAAAATGCATTAAAATTAAATTCAAAATGCACATAAAAGGCGGGTATAATTTAAAATTTGCAATAATTTAAAACAAATAAAAGGCCGTTGAGGAAATCCTTTAATTAAAAACTATTAAACAAAATACCGCTTAAACTTAACGAGGGTTACAACTTCATTTGGGAAATTGTATTTTCGGGTTGTACCATTATCATAATGGGGCCCCTTTTAAAATTGAAACCAGAAAATAAAGTTATTTTTATGTTTTTCAAATGACATCTTGTAAGGCGGCACGCCTTTGATAGGCTGTCTTCGGTATTTGTCGTTCGGTAAATCTGACAAAAATGGCGATAATAATTTTCTCAGACGTCGTTCAAATTATATTTGTGATTCTAATTCACTCGCAGGTATATCGACCCGAGGTTCATGGTTCGAATACTAGTTAATAAAATTTATAATAATCACCTTATTTTTGTACTTACCTAATATTGTCAACCACCGCTACATAGTGAAATGATAATGTTACTTTCTTTGATGATTAGGTACTAATGAACTATTTTGTACTATTGGTTCCGAGCGACCGCTTCTTCTTCAGGACTGACGACAACTATATAATAATGATTATGTACCTATATAACTTTTTTTTAATTAATGAGTATGATCTTTTAGAAACAAATACATTTTTTTTAAATAAAAAAATGAATATGTCCTTGTTAAACAAGTACATATACATCTTCCTACGTTCCCTAAAATAAGCATAAATGCTTGTGCTATAGGTGAACGAAATCGGTCGAGGCAGGATTCGAACTCGCGACCACTGGATTACTAGCCCAGCGCGCTAACCGTTCTGCCATCGACCCATCTATACATATAGATCCTCATAACATAGGACTCAACAAGTGGACC
The DNA here is from genome assembly GCA_963576475.1 of Molanna angustata. Classification (NCBI taxonomy): domain Eukaryota; kingdom Metazoa; phylum Arthropoda; class Insecta; order Trichoptera; family Molannidae; genus Molanna; species Molanna angustata. The sequence goes on along the minus strand of OY754987.1, from coordinate 10,287,975 downwards.
ATGGGCTACACAATCATTCATATAACGTGTCGGCCTTCGTGGCTGAGTCAGTTGGATATCTGACTGCTGATCCAAAAGTCCCGGGTTCGATTCCCTGTGGAGACACAGTTTTTAATTGTGTTTTCAATCTGGATCTGTGAGACGATTAATATCGATTAATATTAAGTCTCCAGAATGTGGCAACTTGTTATTGGGTGCGTGTTAAATTAATATTTGACATAGTACCTGTTAGTTGTCCGAGAAGCAATATTAAATAAATAAATAAATATAACAGCTTACACTGATTTAGTAATTAATATTATGTAACTAGTCTACCACCTCGAAACAGGCCTGGCCTAGTGAGGTGGTCCAAACCAACGCATTTTTTTTTTATGTGGCTTATATAAAATTATGTAATTTTTGGTATATGTAATAAATAAAAAAAAATATACCTATTACCTAAACTAAGCGTAAATGCTTGTGCTAAAGGTGAACGAAATCGCTCGTGGCAGGATTCAAACTCGTGACCACTGGATTACTAACATTTTACACAATTTTTGAATAAGATAGTTCTTTTGAATTTAAGTAGGTATTATTAAAGTAGTAATTATTGCTGAATACCTACATTTGAAAATACAGACTCGTCGAACAATTTCTCAGTGCGGATAAGGCGCATGCGCGGGATATCCATTAGCGACAAACTTCAGATTATTCGCCTAATTGTCGAATTCCTCGCTTATTATCCCGGAGAGAGACGGCAACAGGCGATTCCGACGGGACAGAAAGAGACATACACACGTATCTCGTATGTCGATTATGTTCAGTGATAAAGGTCACCGGCGGCGATTAATCGTCGGACAACGGTTGTGCACTTTCTTTTGAGCGTGTTAATTGAACGTTTACGATACGCTGTCGGTGTGAGCCAGGGTTTAATGTCATAATTGTAAAGAAATATTCGTTCATAATATCTTAAAGGTCCTTTTTTATATTTATTTATTTTATTTTATCATTACAATATTATACTTTAAAACAATATAGAACAATAATATTTCTTATTAGTGAACCCCGGCAAACTTCGTATTGCCTGTATAATTAAAAATGGTCCTTCACTTCAGAACCTTCATTACCTCCCGTCCCTTAGTAGGTTAAGAAAAAGTTTAAATTCAGAAACCATCCTTGAAGACCTGCGAAGAGATGAAAAGACAGTTGCACCTTCTGTTCACAAGATACTCCACCTTCAAAGGTAAAATGACCAAATACACGAAGAAGAAGAAGAAAGATGTTTAAAACCAGAAACCTGCGAAGAGATGGAAGGAAAATTGGACCTTCTTCTCCTGGGATAGTCCACCTTCATAGGCAAAATAACCTTATACCCGATGAAAGAGAAGAAGAAGAAAAAAGTTTTTAATCTAGAAACCATCCCGGGCATGCGTTTGACAATTCACCAAAGTTTTATTGCAATCGGATGAACGGTTTAGGAGCGAATAGCACACATATATACATACATGGAAGATACATACAAACATTAAAATTTATAAAATAGATGAAAAAAACGTCTCCAAAAAAAATGTGTGTCAAGATAGAAAAAAATGTGGCGTCTGGTTCTCTCTGCTTACCCCATGAGGGACATGGATTGATGGTATATAATATGACATGTATGAAGTAATATTATCTTTCATACAATTCGCCAGTAAAATAATTCATAAATCCTTCGCAAATTGACAAGTTTCATGGTTTCTAGTGATTGCCATTATAAAATCTCTTGACTAAGTTCAGATGGAACCACCACAGAAGTAATCCCTTTCTATTGGAAAAAGAATCATCGGATTCGGATGACAAAGAATTAAGATTACAAATTCCTCGTAATTTATTTGTGTGATACCCTCTGAAGTAATCCGTTTCTATTACACAAAGAATCATCAAAATAGGATGGTATGGTAAAGAATTACTACCGCTGAATTGAAAATTGATGAGTTTGATGATTTTCTCATAGATCCCATGACCAGATCTTGTCCAAATTGAAATAAAAGTGATCGGAATATACCTTCTGTTTCATGAAAAAAGAATCATCGAAATCGGACAACAAAGAAGTATCTTTTGAGGGATCTGGGGAAAAGCTTATCAAAATTTTATCTATTATTTCTTTATTCAAAATTTGTTTAACAAAGTGCATAAAAGTGAGTTAATTATTATCAATAGGTAATTTCTTTTACAAATTCAAACACATAGTCCGAAGAAAATTCGGTATAATTGCATAAAATAAAATAAAATAAACAACGATTCACAGACTGATTGATGAAAAAACAACAATAAACAGATTAATTGAAGAAAAAACAACAATAAACCGACTGATTAATGAAAAAACATCAATAGACATAGAAACTAGGAAAGAAAAAAGTGAATTAAAGGACACAAGCAATACAGAATTATCATTTTATCAAATGCGAAATTATTCTTATGTGGCTCCATCGTTAATTAATAACAATAAAATAACTTTGTATTAACTACTTTTTATTAGAACCAAGTCTACATGTTTCAAGAACAATGTTGTCTTAGTGAACTAAGTTCACTAAGACAACATTGTTCTTGAAACATGTAGACTTGGTTCTAATAAAAAGTGGTTAATACAAAGTTACAGAATTATCAATTTGAAATCATCACTCTTAGGCTATGCTATTGTCTAAATTATTGTTCTACAAACATTTTATTTGACCGAAGAACGACGTTATTTGTTAGATATCGTATATCTGTCTCGTCAGAAATTCTTCATCTTTATGTAGTTTTAGATGGGTCGATGGCAGAGCGGTTAGCACGCTGGGCTAATAATCCAGTGGTCGCGAGTTCGAATCCTGCCTCGACCAATTTCGTTCACCTATAGCACAAGCATTTATTTGCTTATTTTAGGAAACGTAGGAAGATGTATATGTACTTGTTTAACAAGGGCATATTCATTTTATTTAAAAAAAAAAGATCGTGGATCTGTTGACTCTGATACTCTGAAATGCCGACGTCCAGCTGTACCTCAATCTTTTTGGCGGTCTTCCGGGAAAGCGATGTCCTGGTGTAATTTTGTTGTCTGCAATATCTGGGTTTCGGGACCACTCCATCCTGTTTATGTCGTCCCTCCAAAATCTTCTTCTAGCTCTGCTCCATCATATGATATCCTCAATCTCCACGTTCCGTACTCTGCCTCTGAGAGTCTTCCCTGTGAAAGCACGTAGGTAGAACCTTCATTTTTGAAACTCAGATCAGGTTTATAGCTGTAGTCTTGTCGGCTCTTGTCGGACTATAATTTTATAGTTATACTTATGGCCGAACCACATTAGAGCATTTAAATGCTTTAGAGAAATAATAATGATTAACTTAAAGAAAATAAAGGACTAGAGGGCGTGTAAACTAAATTAGTCAGAAGAATCATAAGTTATTATTTTAGGGCCCCGAATATAATTTGTCTGTCAAAGTTGTCTTAAATCTGAAGGTGAAAATTATACGGCATATTAACCTGGTCGAGACTCAATTAGTTGGGGTTCAAAACCAAATCGGGTGTAGTATAAAAAAAAACTACCTGATTTTTAAATACCTTATCTAGCAGACAACATAAATCACAAAGAACAAAGAAAACATGATGATACTTCATATACCCATATCTACACCATTGGAAGACAGTAGCGGACCTTCAGATATGAAGATTGTTGAAATATAGAAAAAATAAAGCCGAAACTGTTTTACCGCCTATAAACTCAAAATAAGTTCACAACAAAAAAGGCTAAAGCAATTACTATCCAGATTTTTTTGTTTTCCTCTCATCGCTATGAACTGTTAGTATATTCAATCTTTTCTTTAGTCTTTTTCTTTTATTCTGTTATTTTTATTTTATTTTATATTTTTGTCATATCAAACCTTATTGCATATTAACATCAACTGTGGTTGTTTGGAGGATATTTCCGTTTGGCAGTAAACCCGCAAGTGTACAAATTTTATGTAGGGGAGACCGAGGTGAGTTGGGACTAAGGTGAGTTGGGACAGTCGTCATTTCTCCGAAAATACCGAACCTAGCGATCTGGCAACAATACACTGTTTTGACTCAAATCACACGTACAAACTTGTCAGTACACGTCAGTATCGTGAGATGAGCGGTTGTGTTGTTATAAACATATCATCATAATTTTGGGCAAAAGTATTTTTTTATCACGCTTTCATTTACTTTTATTGCTTTAAGAACATGTATTTTCTTAAGAATCTATATTGATTGCACTCTTTGATAAACTCTATTTCTTATTTGATCTATGTTTTTATTAATTCTGTATGCTCCAGGGAGAAATTTGACATAAAATATGATAGTTCAACACTAGGATAGTTGGGACACCTTGTCCCAACTATCCTTGTACGTAAAACATGTACCTACGTTATATGAATATTTGTTTTTAGATGAAATGTGGTTTCTTTTGTTATGGAAATTGTACTGGGGGAGAGTTGAATTTCGTGTGTCAACTGTTTATCTGATTAGACTTTATTATTCATCTTTCTGTGTTATATCAGTTTTCCCTGACGTTAGTACCACTCCGACGAAAGTCTTGCCATTCGGCACAACTCCTCAACACTTGATATGCCACTCCAGTCTTTGATATTACACAACCAGAGCATTTGAATTGATTTCTTATTTTTGAAGTTTAACATTCTTCATATATGAGATGTCCCAAATGACCTTGACTGTTGTCCCAACTTACCTTACTACTAGGAGGGTTGGGACAAAGTGACTAACTTGGTTCAAATGAAAATATCACCATGTTCTATTTTGTTTTGAGTAGTTTATTTAAATGAATTGTGTAGTTGATGAAATAAGGTATCCACTGTCGAAAAGATTATTAATAAATATCATAGATGAAAAAATATAAAAATTAAAAAGCAAAAATTCTCCTAGGTCTCCCCTACAAGAAGTTAAAAAATAAAAACTATCCCGTATTTTATTTAAAGTCGGCAAAATTCTAGAATGTAGGTATACGTCGTCAAAATCAGTAACATATTAGCAAACATACATACCTGTAATTGCCAAAACTACTACGGATGTTGACATGGAGAGTTTGTACAGAGATTGTAATGCAATAGAGAGAAACAGGATTAATTCGATTTTCTCCTTGAGCGATATACTAATATTTAAAAAATAGGTATAAGTTGGTATATCGCTTTTTTCCAATCAAAATACTTCAACATTTTACACAAATAAAAAATTAACAATATAATAATTAAGAATAACATAAGTATTTATTGAATTAAAAGTAAATTCACGTAGAAAAAACCTTCGACAGTTAAACTACTTAAAGAAATCTATTTTACCTATGTACAATAATGTATATGGCATGAGAACATGGGAATATCTCCTGACAAAAATACTAAATGATATGAATGATGAGCTCTTGCATATATACACTACATGCCCAAAATATTTTACCCACTTGAAAAGGTACATGAGGAGGTCCGATGACGACAGCTATGTGTCCTAAGAGCATGCTCTTTGAGTTGCTCTGCTGACGTAGGTTGGAACCTGCATCGTATTATGTAACTATACTAAAACTAACAAATTCTGAACTCGTCAACCTCAGATAAACCCTGATGGTCTTACTATTTGCAGTTTGTGTTTAAGCTGATACTTACCCAGTTTTGTGTATGATTTCATGTTTAATTTACTTACTGCTGTTAACAAAACAATGAATCGTTCCTCTCTAATGTGACATAAGACACATTATCTTGTATAATGTAATATCAGTTCCCAAGTTACTAGAAAACAGATTATCTTTCTATCTTTTCTTGATCCAGTTAATCCATTCAATAAGATGGACAATCCAGACAAGACAAATTGTAGCAACACTCACATCCGAGTGGCTGTCCACCTGGCTGCAGATAGGAAGAGATGGAGAAAGATGTGCTGAAGAGTGAGGACTACAACCGATAAAAATAATCATTGGAAGTCACATATTATGTATGTAGGTACCCATAGATAAATCTCTCCTTAAAATGCTTACATCAACTTGACATACACTCCTCAAAATTTCGTTTGACAGATCCCCAATAGCCAACGTGTGACAAAGTGATTTAATGACAAAATTACAAGCACACTTAATTTTATCGCTATATTAGCAATCAAATATAATATTGCTGCATTATCATATCGCGAAAAAATTCCAGTCCCGCTGTTTTATACTCTCAACGATACAAATCTTCCCACCTATGGCAATAAAGATTTTCACAAAAGGAAGACCCGACATAGAGCCACGTAATAAAAACTACACTACGCTATTAGTTTTTAATGTAAAATCGTTAATTAATAAAATATTAGAGAACAGTACCTTGCCTAATTCCTCATGAAATAAAAATAGATATGTTAATCTGAGTCCGCTGATTATTTTAGTATTAGGTACGTAACAGTATCTTCAATATTAATAACCAGTTTCCTGTGGTTATATTACTTCTTGAATAGTCCCAGAGTCGAATTTGAGCCCGAAACGGTCAGGACTGGAACCGATTGTGTTTATGGAAGGTATCAATATTTCTTTATAGTAATTAACAAGGCACACCTCAACGTTCTTTTTAGACACAAAAAAACACTATTGCCGCTCAGAATTCGCCATTGTACCGATGCCTTACCACATATAATAATTTGGAAAGGATTAGGTCTGTGGACATATTCTGTTTGAGGAGCCATATTAGACAGGAATGATTCATTGTTTTATTACAATGAGTAACAAAATTGTTTAATATTGCTAACATTAATTGTTAACATTAATTAACAGTAATATTAATTAACATTAACATTAATTGTTAACATTAATTAACATTAATTGTTAACATTAATTATCATTAATTAACACTGTTAACATAAACAGTCTTATAAGAATATTTAAAAGAATATTTGAATTTCAAAATAAGACTTTGAACCCGGTTCAATTGAACTAAGTTTTTTTTTATAAATAACACTGTAATTGTTTAACATTGTTTTTAACAGTGATTACCTACATGTAACATGAAATCAAAGGTGGGCTGATTAATTTACAATTATTTACTTTTGTTATTCTCATTTATTACATTGTAAAATAAATATTATTGTGCGGTGCCCATTTTTTTAAATACATAAAAAAAACACTAACAATATTGTTCATAAAAAAAATCCTTTGAATCGTGGTTAATTGAATCAGGTTCATATTATTATTATTCATTCTACTGAAACTGTATTCATAATAAAAATAATTGAACTGCAGTTCAATTGATACTCTATTTCGAGCTCTATTCATATGACAACAACGAATTTAGTTTTGTTAAGTTGGTTATCATGATTACAGCACAGCACAAAGCGCAGAACCCGTCATAATGCTAGTTATGTCAAACTCTAGCTATTGAACTTTGTTACATTTATTTATTTTCTTTGAGAAATCACAGCTCATTTAGAGTTTAATGATACAATATTATTTAACAGTGTTAGAGCAAAAAAAAAATTCCTGATAATTGTTCTACTTGTTGGAACATGAAGTAATTGAGGTCTGCGAACCATTCTACCTGGAACAATAGGTTGCAAATTCAGGCGAGTCTATGGTATTATTCAAAATTTTATGCAGCATCGATTGGTCGTGTAAGACTCGAGCGTATCAAAACTATAATATTTAAGTGACTGTCGATAATTATTGAAGTAAAGGTGAAATTTATGATACGTTGTTAAAAAGCCTAACGATAATAGTTGCATGAAACACATGAGATCCAATTGCCGATGGCAATAGTAGTTATAGTTAAATACTACTTACCAAACTAAACTATACCCATAAATCCAAATAATTGAATTTTTTAAGATTAATTGCTTTCTATACAAAACAAAAGAGAAGATACTGTGGAGGTCTGTCATTTTTTCTTGTCCCGAATATGTAAACAGCTCGATAGATAGAGAACTAGAGAATCTCTGTAGATAACCATCAAAACCTAGGCAGCTCTGGGCGGACCTTTGTCGATTCCTGAAGTCTCTTTCATTCTTGTCTTCCAGTTTGTCATTACAATGTGAATTTATCAGCTCTGACAAGAGTCCATCCATCGCAGTTTTGGCATTCCTGTTTTTCTTCATCCTTGTGGTGTGGAGGGCATAAGGCGATGGTATATATTATAGGCTGGTTATAGGTACTACATATCGTTTCATAGTTCTTCAAAAATAATAAAATAATCTACTCGAATATATTTTTTAATAGCATAAACGCAAACATTGGATTTTTTTCCCTGACGGGAGTCAAATTAAATTTTTACTGACAAACTTTTTAACATCTCAATAGAAACGAAGTTGGGATATTATAAAAGAACCAGGAACTGAAGGCATCTACAGGGCTTCAATATATAGTGGTGCTACAGGGCTTCAATGTATAGTGATGGACCAAGGGATGAAATTTGAAGAGCATGTAAAAAAAAAGATGCAATGGGGCTATTCAAGGCTACGCCTTTTATATAAAATACGGGAATATGTTTCGGTCAATGTTCGCAAACTGCTGACAGATAGTCTTGTTTTATCCATATTAGACTATGGGGATGCGGTGTATGGTCCTTCTTTGTTAAAAAATACACAAAAGCAAGTGCAACGTATTCAAAATGCGTGTGCACGTTTTTGTTACAAAATACCTAGGCGAGCACATGTTTCTCCATACCTTAAGCAGCACGGGATACTGAATATGTTTAACAGAAGGAAGTTTCATCATCTGTGTCAAATATTCAGAATCATTAAAAGTAAGACACCTTCCTATCTGTATGACAGATTACAGTGGTCCCGTGATATTCATATGCATGCTACGCGACAAAGAGACTATCTACTTATTCTCCCCAGACATCGAACCACTGCCTTTGAAGGGAGTTATACATACACATCAACCAAATATTGGAATGAATTGCCGCAGCACATTCGTACGGCAGCCTCACTGCAGAGCTTTAAAAAGCATTGCAGTGAATGGCTGTTAAGTACACAAAATTAAATGTAATAATGCCAAAGTAAGTACCTTTGTACAACAAAATGAACTATCCTAATAATGCTTTCTTTGTTTATTTATTTTTATTTGTATATATAATATATATTTTTTTTCCTTTTGTTTTTTTTATCTTTCTCAATTATTATTTTTTTTTTCTTTTCTTCATGTATAAATGTTTTCGTATATAATTTTATGTTATTTTATTTTTTATTTATTATCTGTATGTATAAAATATATATTTTGTGATCGTCCAAGGCATTGCTGAAAATCAGCTGCACTGTGGGTCTCCACGGGTGTACAGCTGAGCAATAGCCTATTTGTTGTAAAATAGTTCAAAATGTATATAATTTCTTGTTATTTTTAATGCAACAAATATATTTATTATTATTATTATTATTATTATTATATAGAACTTTAAAAAAAAACATTGATAAGGGAACTCAATAAGGCATAATTGGTGAAAGTGATCACGTAGGTAAACCAGCCGATGACAAGTCGTAAGCCCTGTATGTGCCTTGAGTTGCTGGTTCTTTTGTAATATCCCAACTTCGTCTCTATTGAGATGTAAAAAAGTTTGTCAAAAAAATAATCAACTGTTTCTTGATAAACCGTTTTATTTCTGCGTACGGTTCGAGTCGTCGCTTAATAGCAAATCAAATCTCTAATGGCCCAGCATCCATTTTGATTTGGTTGTCCGAACAATAATCACAGCTAATATTTTAATTTAATGGTCACGCCCTATAATCAAAACTGAATTAAAATGTTATATGATAGGAGCATTAATAAATTCACGGATGCAGAGTTGCCAGTGTGTACCTAACTATGTAGATATGTGTGTGTGTCTGATTGCCAGTAATAAAATTACTATTATAATTAAATAATATCAAAAGAAAAATGATTATATTATTAATTTCGAGATAGGCGTTTATAATTTATTTTAAACAATATAGCTATATTGTTTAAAAAAATCCCTTTGCACATTTTTCTCACGAATATTCAAATTTATTTGCCGCCAAGGGCAAGAATTTATTATGTTAATGCCCAAATGACATCTAAGATCCTTTATCTGACTCTTGGAAGATTCGGGCTAAAACCGCGCTAAAATTTAACGACTTGAAATTTCTAAAATCACCGTCATCTATTAACTAAATTGTTTACAAATTTGTGATAAATTTTAAAGTTGACATTCCAATAGGTGAAATTTCAAATTTATATAAATGAACACTTGTCTGCGTGTATGTAGGTATGTATGTATCCGTCCCCCCTAATAACTTTTGATCCTCTCAGTGCACAGAAAGTTATAGGCATACAAAAATTTTAAACTTTGATTTAAGAATCCAGTTGATTATGGCCTTATAAGCCGAAACAGTTGTCGGAAGTTAAATAAATTCTTTGTAGAATATATGTGTTCATATTTTTCATAAATATTTAGAATTTTTGTTTCAGTCAGGGGTTGTTTTGAATTTATTTTTCCACATATCTCAAAAACCATAAGAGCTAGAACGTTGAAAATTGATATAAATATAGAAAAACATAAAATCTCTAATTTATTTACTAAAAAGTTTCAGATGTTATTCAAACATTTTTTATTAAGAAAAACATTTTTTATGATAAATTTATGTGTTTAATGGCCTATATTTCCAAAGTTTTTAAAAATATCGAAAAATGCCGAAAGACCCCAACTAGATAATTTAATTTTCTATAAAAATATGAACATTTTAGAAGTACATCTTAAACTTTTTTTAACAATTTATATAAAAATTGAATTTAGTGACGACATCGTTTCATACAATTTGTAAGGCAGTAGTTATACACTACACTATATCTTTATCAATTACCTAAGTACCTACTAAATCTCCAAACATAAATGCATACCATAATGCTTTTGTCATATTCTGGGTAGGAAAAACAGACTGACCTCCATACTATCCTATCCTGACATACATACCTACCTACATATGTTTTATATAGAAATATCTTAAAAAAATTATTAATTTGTGTTTAGTATTAATAGTTTGGTATGTATTCTTCAATTATACATACTATCGCCATCGACAGTTGGATCTCATGTGTTACATACAACTAGTTTTTAATAGACATGTTTTTTTTTAAAATAGCAAGCGCCTCAAATACCCATAAGGAAATACCAGTGGCGTGCGAGCCATACATGCCTTTATGCCCGGCATGACTATCGAAATCCAAAAATAATTTATGTTTTAATGTTGTATGTTTTTTTTTACATGAGTAAGTTTTAGAACGTACATCACGAATCATACAATAGTTTAAATTTTTTTCGAGCGCAAATTTTGAAAGGGGACTCATACAAAGTGTGTAAAAAAATATTATTAGTAGAAATGAAATATTTTTAATAGTATGAAATTTTGATTATTTGTTCCTACTTTCACACAATGCATTTAAATGGTGCTATGTGCATAGTAGAATACAGGAGTAGGAGAAAAAATAGGTGTAAGGATGTAAAGGCTGACTAAACAGATGATGTAGTTTTATTTGGGCATACCCAGCTGAAGTAGCCCTCGCACGCCACTGTGAAATACCCGAACACCCCCATTTGGCCATCTCCGTCTTACGTGCTGTAGGTACACATTGCAGCTAATTAGGTATACCGATATATCTCAAAAAATAAATATTTTTTGCCATTTTTTTTTTTGATATTTTTAATACTTATTCCATAAAATCAGAAGATGAAATCAAATCCCATACAGCATAAAAAATTTCATTTAAATGTATGAGAAGCAACGTAATAAAACAAATAAATAAATCAACACGAGCATTAAAAATTGTACATTCAAAATGAAGACATCAAAGGCAATTGGTCAGTCGCCGGATGTAGGTACTCGAATCATATTCAATAATTACCTATTTGGTAATAAAACAAGAGGAAAAAGTTCGAGATACCCACAAAGATTAAAATTCACTCCATGTGTCGGCATTTCTAAACGAATGAGTTGTGACCAACGCTTAACTCTCCATTACATAACGTTCATAGTAATGTAAGTAATCTTATATCTTCTTCAAGGGGTAGGCAGTGAGAACCGAACACCGCATTCTTTTATTTTGACACATACATCGCCTCATCAACATTGATACACTGTCTCATACATGCTCATCTTGCTAGTAATGAAATATTACTTAAAATTTCTCAACACGTATCATGAAGAAAATGCATACTATGAGTTTCGTGACAATGTTTTTGCGTGTATGGTGTATTGTGAAAACTTTTTTCCTCTGGGAATCTTATATTTGTATAATAATCTAATAGAAATGAACTCCATAAAAATGCATTTAGAGATTGTCAACATTTCAAGAAGAAAAAACGAACGCTTACTATGGTGTGGAGAGTTTAGTGTTGGCTACAAACCACTCGTTGTAAAATGTAATAAAAAAGTGTGATATTTTTTGCGATTCTTTTGTCTTGTCTTGTGTTGTTGACAAAATTAATATATATAATAAGCTAAATCATAACTCCACTATATACAACTATAAAATAGACAATATCTTGACAAAAAACCGTATGGGAAATCAGCTTTTTGATTGAAATCGGTAATTTTATTTGAGTCAATAAATTGTCTAAAACCCGTCGCCCAAAGACATAAAAGGCAACGTGTGTAATAGGTACATAAATAACGTAAATATTATTATTTTATATAATATATATTCTCTTTGAGTTCCGCTCTTAAATAAGACATTGAGTGCAGGTAAGTAATTATAATTGAAACGGGCTGTTCATTATTTGGACGGTGGTGGTTATTGGGCCGGCTTTGATTTTTGTTGTAATGGCTGGCGGCATATGTTCATACGTGCCCACGCGGCCACGTTATCCGAATCCAAATTGTTAATAAACTCGAGAAAAGCGACAAAACGAGACGACCCAACATCCATTTTTAATGTGTGTTTTTAACTCTGAATATAAAACTACACTATGTAAGTAAGATTGCAAAGATACAAAGAAGACTCCTAAAAATTATTATTACTAAAAAAATTGCTAAAAAGTTAAAAAGGAAAAATAAATGCATTTTCGACCGATCTAAAGCATTGTCTCTTCAGAGGAGAATGGAGTATAGCATTCTGATTGAGCATTTTTTGAGACCTAAAGACAGACTACTAATAGCACACCGCAGACAAACTTGATCAGTGACTAACAAACTTTTACGCGCTAGCAAATTCTCCAATGACTATGGACGTAGGACCGACGATGTGTTGCTGCCCAAGGTCTGGAACCCCATGCCTGCCAGTTTGAAGCAGTGCAGATCCATCGAGGATTTCAAAAAGAAAACCAAAGAATATATATTACATAAAAATCCTCGATGGTTGATCTAAGTGTTGGGCACGGGTTGTTCCCGACTATGTAGGGCGGAAAATTTAGTGAAGATATTATTGTTTTATTAGAAAATTTAGTATCAAGATCACAGCCAAAAATCCCCTTAAGGGGTTAGGCAAAATAAAACACTTTAATTGTATTTTTATTAACAATTAAAAAAATAAAAAAATAACGTTCTTAATACCAATCCAGAGCGCAGAAGAAGTTGAAGCAAGTCCAAGCTAAGATGGCTGGATGAAACGGAAGACGACATTAAGACGATCGGAATAACAAACTGCAGGAGAGCGGCGAAGGAAAATGGACGATTGGAGAAGCATTCTGGAGGACGCCAGGACCCACACAGGGCTGTAGCGCCATTGATGATGATGATGTAAACTCTACCGTACTCTGAAATAAATATAAAAAAATAGTGGAGAGTTATGACGACCGGTTTAAGGAATGCGAAGAAACAGTTTTTGCTGCTTAAAACTGAGTCTTCTGTTCTTGATTTTGATCTTGGTCTTGCATAGGTGCATAGTCTTAATCCTGGTTCTGCATATTTTACATTTTTAAATTTAAAAGACATTAATTTTCAGAAAAAAAGTCGGTAACTACAGTGAAATCCATAAAAAAATTTCAATTAAAAATATAATTTCGAAAGTGCTACTTAACATTTTGATACAATAATAATAGGAACATAAAATGTACCTTCCTCCTTCTCTCGTTTAGGCCTGTTGTCCTGTAAAAGTCCTGAGCCAACTTCACTCCTGTGACGTGAATTGCCAGCTGTCATTCCATCTCTTGGGAGAACGACATGAGGATCTACTTTCCTGGCGAACATGTTCAAGTAACAAGTTCTAAAAAAAATATATTACTAAAAACTAAAAAAAAATGTAAGTAGGTACTAAAATATACCAAAAAAGTAACTATTCTCATTTCTTTTACAAAATACTAAAAATGTTACTAAAGAAAGATATTAAAAAAAACAATACAAAAATATAATTACCAACACAAGTAACTAATTTTTTTTTAAAAAATAATGAAATGTGGGAAGGGTGTGTATGATAAAGATTGGTGAGGAGGAATGAGGTAAATATATTTATTGAATTATCATTGTACCTATATGTATATTTTTGATCAACCGATTTCTGTATGTCCACTGAAATTAAGCGAAGGATATATATTCGTACTGCACACAGATGCTTCTTTGGTCTGAGAAGACATCTGGCATCTCGAATGATGTCTAGAAAAACCAAAGTCACAATCTACAAAACGTTGCTACGCCCCATACCCATGGTTATGAATGCTGGATATTGAGTAAAAAAGATGAATTGTCTCTACTAGTGTTCGAGAGATAAATACTCAGAAGGATATTCGGACCTGTGCAGGTAAACGGAGCTTGGAGAATACGACGCAACAATGAGATCTACAATATTTATAATGAGCCCAACATTATAAAGGTGATAAAAATAGGGAGGCTGCGATGGGCAAGACCCGTGGAAAGAATGAGCGATGAAAGAGTGCCAAAAAGTGTCCTGCACACAAAGCCACAAGGTAGACGAAACGTTGGTAGACCCAAGCTCCGATGGCTGGATGGCGTGCAGCGGGATGTGGAGGCTGTTGGTGTAAGGAACTGGAGGGGAGCATGTCAGGATAGAGGGAAATGGCGAGGAATGCTGGAGGAGGCCAAGTCCCGCAATGGGCTGTGGAGCTATTGATGATGATGATTTCTGTATACCGATTGGGTACAATCAAACATGTCCAGGCCTGCAAATTTATTGTTGTAGGTAACTATTGCAAGCCCGCACAATGAATGAATTCTGTCCTGTAGTAGTACGCGCCCGGTCTGTGTAAAATTTATAATAAAATAATATTTTCTCTGACAAAGAAATGGCTGACGTGTGAGCTGGTGTAAACGGTGATACGTAGGTAGTAGTAAGATAATAATTGCCTCACGATAAGAGTGAGTGAGAGAGATTTGGGCGTGAGAATAGAATAGCAAAGTATAGAGGAAACAGCCAAGGCGGTCCGGTCCGCTTATTAAACTATTAAGCTTAACTTATTTCATTTAGAGTTTGATGTCTCAATTCGGACTGAAGCCTAACAATCACATCTTCTCAAACTTGAACACCTAACTACACCTTGATGTTATATCGAAATTATTGAAATCACGCCGTTTCACGTGTTCATCGGGTAGGCAGAAAATATATCATGGATTATATTATGAAGTCCCGTCAAAAAGTGTAATCAAAACTCTCTTGATAACCCATATTTATTTTTATTTATTTGAAATTTGAAATAAAATATAACAATAAATCAATTTACAATACTTATAGAGCATACACAAAAATATTTTATTTATATTACCCCCCAAAAAGAGATAAATAATTAAAACTGATATTACATAGTTGCTAAAAAATATTTAAATTGGCCTTTCTATGATTTTCGAAATTTGAATAATTAGATATCTATTAAAATAAAACAAAATAATACTACGAATTAAAATATGAATTAAAGAAAATGTCAAATTATAATTATTAATTATACGAATATAAAACTACGTTCCTATAGTGTTGGCTAATTTAACGTTAGGTTTTCGTTAAAATTTAACGAATTATTTAGTAGGTTAAAAATTATATGAGGCATGGCTTTATTTCGTCTTGTTGTTTTTTCATAAGCCCAAGGCCTGTTTTATGTTGCATTTTCAGTCTCCTGTGATGTGGACTGCCAACGATCTTATCTTCGGACATGCGGCTGACGTTTTCGTTCCAGTACCTTCTCCTTTGGCACCCCCGTCTTACGATGATGTCCTCAGCTTCGCAGATTCTTCGGATCTCGGTATTTCTGACTCTATCACGAAGGCTTTTGTCAGCTATGCATCGCAGTATTTTAATTCCGTTGGTGCGCAGGATTTGTTTGGTACGGACCGTATTATCAGCTCTGGATTCAATGGCGTATGTTAGGATCGGTCTTACGCATGTTTTGCCCTTGGTGCTCATGTGTTTGTTCTTCCATATAGTTTCTCTCAGACTTAATATTTCATTATTATAAATATTTTAAATTATTGTTAGGAACCATTGGAATAACAAAATTCAACGTCCTCACAAATCCGTCCAATATCAAATTATAGTTTTATTTCTATAATATTCAAAATAATTTGTAAAATACTTTTTTAATTTATAATGTTCAACAATGACAGATTCTGTAATGAACACAGCATGTTTAAAATATTTAAATATCCATTAGATAATATGTTTAATAAACAATTTTGTCGACAAAAACGAAAATGGATATTTTCGACATTTTTTGATTATTTTTTTGTATTCCTATTAGCCGTTAGCGATCAAATGAGAATGTTTAATGTCATTATAACTTAAAACATCTATTAAATAAAAAATAAATTATTTCTCTATGATGTTTTTTTAACGCCTACGTTTTTTTAATAATATTAACGACTAAAACGTATAAAATTTTGGTACAAATGTTTATGGGACAATAATTATGTACAAAAATGGTTTTTAAGGAAGTTAAAATTATTCAATATTTCGTTATGTTTTTTAATAAAAAAATATTTTCCTTAGTGAATCAGATACCAAAAAATAGGGGAAGACCAAAAAATACATGGATGGCGCAAAGGAGTTCACAATTGATGAAACAAGAATTGACATTGGAGGCGGCCCAGAACCGAAGAATGTACAGCTTGAGGACGAGGAGAGCTGACCCCAACAGTCTTCATCGACAATAAGTTGGGAAGAGACCAGGAAGAAGAAAAGTGAATCAGATACCTACATAACTACAAATAAAGATGTCAGTAATTTAGTAAAAAAATAAAGAAGGAATGATAATCCTTAACACCTGATCCTGATTTCTTCTCCTTGTCCTTTTCCAATAATTTTTACTCCTCATTGCTCTAAGGGGATATAGTGGGAATTGTGTACAAGTAGTTAGAACTAGTATCATGCTGAGATTGTCTTCTGAAAGTTTCATCGCAATGTATTTGTGTGTTCTGTGTACTATTTACGGCGTGTTTATTCCACTTTATCGATTATAGACTAAAGTACTCATTCAATTATTTTAAAATCTTACAGATTTGTATATCTAATACTCACTTAGACCCCATTAGATTTTGAAAGATATCTGGTGAATGTTAGTCAAATTTTTATTTGTCAAATATAATGTGACCCCACGCTAAAAAACAATTAAATTTGATTTTCAAATTGCTAATAAGGCACATCATTTTCATAAAATGGCATTGATGAATCATCAAGTTTTCTTAATGAAGTATATAAATCGACAATAATTTAACTAGAATTATGTAAAAAAAATATATAATTTAGACAAATTTAAAAAAAAAACAACAATAATTTAACAAACTCATTTCATTAAAATGTTGAAAATTTCAACTTTTAAAGGCTCAAGTTGTTTTCTGATAGTTAAATTTTATTTTTCAAAACTTCTCGAGCAACTGACTGGTACTACATAATATGTCAAATAATTTTCTGCTGGATATAAATCACTTTATCATGTTGGTCGGAGAAATCTACAATAATTTTAATAATAAAGTAGGTAATAAGTATTAAATAAAATACAAAATAATAAACACTTCTTTGCACCCTGCGTAAATAGCGAGTTTATTAACTTATGGCAATTTCCTCCAACTAACCAGTGTTTCCAGCCCAGAGAAGGAAAATTTGCGTGAGAAATGAATTTAAATAAATAATATATCCTCTGCTGTGGATTAAACCCAGGACGCCCGCACAGAAGCCGAACGGCTTACCAACTAATTGCCCAACTGTCGATTCGTTCAAGAAAATGTAATTTTCTTGAACGAATCGGCAGTTTAAAGCCAAGACGCGTGTATGAAGGAACATTTTCGTGTCAGTCAAGGGTTATCAACTTTTGAATTTTTACTTTATTTTTCCATATATCTCAAAAACCATATAAGCTAGAACCCTGGATATCGGTATGAATCGAAAAAAATTCCAGAATTTCCTAAACTTTTTTTTATGATAAATTTATGTGTTTAACTGCCTATATTTCCAAAATTTTTAAAAATATCGAATAAAGCCGAAACATCCCAACTAGATAATTTAATTTGCTATAAAAATATTAACATTGTAGTAGTACAACTCAAACTTTTTTTTATCAATTTTTATTAAAATTGAATTTAGTGACGACATCGTTTCATACAATTTGTAAGGCAGTATACATACACTACACAATATCTACGGGGACTCAATAGTTTGATACTTAATCTCCAAACATACATATATACCATCATCCTGTTATCATATTCTGGGTAAGAAAAAAAGTCTTACCTCCATACTATCCTATCCTGACATACATACCTACATGTTTTATATAGAAAACAAAATATCTTTAAGTTTATGTTTTGAACGTATTCTTCAATTATACATACAATGTCCAATTCTGATTCGTTTCAGAGTACGAAGACGTCTAAATTATCGGGCAACCGTGGATAAAAGGATTTTATCCGCGCGGTGTGACGTTATGAGTCCCGTATAAATTCAGTCAACTTTTTGACATTTCTCATATACTAAAATTCCGTTTAAAATTTCTAGTCGAATCTGAATAGGGCCTATTATCGCCATCGACAGTTGGATCTCATGTGTTACGTGCAACTAGTTATTATTATAACTGTACCACGGAGGTCGGCTTTTTTCGATATTTTCAAGAAATGCTGTGGTATCGTGTCAATTTTCAAGTTTGTTGCAATGACAGCAAATGTTTTATATGAAACAGAATTGTGTATCATGTCATGTTAGCTTTAAGTGGTAGTGGATGAAGCTAGATTGTTTTCTCTAACAAAAGATTAATAAGAGGAAAATATTTTTAGTATGCTGAGCGGATGGTGATAATATCTATTATATTGAATACGTCTCCCACTCCCCATGTATGCCGTGTCTGTTCCGGTTTAGAATGTGCGCGTATTGGCAGTTAAATAATTTTACCCAATTTTATTTTACGCATT
The DNA here is from genome assembly GCA_963576475.1 of Molanna angustata. Taxonomy (NCBI): domain Eukaryota; kingdom Metazoa; phylum Arthropoda; class Insecta; order Trichoptera; family Molannidae; genus Molanna; species Molanna angustata. The sequence goes on along the minus strand of OY754987.1, from coordinate 10,268,702 downwards.
CAAAATATTTCTTCAACATAAAAAAATATTTGAAACGAAAAAGTACAAAAATATCGTTTAAAATGTATTTGCAACATCAATTGATAATATTATTGTTCAAAAAAGAATTTTAAACACCAATAATATTTATCGTTATTAATAAATCTGCGGAATACGTAATTGAATACTGGCAGCATTCTGTACTAACAGGATATGGACAATGGACGGATTCACGGATTGACATTTGACGTTTGACGTGACGCATCGTCATATCTAATTATTTGGTGTTATTTTGTTTGTTGCAGGTATTTAGTGGATGCTCCGTGGATGCCTGCTACCAAAACACGACAAATCAAGAGATGGATGAGTGAGATATGACAGAACAGCGAGATATGACAGAACAGCGAGATCGTAGGCGAACATTGCGAAATGCTAGGCGAAGAGTAGTTGTTAGTACTGTCAACATATCCGGAAGAATAGTGCTAATGCTTTTGCATCCTTCGGTGTTCAGATTGCAGACGTGCCTGGTACCGGACCATACTGTTTGAAAAATTATAGTCTGTATGTTTATTATGCAGATGAATTTGTAAGGGTACGTTAGTTAGTGTGTTCTATGGGGTACGTATGAGACACCCTTTAAATGTAAGGTGTCAACAAAATAGAAGAAGCTCGAGTTGCAATTTTTGGCGGTCCAATGAGAGATATTTTAAACAAACCATCGTCAATCGGTAACAACTATGCAATTTTATTCTAGCTGCATCTGGGGAGGTCTACAATATAATACATTGTGCTAGCGAGCTGTTCCAACAAATGCATACATAGTTTGTGAATCACTTTGTTTAAAGTACATAAGATAATCTATAAAACTGAACGATTTGAAAATCAATAAAACTGTTATAGACATTACTGACTGTTAGGACTTACAACTTGATCCTGACATTCAGCTTACTATATAACACAATTATTAGAAGTCAATTGGAGCATGAGTCAGTCATCTGGAATCCACAATTTTGACTTACAGACCTTCTGAAAATTATTAACTTCAACATACCAATGAAATTAAAGGTGGGCTGATTAAGTAACAATTACTTATGTTACTATTCTTATTTATTATACATATTTGTTTAAAAAAATATTATTGTACGTTGCCCATTTTTTTTAAATAAAATTCTACGAGGAGATGGTCTTTGTAATGGAACAAGAATGGTTGTAAAAAATATGAGTAAGTATTCAGAAAATATTGTATTTAAAGAGATTTTAAATTGATTTATAAACATTTTGTACTCTCTCATATGTATGCTTTGAACAACATTTTGACAAATAAGTATGTACATGTTCACTTATGAAATACTTCAAATTTATTTATTTACATGTACCGAATATGTATTTCATTGTGAAAAAATCTTGAGAAGCATGTCTATATATATATTGAAATGTTTTTTTAGCAAGATGATTAATTTATATCAATAAATATACACCAATAACTTATTGTTTAGTTGATTTATATGGTGCACATTATACATTGTTTTCCATATATTATATACCCTAAATTACATTTAAAATCAATCGTTGGGCGTCTATTGGATTAATCATCTAATAGCAATGTAGATCAAATCATGATAGCTTTGTATTGACTGATAATGACATTATGAAAACATTTATATTGAAAAATTACACATTATGAGCTTAAGTAAAATTTGATTTTTTTACAATTTTTCCTTTATATAATAAATTCAATAAACTTACAAAATATTCTAGCATGTATAAGGGCATCTTTAAGCGTTGATTTATATGGTGCAGATTATAGGGCAGGTCTATATGACGGTGAACGTTTGTATGGATATTAGTTCGTAGTATATATTATGTATGTAATACAAGTGTTCTACATTATGTTGGGTGTTCCAGGATTAAATTATATTTAATCATATGTTCAATAGAGAAAAGAGTGAAAGCAGAACAGTGTGTCAAATAAAAGTAGAGAATGAATGGCTTGAACAAGTCGACGAGTATGTCACAGTTTGTCAAACAAAAGTAGAGAATGAATGGCTTGAACAAGTCGACGAGTATGTCTATCAGGGTAGTATGTTCCAACGGAATGGACGGCCTGATAAGGATATTGAAAGAAGAGTTATGGCAGAAAACAGAGTGAATGGAGCGCTTAGACCAGTTATGAATGATCGCAACATATCAAGAGACGCTAAAGTTGCCATTCATAACGCAATCGTAGTGCCAACCTTGACGTATGCAAGTAAGACCTGGACATGGCAGAAGTCGCATGAAAGCAGAATAAATGCAGTTGAATTGAGATCGCTTAGAAGAATTTGTAACAGAACGATGTATGACAGAGTTCGGAATGAAGATACAAGGAAAGAATGTAAGATGAAGAAAGATGTAATTAACAGAATGAAAGTTAACACATTGAGATGGTTTTGCCACTTGGGAAGAATGAACGAAGAACGTCTGACGAAGAAAATATACAAAACTGACAGGAACGGAATAAGAGGTCGCGGGCGCCCAAGAAAAGGATGACACGACCATGTAAACGTTATTTTGAAATATGGAAATGTAAGAAGCTTGAACAACAGACGAACATGTATAAGACGATGTATGAAGGTTGATGAGGCGATGAATGTGTGTCAAGATAGAAAAATGTGGCGTTCGGTTCTCTCTGCCTACCCCGTGAGGGACATGGCGTGATGGTATGTATGTGTGTTCAATATTGTTTTTATAATATTTTGACAAATAAGTATTTACATTTTTGCCTATGACATTATTCAAATTAATACAACCAGTACATATTCAAAACCATCCAAGTTTGTTTAAAGTACATAAGATAATAATCTATAAAACTGAATGATATGAAAATCTGTAAAACTGTTAGACATTACTGACTAAGGACTTACAACTTTACCTGGATAGACTAACTTCTTATTTTGACTCTAATAAGCTGTTACTAAATGTAGAAAAATGTCACTCCATTACATTCTCTAGGAAAAAGAGTACAATACAATACACATACAAAATCAATAGAGAGATGATTGATAAGAAATCAGACTGTATAGAGACTTAGGCATACAACTGGACAGTAAACTTTTATTTGACAAACACCATTATACTGAAAGCTTATAAAATGTTGGGATTCCTGATGAGAGTATGTAAACCATTCACACAAATGAAAACATTTAGCTTACTGTATAACACAATTGTTAGAAGTCAATTGGAACAAGCGTCAGTCATTTGGAATCCACAATATAATACTTATATTAACAGTATAGAATGAATATTTTTGAAAAACATGAAGTACAAATTTGGTAATAACGACAAACATGAATTGCAGACTTTACAGACAAGACGAAGGACCTCAGACTTAATGTACCTTTATGACATAAAAAACTTCAAAATTGACTGTACAGACCTTATGAAAATGATTAACTTCAACATACCAAATAGACAAACAAGACACACCTTAACGTTCTTTTTGGACTAAAAAAAAACACTAATACCGCTCAGAATTCCCCATTGTACCAATGCCTTACCACATATAATAATTTGGAAAAACTCAGTTCCGTGGACATATTATGTATGTCCAGGAGCCACGCTATACAGGAATAATAATTTGTTTTGTTATCAGCAGTGAGTACATGCAACATGAAATCAAAGGTGGGCTGATTAAGTAACAATTACTTATGTTGCTATTCTTATTATATTTGTTTAAAACAATATTATTGTAGTTGCCCATTTAAAAAAAAAATAACGGAACATCAACAACATTTGAGAGTTGAATGCTTATAGCATGCCTATATACATTGAAACATTATACATAATAATATTATGTGCTTAAGTACAATTTAAATGTTTTTTTAGAAATATGATTCATTTATATTGATAAATATACTCACACTAATAACTTATTGTTAAATTTCTATTATGGTAACATTATTAATCATTGAACTAATAATATAATAAATTAATGAATATCTTAATTACAAATCACTATTGATAACATTCAATACTTTGTTAGTTCGATGAATACCTGAATTGGTTCGATGTGCAGCGGTCATAGGTTGGTGAGAAGCGTTAAAAAAACGATGCTTGGTATAAAATAAATGGCGCGCAGCGCCCAATGAAATGCGCGTAGCGCATAAATAAAGGCGCGTAGCGCCTAAGAAAATGGCGCGTAGCGCCAAACCGGGGTTGGGCCGCGAAGCGGCCAGGGGCGGAGCCCCTAGTAACAATATTAATTCAGTACGAAAAGAGTCACGTTATAAATTATAAAAAAAAACTGTATTTTCTAATAGATCTTTTTTTTCCATATATCATATTTTAGAGCGCCAATAGGACTTTAATAATCTAATTGGGGAATTAGTTCTGCCAGGGACGTCTTCGGTATCTCAAAGATAAATTCACTTATCTGTTAAGTCACGGGCATCCACTTCTGCTGAACGTACTACACTATCTATTTCAATTAATTGTACCTACTGAGTTTTTCATCATCATTTGAAATAATTCAGCAAGATTACGGAATAGTCTCAGATATATTCAAATATACGCCGAAGCAAAAATATCTATTTTTAACAGATTTTTAATTATCTCAATAGAGACGAAGTTGGAATATTTACTGTAAGAGAACCGGGAAATCAAGGCACCTACAGGGCTTACGACCTGTCATCGGCTGGTTTACGTGATCACTTTATGCGCTTGCGCAACGTTCACCAATTATGCCTTTTTAATGAGATCCCTATCAATTCAATTTTTGAAAGTTCTATACAATATTGCAATACTGAAATTATTTTCGCTTGAAAATAAGGATTTTTCTACAGCCATCTATGTGTGAAATTATGAACAACATTCTTATTATTTTTTATTTATTTTTGTTGTAACGCCATCTATTGAGAGAATTGTTTTTTTTTGTAAATAATGAGAGCAACAATTCTTATAACTGAGGTGACAATGCATTCTTCGCATAGAAGTCACCCTTGAATTGCGCCAGACTTATAAGGTCATTTTTGTCTTATTTACCTACTTGTACCAATGTGTAAGTAATTGAATATTTTTATTATTGCATATGCGCAAACATTGGATTTTTTTCCCTGTCGGGAGTCAAAGATATTTTTAACAGAAATATCTTAAATATGTTAAAAAATACCTTTGACTCCCGACAGGGAAAAAAATCCAATGTTTGCGCATATGCAATAATAAAAATATTCAATCTATTTTTTTATTAAAAATACCAAAAATTACATTATTTCAATGCTATGAACTGTTTTTTTATTCGATTTGCGAAGGATTTGCATATTATCTTATAGGCGAATTTTATGAAAGATCATATTAATGCGTACATACATAATAAATATGTATGTACCATTACGCCATGTACCTCATTGGATAGACAGAGAGAGTGAACCACATTTTTCCATCTTTTGAAGTCAGTTTTTTATGTAAAAGATTATTTTAACAAAGCGCTAATAATTTAGGAAAGTCAATTATTTTTTTTAAAACTGTTCAGAATAATGATAATGTTCTTTGTGCTTCTCACTACCCCAAGGGGATATTTTGTGGAGTTATGAACTCGCAATTTTTAAAGGTAATTATTTATTGCAGATTATCAACTAATATCGTGCTGAGATTGTATTCTGAAATTTTCATCACAGTGTAGCTATGTGTGTACTATGTACGGCGTGTATATTCTAATTTATCGATTATAGACTTATGTAGGTACTCAAATATTTATCTTCTTCTTCTTGTTTTCCTTTTGAATAGACCTTCAAATCTGTTTTTTAAGAGGCCTGCTCTTCCTGCGAGGTAGACCCCAGCTATCCCTCCATCTTTTTGGCGGTCTACCGCAAGGGCGGGTTCTGTGAGGCTGATTGTGAAGCACGATATGAGGAAGTCTGGTTCTGTCCATCCTTTGGACATGACCATACCAGTCCCTCCTCCGCTGCCTACTCCATCTGATGATATCGTCAACCTCACATAGTTCCCTTATTCTGGAGTTCCTCACTCGGTCTCTCAGGGTTTTGCCTGCAATAGCTCTCAATGTCCTCATTTCTGAAGTCCTCAACATTTGTTTGCTTCTGACTGTGTCTGCTCGTGCCTCTATACCATATGTCATCAAATATTTATGACTGTCAAATATAAGTAGGTACACATTCGATTCTCTTCAAATTTGGCTAATTTGTATATCTAATACTCACTTAGACCCCATTAGATTTTGAAGGATATCTGATTAGTGCTTCTCATTTTTTTTAACTTTCGAATATTTCAAAATCACTTCTATCTCCGGAAACTTGAAATTTGATAATGTTCTATCACATTGCTTAAAAGGCAAATCAAATTCATAAAATGGCATTGAAAAATTATCAATTTGTCATAATAAAAGAATTTTACCAACTCATTTAATTTCTTTTGTGGATAGACTTGGTAGTTCGCCACAACCCACTCGTTTTTCAATCGCTAGATGTCTTTTTAATATTATATAATCTACCAAGATTTCCATTGTGTGTTTTATTTTTTTTTACTCTCCACACTATGGAATAGGGGAGAGTCATGATTTCGCAAAATTTAAGCGTATTTTTTTTACATCAATTTCTCAATGGGTATCATGTAGAGAATGCACACTATGAGTTTCGTCGTGATGTGTTTGTGTGTATGGCGTATACGCTGTACGCCGTACGCCGTACGCCGTACGCCGTACGCCGTACGCCGTACGCCGTAGCATTTATCTTTTTTGTGTCCTCTCTACAGCCCTAACTATAAGTCTGATCGACTTCATATTAACATCATATGTGTAAAGTGCAAAGACCTAGAGCTGATTAGTTTTCCATAGACAACTTTTGATTTCTTCTCTATGAATTCATCATTTACGTTGTTTTTTTTTTGTGTCCTCTCTGCAGCCCAAACTATAAGTCCGATTGACTTCATATTGATATCACATGTGTTAAGTCCATAAACTTAGAGCTGATTAGTTTTCCATAGACAACGGTTCATTTTTTCCCAATGTTTCTTTATGATTTCATCTATTCAAACTGAAAAAATGCTCTCACGACCTGGAAATTAGAGATATTTTAATTTGGTTTCAACTATTTATACAACACCAAGAATCTTCATAAAATTGTATTCAAAGTTGGTCAATGTTAAAAGAAAAATATTCAACGGTTTCAAAAATTATATTTTATTTAATGGATATTTGTATGAAACTTATATGTAACAAGAGAATTTTTTTATATTTGGCAATGATCAGTTCATTGATTTCATATTGATAGAAGAATATTAATAGCTTGAACTTAGAACTGATTAGCTTTTCATAGATATCATATAATTTCTTCATATGATATCACGTGTAAACATTGTCAAAATGCTCTAACGCTCTTTGAAACAAAATTTATCTGCTTTTTTTAAAATATTTCATACAACATAAGCAGTCTTCACTATACTGCATTAATAGTTTGTCTATCTTAACATAAAAATATACTATCGGAAGAAAATTTATATTCCTGGTAGTAACATTTAGTATGAATAAAAATGTAATTAGATAAATTTCTATGTATGGAAACGTTTAGTAATTTGATTTCATGTTATAATGTAAAGAGCTTGAACATAGAACTGATTAGCTTTCCATAAATAACAAAAAAAATCTTCATATGATATCACCTGTCAAAATTTGGAAAATGCTCTCGCGTTCTTTAGAACAAAATTTATCTGCTTTTTTTAAAATATTTCATACAACATAAGCATTCTTCACTATACTGCATTAATAGTTTGTTTATCTTAACATAAAAATATACTATCGGAAGAAAATTTATATTCCTGATAGTAACATTTAGTATGAATAATTATGTAATTAGATAAATTTCTATGTATGGAAAAGTTCAGTAATTTGATTTCATGTTATAATGTAAAGAGCTTGAACATAGAACTGATTAGCTTTCCATAAATAACAAAAAAAATCTTCATATAATATCACGTGTCAAAATTTTGAAAATGCTCTCGCGTTCTTTAAAACAAAATTTATCTGCTTTTTTTAAAATATTTCATACAACATAAGCATTCTTCACTATACTGCATTAATATTTTGTTTATCTTAACATAAAAATATACTATCGGAAGAAAATTTATATTCCTGGTAGTAACATTTAGTATGAATAAAAATGTAATTAGATAAATTTCTTTGTATGGAAAAGTTCAGTAATTTGATTTCATGTTATAATGTAAAGAGCTTGAACATAGAACTGATTAGCTTTCCATAAATAACAAAAAAAATCTTCATATGATATCACCTGTCAAAATTTGGAAAATGCTCTCGCGTTCTTTAGAACAAAATTTATCTGCTTTTTTTAAAATATTTCATACAACATAAGCATTCTACACCATACTGCATTAAAAGTTTGTCTATCTTATCATAAAAATATACTATCGGAAGAAAATTTATATTCCTGATAGTAACATTTAGTATGAATAATAATGTAATTAGATAAATTTCTATGTATGGAAAAGTTCAGTAATTTGATTTCATGTAATAATGTAAAGAGCTTGAACATAGAACTGATTAGCTTTCCATAAATAACAAAAAAAATCTTCATATGATATCACCTGTCAAAATTTGGAAAATGCTCTCGCGTTCTTTAGAACAAAATTTATCTGCTTTTTTTAAAATATTTCATACAACATAAGCATTCTTCACTATACTGCATTAATAGTTTGTTTATCTTAACATAAAAATATACTATCGGAAGAAAATTTATATTCCTGATAGTAACATTTAGTATGAATAATAATGTAATTAGATAAATTTCTATGTATGGAAAAGTTCAGTAATTTGATTTCATGTTATAATGTAAAGAGCTTGAACATAGAACTGATTAGCTTTCCATAAATAACAAAAAAAATCTTCATATAATATCACGTGTCAAAATTTTGAAAATGCTCTCGCGTTCTTTAAAACAAAATTTATCTGCTTTTTTTAAAATATTTCATACAACATAAGCATTCTTCACTATACTGCATTAATATTTTGTTTATCTTAACATAAAAATATACTATCGGAAGAAAATTTATATTCCTGGTAGTAACATTTAGTATGAATAAAAATGTAATTAGATAAATTTCTTTGTATGGAAAAGTTCAGTAATTTGATTTCATGTTATAATGTAAAGAGCTTGAACATAGAACTGATTAGCTTTCCATAAATAACAAAAAAAATCTTCATATGATATCACCTGTCAAAATTTGGAAAATGCTCTCGCGTTCTTTAGAACAAAATTTATCTGCTTTTTTTAAAATATTTCATACAACATAAGCATTCTAAACCATACTGCATTAAAAGTTTGTCTATCTTATCATAAAAATATACTATCGGAAGAAAATTTATATTCCTGATAGTAACATTTAGTATGAATAATAATGTAATTAGATAAATTTCTATGTATGGAAAAGTTCAGTAATTTGATTTCATGTTATAATGTAAAGAGCTTGAACATAGAACTGATTAGTTTTCCATAAATAACAAAAAAAATCTTCATATAATATCACGTGTCAAAATTTTGAAAATGCTCTCGCGTTCTTTAAAACAAAATTTATCTGCTTTTTTTAAAATATTTCATACAACATAAGCATTCTTCACTATACTGCATTAATAGTTTGTTTATCATAACATAAAAATATACTATCGGAAGAAAATTTATATTCCTGATAGTAACATTTAGTATGAATAAAAATGTAATTAGATAAATTTCTATGTATGGAAACGTGTAGTAATTTGATTTCATGATATAATGTAAAGAGCTTGAACAACGAACTGATTAGCTTTCCATAAATAACAAAAAAATTCTTCATATGATATCACCTGTCAAAATTTGAAAAATGCTCTCGCGTTCTTTAAAACAAAATTTATCTGCTTTTTTTAAAATATTTCATACAACGTAAGCATTCTTCACTATACTGCATTAATAGTTTGTCTATCTTAACATACAAATATACTATCGGAAGAAAATTTATATTCCTGATAGTAACATTTAGTATGAATAAAAATGTAATTAGATAAATTTCTATGTATGGAAACGTGTAGTAATTTGATTTCATGATATAATGTAAAGAGCTTGAACATAGAACTGATTAGCTTTCCATAAATAACAAAAAAATTCTTCATATGATATCACCTGTCAAAATTTGAAAAATGCTCTCGCGTTCTTTAAAACAAAATTTATCTGCTTTTTTTAAAATATTTCATACAACGTAAGCATTCTTCACTATACTGCATTAATAGTTTGTCTATCTTAACATAAAAATATACTATCGGAAGAAAATTTATATTCCTGGTAGTAACATTTAGTATGAATAAAAATGTAATTAGATAAATTTCTATGTATGGAAAAGTTCAGTAATTTGATTTCATGTTATAATGTTAAGAGCTTGAACATAGAACTGATTAGCTTTCCATAAATAACAAAAAATTTCTTCATATGATATCACCTGTCAAAATTTGGAAAATGCTTTCGCGTCCTTTAAAACAAAATTTATCTGCTTTTATTAAAATATTTCATACAACATAAGCATTCTACACCATACTGCAATAATAGTTTGTCTATCTTAACATAAAAATATACTGTCGATAGAAATTTATTTTCCTGGTAGTAAAATTTAGTATGAATAAAAATGTATATAATAAGATAAATTTCTTATGTATGGAAAAGTTCAGTAATTTGATTTCATGTTATAATGTAAAGAGCTTGAACATCGAACTGATTAGCTTTTCATAAATAACAAAAATTTCTTCATATGATATTACGTGTCAAAATTGTCAAAATGCTCTAACGTCCTTTAAAACAAAATTTATCTGCTTTTATTAAAATATTTCATACAACATTAGAATTCTTCACCATACTGCATTAATAGTTTGTCTATCTTAACATGAAAATATACTATCGTTAGAAAATTTATATTCTTGGTAGTAAAATTTAGAATGAATAAAATATTTCATTGTCAATATTTGTGGTGTGGAGAGTTTAGTGTTGGCCACAACCCACTCGTTTTATTTATTGAAGACAAACATACAGCCAATTTAGTACATAGGACAAGCAGACAGTAATACAACAAATAAGCTAAAAATATTTTATGAGTAGGTATTACTGGTCAAAAAACATTAATTGAGAAAAAACAATCAGTAACATAATATTATTTGCTGTAGGAAATGGAAATTGAAAGGAAATGGGACGTTATGGGAAGCGTGCGTAAGATCACTCAGAGCGATGAAGGAACGTGGCCAAAATGGATAATTTAAAAATCTTCATCTTCTATGCGATGAGTTGAAGAGATCAATGTCATGGAAGAAAGAATCATAATTCCTGGATATTCTGTATATGAAAGAGTGCTGTGCATAATTTGTGCCACAGATGGGAAGTCTGAAAGTATATTTTTTTCTAGTTTGTGTTAATGAAGTTTTCAACTTTATTATGAAAATCCTTTTTTCGAAACAGTTACTATTAAAGGCAACCCAGTGACGGATGGGGCCCTGTAGATTTGCCGCGTTATTACAATAAAATTATAGTAGCTAACGTTTAGTATTAATACCATATCATCAAATAATAATAATAATCAACATTTTGTAACGCTCTCGACGGACGTAGAATCAAACTCAGATTGAGTTGTTCATCATTCAGAACGCCCAAAATAAATTGATCAAATTTTAAACTTATAACTCAATTTGGACAGTAATAAATAAAAACTTAATTAAAGAGCGGGTCTCCCGTATATTTATTGTCGACAAAACAATATTTACAGGTGTTCCATTATACGAACACATCCGGTTTTTCAATAACGTTTTGACGTGAATAAAATCAAGTGGACTGTGGCCAAAGCTATACTTTTCTATACAGGGTCACTCCACAAAGAATAAAAATTCTAAGCATTTTCGTGAAATGAGTTTGTTAAGATAATGTCTTGGAATAAGATAATGTCTTAAGATAATGTCTTGGAACAAGAGAGATCAAGAAATTATTATTGAACTGAACAACCACAAAATTGATATATGTGGACTGTCAGAAACCAAGAAAAAGGGAAAAGGAACATTCGAATTTTCCAATTATATCCTTATCAATAGTGGGAAAGAAAAAACAGAAAGAGCCCACTCTGGAGTAGGAATACTCCTACACGAGAAATACGAACAGCACATAGAGGATATTGACTATATAAATGACAGATTACTGAAGGTCTCAATGAAATTAACAAACTACGTAGTACATATTAAGTGTTTATGCACCAGACATAAATAAACCACAGGAAGACACGGACCAATTCTATGATGACCTACAAGCAACAATTGACAAGATATCTCAATCAGAAAGAACAATAATCGCCCAACGACGATCCAACTGGATTGGCCATAACATGAGACACCCGGGTCTGCTCATAACCATCGCGGAGGGAATGGTAGAGGGCAGCAACTATAGAGGCCGACCAAGAAAGAGCTACCTACATGGACCAGGTGATCGACGACATGTGCTGTAGTAGCTACGTGGAGATGAAAAGGCTGACAGAGGATAGAGATAGAGTGGAGTTGAAGATGATGACAGAGGACAGGGCGGAGTGGAGTAGAAGAGAGGCAGCCATAGCTGTTACAAACCAATCCCAGGATTGAAACTGATAGGATTTTGAAAACTTGATTTTTCTTCGATAGCGATTTATGAAAGGAGTGTGCGTTTCTAACAATTTGAAAATAAAAATATCAAATTATAAGTTTCCTGAGCTTGGGGTCACTAAATAATTGAAATTTAAAAAATGAGAAGCACTGATCAGATATCCTTCCAAATTTAATGGGGTCTATGTAAGTGAGTATTAGATATAAAAATTTGCAAAATTAGCCCTGAACAATTTTATTTACTACCAGAACAAATTTGATAAAAAAAAATTATTCCTAATTTTTTGACTGTTTATTCTTTATGGAACTATTTTGAAAATTATATTGAATCAATTAAAATAGGTAAAAAAAATATTTCAACATCTCAATAGAGACGAAGTTGGAATATTATAGAAGAACCAGGAACTTAAGGCAACTACAGGGCTCACCACCTGTCATCAGCTGGTTTACGTGATCACCAAGTGTGCCTTCTTATTGAGTTCCCTCACCAATGCAATTTTTTGAAAGTTCTAGGTATATATTTGAATAATGAGCTAATCACCTGAAAATAATATATTATTACTAATGCCATCTATGAAGTAACGAAGAAACCTTTTTTGTAACGCCATCTATTGAGAAATTGGTTAATCTGTAAACAATGAAAGCATCAGTCCTTATAAATGAGGTGAGGGTGTTCTCGCACAGATGTCACCCCTGAGCTGCGTCAGAAATATTTCATTTTTGGCTTGTTTACCTACCAGTACCAATGTGTATGTAAATCAAATATTTTTTTAATTGTATCTACGCGGCCTTCGTGGCCATTTGTCGGCCTTCGTGGCCATTTGTCGGCCTTCGTGGCCATTTGTCGGCCTTCGTGGCTCAGTTGGTTAGATATCTGACTGCTGAGCCAAAGGTCCCGGGTTCGATTCCCGGTGGAGACACAGTTTTTAATTGTTTTCAGTCTGGATCTGTGAGACGATTAATATCGTAAGTCTCCAGAATGTGGCAACTTGTTATTGGGTGCGTGTTAAATTAATATTTGACATAGGTAGTACCTGTTAGTTGCCCGAGAAGCAATATTAAATAAATAAATAAATAAATAAATACGCAAAATTGGATTTTTTTCCCTGTCGGGAGTCAAGTGATATTTTTATTGACAAACTTTTTAACATCTCAATAGAGACGAAGTTGGGAATTATAGAAGAACCAGGAACTCAAGGCACCTACATGGCTTACGACCTGTCATCGGCTGGTTTATGTGATCACTTTATGCGCTTGCGCAACGTTCACCAATTGTGCCTTCTTATTGATTTCCCTTATCAATGCAAATTTAGAAATTTCTATATATTTGAATAATGAGTAACTAATCACGTAAAAATAAGACATTATTACTATTGCCATCTATGGAGTAACGAAGAAAACTTTTTGTAACGCCATCTATTGAGAGATTGGTTTATTTCTAAACAATGAAATAAATAGTCAAAATGAAAGCAAAATGAAAGAGGTGACGGTATTCTCGCACAGATGTCACCCCTGAACTGCGCCAGAAATATTATTTAATTTTTGGCTTGTAGGTATACCTACCGGCTACCTGTACCTATAGCATATTATACAACCATTCTGTACGCGTTAGTGGCCAAACATATCTATTATAGTATCTATTAGTACCTACTTCAATATACCTAATCAAAAAAAATATTTTTTAAAAATGGCTACTCTCACCACCAACGTATTGAAATAGTCTTTATATATTTATAATCTACATTAATTCATTCGTTCATCATCCCAGCATATCCCGAAATGTGGGGAAACCAGTGACAGGTGTGCGAGTGTGCATAACCACATTAAAGGAAGCACGACGCATGCGTGTATACCCACCCACCATTATCGTCCCACCTAAAAAGGCATTACATTTAGAATAAGGTAATTAGGTATGATGTTTTGCTTATTATATTTTCGATCGCCCGGCATTCGACACCAGGGGGGCAAGTCTGGTCAACCGGCGAAATCAGAACCATCCATGTTTACCCAAATCATGGATATAATTATCTAATGGAGTTCTATAGTATCTTAAGACGTTATAGAACTCCATATGATAATTGTTTCCATGATATGGGTAGTCTAAAGGGTTTTAATTCCGCCTGTTGACCAGACTTACCTCCCTGAAAGAGATAATAATAGGAAAGAGTGGAAGCACTATTCTGAGCCGGTGCCTCAATATTTTAAGATATTTGGTTTTCTATAAGTACAACACATGTAGGTATGTATGTCAATATAGGATAGTATGGAGGTCAGTCCTTTTTTTCTACCCTGAATATGAAAACAGCATGATGGTATGTACCTATGTATGTTTGTATTTAACTATTAAGTCTTCTTAGATATTCTGTATAGGTCACTGCCATACAAATTATATAAAGCGATGTCGTCACTAAATTCAATTTTTATAAAAATTGTTCAAAAAGGTTTGAGATGTAGGTACTACTACAATGTTAGATAACAATAGAAAATTTAATTATCTAGTTGGATTGTTTCAGCTTTTTTCAATATTTTATAAAACTTTGGAAATATAGGCAGTTAAACACATAAATTTATCATAAAAAATGTTTTTCTTAGAAAAAAATGTATTAGAAAACCTGGAGTTTTCGGGAAAACAAAATTTGAGATTATGTATTTGTCTATGTTTATACCAATTTTCAGGGTTCTATCTTATATGGTTTTCAAGATATATGGAGAAATAAAGAAAATTACAAAAGTTAATAACCCCTGACTGAAACAAAAATTCAAAATTCTGAGTATGAAATTTTTGTAGGCTTATAACTATCTATCCCTTTCAGACCCGCACTTATACTACAAAGATATTTGTGAAAATATAGAGTGGTATTAAGTAAAATTGGGTCGTAGATGAAGAATCCGAGGTCATTTTCTGGATTTTCCGGCTGCATCTTGGAAAATTTTGTCCCTCACAATTGTGTCATAGTGGGCTTCTATTCTTACTCACACATTTGTGACACACACAATTGTGTTTTAATGGGCCCAAAATTTAACCGCAAAATTGTGATACTCGCACAATTGTATAAACTTGGGCCCTAACTTGTTAAGAAAGTTGTGTTGTAGAGAATTGTTCAAAATATTCTGCAGGCGTTTTCACAGGCACAATCGTACGAGGAGTATCTTCTGGAACTGACTTACTGTTAAATCTCCTTTTTTGCCATATCAATGTACTCAATGAAGCATCGCCTCATCACTTCTACTGCCTGCTTCCGATGATGATGAAGTGCAAATTTCTTCGCTTTCCGGTAATAACTGGTCTTGTTCAACATCACTGCTGTCGTCTCCAGAACCATTAAGCAGATTCTCGATGGCAGCATCATTCAACCCCATTTTCATTGTGATGAAACCAAAAAATCAAAGAAACAGTGAAATCATGCAAACTGCATATTATAACAGTTTGGGCCCACACCCTCACAATTGTGACATAAAAGTTCGTTAGGCCATGCCGCTGTAATTAATGAGTAAAATTCATTTAAATTAGCATCAACACATAGAAAAAATAGTAATTAACAGTACCTATTAAACGATTGTTATTATACCAGAGGAAAAAAATAATTATTTCACTTACTTACATACGTAAAAGTTGGGAGCACAATTTTACACTGAATTTGACACGTTCGTACCTGAATGTCGGCTGCCATTGATACAAAATTTCAATTTGAAAGTATAGTTTGAAACACGCACAATCATATGACGTTGAGCCCATCCACTTCCAGCGTTTAGATTACGAAAAAAAATCATCCTTGTGACCCGCACAATTGTATTGGCCGGGTCTGAAAGGGCTATATATTCTGAAATTTAGGGCTCTGTGAATTGAGCGGATCAAAACTTATAAGGGGGGATGGACATACACAGACACACTAAATGTTCTACTCCGAATTCTGATTAAACCCATATAATATAGAACAGAACATCCATGCTACGAAGCTTTTAAGTTGGTGCTTTATGACTTCAAAGTTGGAAAAATCGTGAAAATATAGGTAGACCCTGCATACAAATCTCGCGTATCTTGGCTTGATACTTTTTAGATATGTTAAGAGAGTAAAATTCTCTTGAACAAATCGACAGTTGGATTAAAAAAATGTACTACAATGATCCTTCCCAACGAAAAATTCGAAGAATAAATATTGTTTTTTTAGTAATAAAAGTATTTTTAGTATTTTTTAGTAATAGTTATTTTTAATAGTAATAAAATGGACTAAATATTTTTATATCAATACAAAATGAACGACTTTAAATGGTAAATGTTTAATTGCTGTTTTGAAATGGACACAATGTTTTTATTTCATTTTTTATACGTCAAAAAGATTTACTGTGCAGTGACAATCGTAAATCATATCGCAGGATACCCAACGAATCTATGTTAGGAATTTTTTTACCTGTATTTTTTTTTCTTTTATTTTGTTTTTTTTTTTGTTGTCGATCGGTCGGTACAAATTTGATTAACTATCTCGAGTGGGCAGAGTCGATCCCGGGCGAGATGGCACAAGATAAAAATAATAATTAATTATTTTAAATGTTTCAGAAACGATAATTCAATTTGTTCGGATATATCCCGACCTTTTTGTAATACGTACAAACCTGTCTGGCAATAAAGACGATTGATATTATTATTTTTAATGTGTTTAAAATGGTTTGGACACATTTAAAGAATGAACGATAAAGATATAGTTTAAAGGGCACCTTCATATCGTTCAAAGTTATAGAAAAAATATGTCATGTAGGTAATGCGATTATTTTATGATTGCATATATACCTTAAGAGGCTATAGTAGGCTATACATTATATTTTGAAAATAATTTCCCTAATACCCTCAAAAGATACGTCTTTGAAATAAGGAACAGTTTGTATGTACATCTTTAATCTATTGCATGATTTTTTTGAATTTTGAATTTGTTTAATACTTTTCTTGTAAAATTAGTTTTAGTAAAACCCTTTTTTATTTTTTTACTGTAAGTAACTAAAAAACTACAAGCCTTAATATATGCATCCATTAGATTTTCGTGACAATTTAATATCTCAATAGAGGCGTAGTTGGAATATACAGGGTGTCCCAGATGTCGACATCAAGCCGGAATCGGGTAACAGGCTTACTCATAATACTTATCAAAAAAAAGAAAAAAAAATCAAAGTTAGGTATGTTTTAAAAATTATAGGCATTTCAAAAAGAGAGAAAACCGACACCCTGTGACGTTTTTTCACTCCTGTTACTAAAGATGTATTTACTTTTTTAATCTTTTTTTTTGTTATGTAGGTATTCCCGAATAATACTTATTTAAACTCTGGTTTAAAATTTTAGGTCAACTGCTCCTGCTTGGAAGTAAATATCACTTTTTGCCCAACAAAAGATTCAAAATTAATACTTAGACAGTTTTAACTGACCATACTGAAAAAATGTAGGTACTAGGAGAGTTGCAAGTAATTTCAAACATCGCGCATTTCAAAAGGATTCCAAATTTATTTCTTGGATGGATTCCAAATTTATTTCTTGGATTGCGAACATTTTTTTCTTCTCCACATAAAACACAGTTTTGAACATTTTTATCCTTACTAACTTAAAAATGATTTTTATGTACCCTAGTCCTTTCCTCAAGGCCAGTAACTTTAAGACGGAGAAGATCATTGAAAATGTGAGATTTTTTTTTATAGTTTCCTGATAAGTATTATGACCTTAGCCTGTTCTGAGAGTAACGAGAAGAGTCCTTCCCCATCTAATAGATGGAGTGCAAATTGAAACGAGTAGACAGATACTATATACTAGGCCATATAGATGCTTGCCAAGAAAAACAAGAGGCGAAATAGAGAGAAGAGATGCCTTGCCTAGGCAGCTTTTGGACAATTATCATACATTCTGAAATCCCGTAAATACTCCTATAATTTGAAAAAGAAGCTATTTGATGCATGTATTACTCCAGTGCTACATATGGAATGAAACATCCGGTCCTAACAAAAAGAATAATTGCACAGCTGTTAGTTACACAGAGAGCTAGGAGAGAAAGTTGCTGGTAATTTCATAAGGGACAGAATTCAGAAGTCATGATAAGACAAAAAAACACACGAAGCCGATGTAGCTGGCAAGGGTCGCTGGTCTTAAGTGAGCAGGTGGGCTATTGCAGATGCCAGGATTCGCACGATGGGCCAAAAGCATCTTAGAATGGCGACCGAGAACAAGCGAAGATGTGTCCGGCAGACCCCAGGCAAGGTGGTCTGATGACATAAGCACATGTGCGGAGGGAGATGGATGCAGTGTGCCGAAGCAGGGAGTTGTGGAGGATCAAGGGGGAGGCCTCTGTCAAGAATGGCATAGAAACCGCTGAAGAGAAGAATTGTTATACGTCGTGTGATTATAAAATCAAAACGAATTAGCGAATATGAATCATTTTCGCACACAATGTTATCGGCAAAAACGATTCGAATCGAACGAAACGAAAGTAGATAAGATATTACAATTTCCAGTAAAAGATTATTCTTTCAATTTTTCAATATAATAAATCCACACATTAATATATATAAAATTAATAATTTAATATTAATAGGAGATGCAAGGTATATGAAGTTAGTGTGTAATAAACAGGGCTTCACTAATGGTAAGGCGCCTCGGGCAATTTGGCCGAATACATCTTTATTTGAAGCTGCCACCCTGATGTTCAGACACAGGAGCGGGGCGAGTAATTATTTTTTTCCTTAATTAAAGTTTTTAAATATGTTTGACTGGTTTAAAATATTTTATTTATTTAAATAAATTCATGAACAAACAAAAGTTGCATACTTCTGCACAAATTTGTGTTTTTTACTCACAAGATTCTAGATTCAAATATTATTATTATTTATTTATTTATTTATCGTATGATACTAGTGAATCAAATGTTAGTCAAAATGAACAAAACACAGCACTGACAGCAGGCAAACACAAAACAGCACGATATATCAATCACACATTCACGTCGAGGCTCCGAGCCAATCCACAAATGCTGGTGTCAATTCGCAAATGTCCGACTTTGGGCCTTCATATGCATGGACGCTGCATTCTTCCAATATGTGTTGCATTGTTTGAAAGGGGTGCCACAATCGCATTGTGCGGATGGAACAATGCCCCACTTTGCCATAAGGTAGTTGCAGCGTCCATGTCCAGTGCGGATCCTATTCAGGAGGTCCACAGCCTTCTTGGCAGCTCGAAACCTGGAGGTATCTTCGTTGGAGTTTCCATATACTTATTAACATCAAGTTGGAGCTTACCCAGTCACTGTGCCAAGTCTCTCATTCAGGCTGAAGTCCTCACTAACAAGGTTACATCCGAGTTTCATTATTATTATTATTTATTATAGGCAGGCAGCCAAGTCTATTGTGCCTCTATATCCACTGTCGAATTTTATTATTTGTTGTAACTATTTTGCAAAGTCCAGTCTATTCTTGAAAATATTAACATTTTCAGCATCCAAAACATGTTGGGGCAGTTTATTGCAAGTATTCACCACTCTATTGAAAGAAAATGCTTTCGAGGATTTGTCGAGAACCTACCTACATACTAATAATTCCAATAAAAGGATTTTGATTTAAATTCAACATATTTTTTAATGGTTTCTCTTGATTGTTTTGGCTGACTAGGCTCTTATTAATTGTTTTATTATATTTATGTTTTTCTAGAAAAGAAAAACTGGAGCCACACGAAAGAAAGAACGAAAAATAAGTACAATTATGTTGGTTGAAAGTTAACTTACATTCTCTATTATACTTTTTTTGGGTGTCCCGTAAGAGCCAGAATATAGAAAATACTAAAGGTAAAAGAGGCTGGTGTGCTAAAAAACACGCGTGTGTCATGCTTCCTTTTACAAGGTAGTACACACCCGCATACCTGTCACTTGTTACCCCCACAATTATGGTATGAATGAAGGAAAACATATATTTTTTGTGTTTAGGAATTGTATCAGTACGCCACTGAAGTAATAAAAAAAATATGTTGACCAGTGTAGTAGGTAGGTATACCTGTGTGCGATATACAATAAGCTATTACTTAAATGAAAACAGACCTCATTTGTCAGGCGATAATAGCTCCCGCTGGTCGACCCATCCCAGCTAAGAAAAAACACCATAAAAATAAACGACCTTAGAGACGATATTACTTTACAGCTACTAACGATTTATGTCGGGATAATAATATAAAAATTAAATTAATTTAGAAACGTTCATCTGCCGCCACTGGCCAAAGGGTACAGTGCTTGTTACTGATGTTATATATTTTTTTTCATTCGGTTATTTTAGATAATATACTTTGTAAAATAGCATGTCGGCTTTCGTGGCTTATTAGTTAGATACCCTTAGCTGAGCCAAAGGTCCCCGGTTCGATTCCCGTGGAGACACATTTTTTATCTGTGTTTTCGGTAAGGATCTTCGAGAAGATTAACATGTTTACTTTGCAGAAGGTGGCAAATTGTTGTTGGAAATCTATCCTCGTCTCATTCTCGTCTATATTTTATTATTTTTTATACACAAATAAAATAATTTCCGGGAACTGTTGTTGGGGTTCGGATTTACAAACCGTGTAAAAGATTCATATTATTTTTACTAATAAAAAGAAACATTTTTACGACGTTCGTTAACGTGGACGACAGTAATTTTCGGCTTCGTTTGTGTTTTTATTGATTTACAACTGCTACAATAAACTCCACATTGTACTACAAACTAAATAGTTTGTAGTACCAATGATATATATATATATATATATTATATATATATATATATATATATATATATATAATATATATATATATATATATATATATATATTATATATATATATATTATATATATATATATATATATATATATATATATATATATATATATATATATATATATATATATATATATATATATATATATATATATATATATATATATATATATATATATATATATATATATATATATATATATATATATATATATATATATATATATATATATATATATATATATATATATATATATATATATATATATATATATATATATATATATATATATATATATATATATATATATATATATATATATATATATATATATATATATATATATATATATATATATATAAATTTTATTACGTTTGTTGTTAAATGATTTTTTACTATTTACCATAGGACAGGAATTATATCGGATTTAAATTAAATGTCATTTCATTTATTATTTAGATTTCTAGCAGCAGTTCTGCTTATGGGGGAATTTGTAAAAATATATTGATTGATTATGTAATAGGAATATTTCATTTACTTAATAAGAAATAAAACATTTTAGATACAACACTTTTCTGGGTAATTTTTATGGAATCATAACTGGAATTTAAAGAATTGCTAAAAAGATATAGGTATATTTAAAAAATACAGTTTTTGGTTACAGAGTTACAGAGGTTTTGTACAGTAAGGACAAAGGAAACCATGATGCAAATAACTGTTCTTATTTTACTCAGATCAAGGGTTATGACGTTGAAGATGATGATTTTACTTAGATTTTGTATAGTAGGTATAGCAACAAAAAAAAAACACAATGTAAATAAATACTTTTATTTTACTGAGATTTCATACAGCAAGAACAAAGGAAACTATAATTCAAATAACTGCTTTTAATTGAGTAATGTTTAGTAGAGTAGGTATAGGAACAAAAAAACACAATTCAATTAGATACCTACTTTTATTTTACTGAGATTTCATACAGCACGAACAAAGGGAACTATGATGTAAATAACTGCTTTCAATTTATTAATGTTTAGTAGAGTAGGTATAGGAACAAAAAAACACAATTCAATTAGATACCTACTTTTATTTTACTGAAATTCTGTTCAGAAAGAAAAAAAACATGATTCTAATAAATGACTTTATTTTAGTAATATTTTATACCTACAATAGGAAAAAAACGAGTGGGTTGTGGCCAACGCTAGACTCCTCACTAACAAGTCATTCTATAAAGTATTAAAATTTTCTATGGAAAATTTTCAGCATTTTCATGAAATGTGTTTGTTAACTTATTTTTTATTTAAATATTTTATTGCGAAAACTTGATAACTCTTCAATATCATTTTATGAAAGTGATGTGCCTTTTTACTAATTTGAAAATAATTTCAAATTTTACGTGTCCTGAGCTTGGGGTCACTTAGAAATATTTGGCAGTTAAAAACAATGAGAAGCACTATTCATATATGGTTCAAAATCTAATGGGATCTAATGAGTACCTACTTTAGTCTATAATCGATAAAGTAAAACAAACACGCCGTACATAGCACACAGCACATAGCACACACACAGATACATTGTGATAAAACTTTCAGAATACAATCTCAGCATGATACTAGTTGATAATCTGTAATAAAAAAAACCCTTATAAATTGCGAAATCATAACTCCCCACTATATCCCCTTGGGTTAGTAAGGAGTTAAAACAATGGAGAAAAAACTATTTTTTTCACTAACTCCTTTTTATTTTAGTATTTTTTTGGGGTAGGTCTATAGATTGCAACAAGAGTATTAAAACATTAGGATTGTTTTTTTTTCAATAAAATTTTTCGACAGTGTTATTTATCATTCAAAAAATGTTAGTCTTTATAAATAACATAGTTTTAATCGATTATAATAATAACCTACCGACATTTTCAAATAACCCATAAACCGCGGCGCAGAGTTCTACTTAATATAGATAAAAAAAATTGACCATAAAAAAGTGACATATTTACGATTCTGCAAAACAACATCGGCGCATTCCTCCTTTCACAAAGCAAAAACGATTCTCAATACTAGCACATATTTTTTTATTATGTAGTTTTTTTTCAATCACCACTACTATGGTATAGTGTAGTTATTATTTCACAATTTTTAAGCGTATTTTTTGCATTAATTTATGTAGAGAGAACATACCTTGAATTTCATCGTTATATTTTTGTGTGTATGGCGTAGATACTTATTATTAAATCTGTTTTTTTATCGTATGGTACTAGTGAATCAAATGTTTAAAATGAAAATGAACAAAACACAGCAATGACAGCAATCAAACACAAAACAGCACGATGTGGCAATCACACATTCACGTCGAGGGCTCCTTAGGTATTATTATTTTCTATTTGGTATCCTTTTTATAGTCCAAACTGTTATCTGAATCGACTTCGAAATTATAAAGCTTTAAAGGTTTTCTGTCATAGATATGGTATGGTGCCTTACTTTTAGAAGATTCCCGTTAAATTAATTATTTCCAGAGATCTTGGTCACTTCTCTGATGGTCTGCATGTAGGGGGATCTGAGGTCATAGACAGTCCACGGGTGTGAATTTTCTGTTCGCACTCGTTGATTGTTTCTTTTTGCACTATGGTGCCGAGATTGCTAATCTAGAGGGCTCCATGAGATACTTTTCGTGCTATGCATTTTTTTTTTGTCGTTCACTTAGCGTTCTGTGAAGGGGCCGATTACAGTCCCCATAGGCAGAGCGGGTGGTGGTGGGAGTAGCGACTTCTTATTAATACAATACATATGTGTGAAATTCATAACGGAACTTAGAGGAGATTAGTTTTCAATACACAGCCGTTCATTTATTTTATTACTAGGTGCATGTCACATATGAGATCCAACTGTCGATAGCGATAGTATGTATAGTTGAAGAATATGTACCAAACAATAAACCCATAAATCTAATTTTTTGAATATTTTGAGATATCTAGTTTAGATTTAAAATGTTTTACTTAGCAAAAATGTTTGAGAAACTCTGGAACTTTTTCGAAAAAACTAATTTGAGATTTTGTATTTGTCTATATTTACACCAATTTTCAGCGTTTTAGCTTTGTGGTGTCTGAAATATATGGAAAAATAAAGCAAAAATTCAAAAGTTGATAACTCCTGACTGAATTGAAAATTAAAAAATTCTGAGTATAAATGTTTTGTAGGCCTATAATTATTTATATATTCTGAAATTTTGGGCTCTGTAAATTGAGTGGATCAAAAGTTATAAGGGACGGACTGACACA
Organism: Molanna angustata; assembly: GCA_963576475.1. NCBI lineage: Eukaryota > Metazoa > Arthropoda > Insecta > Trichoptera > Molannidae > Molanna > Molanna angustata. The sequence goes on along the minus strand of OY754987.1, from coordinate 10,244,062 downwards.
CACACAAAAACACACACAAAATGTTCTACCTCAAATTCTGAATTAGTTGGTGTTTTTGGCATGCAAAAAGTCCACTACACCATACAAAATGTTCCTTCATACACGCATCTTGGCTTTAAACTGCCGATTCCTTCAAGTGAATTACATTCATTTTAACGAATCGACAGTTGGATAACACATTTACTATCGCCATCTATGAAATAACGAATAAACTTTTTTAGTAACGCCATCAATTGAGAAGGTTTTTTTTTTGTAAACAATGAAAGCAACAACGGACTTAGAATGGACTTAGGATGAATGCCAGCAAATCAAAGACAATGGTCCTTGAAAAGAGTGAAAGCAGAACAGCGTGTAAAATAAGAGTATAGAACGAATGGCTCGAGCAAGTCGATGAATATGTGTACTTGGGAAGCATATTTCAACGGAACGGACGACTCGATAAAGAGAACGAAAGAAGAGTTATGGCAGGAAACAGAGTGAATGGAGCACTAAGACCAATTATGAATGATCGCAATATATCAAAGGATGCCAAAGTTGCCATTCATAACGCCATCGTAGTGCCAACCCTGACGTATGCAAGTGAAACCTGGACATGGCAGAAGACGCATGAAAGTAGAATAAATGCAGTTGAAATGAGATCGTTAAGAAGGATTTGTAATAGAACGATGTATGACCGGGTAAGAAATGAGGACATAAGGAAAGAATGTAAGATGAAGAAAGATGTCATTACAAGAATGAAAGTGAACACATTGAGATGGTTTGGTCACATGGGGAGAATGAATGAGGAGCGCCTGACGAAGAAAATATACAGAGCGGAAAGGAATGGAATGAGAGGTCGGGGACGCCCAAGAAAGGGATGGCACGACCATGTGAACGAAATTTTGAAAGACGGAAATGTTAGAAGTGTGAGCAATAGACGAACATGTATGAGACGATGCATGAATGTGGACGAGGCGAGAGATGCATGCCAGGATAGAAAGATGTGGCGTTCGGTTCTCTCTGCCTACCCCGCAAGGGACATGGCGTGATGGTATGTATGTATGTATGTGTATGAAAGCAACAATCTTTATACATAAGGTTACATTGTTTCTTCGCACAGATGTCACCCTTGAATTGCGCCAGAAATATTATTTCATTTTTGGCCTATTTATCTACTTTTACCATTGTGTAGGTACATAATATGTAAATCGAATATTTTTTTAAGTTGCATATATTGCGTTTATTTTGCAACTTTTAAAATATTCGTAAATATATATTTCGATTTTTTATAAGAGAGGAAATTAGCGTTGACCACAACTCGCTCGTTCTATTTTCAAATAAAGATTTTTTTGAATTAATTTAATTTATAATCAATATTCCCGGTTCCAATTAAACTCTGTGATATATATTTTTCGTTTTTAATGGCCGATAATTAATTCAGGTTGTGTTTAAAACTGAGACATGTTATAAATTATTTTGTTTGAGAGAGACAGAGAGTTACTACGGCGAATAGTTAATGAGAGAGTTTATTAATTGAGGCAAGTTGATTAAGACATAATCACGGTTTTATGATTCATATTTGTTTATAGACGTGAACGCTACAGTTAAGACACTTAACTAATGGTCAACAGTTAATCTCAGCTTGTATTTTTATTGCTATTATTTCTTTCCATCTTAATTGTCCGTGAGATTTTATTAGACCATTTATGTATGTGCTTACACTTTTACAAAATCATACATTGTAGATATGTTATAAATATACAAAAAAATACTTATTATCGACGCGTTTCGTGCAAGGCACATCGTCAGAATAATTGTCAGAATAAATACGAATAAATTGCAGAGTAAATAGAATAAATCAGAATAAATACGAATAAATTGCACGAAACGCGTCGATAATCAAATAAATAAAATAGAACTAGGTATTATCAAATATTTTTTGTATATTTATAAAATATCTACATACAATGGAGTTCTATCAAGAATTGTCGATCGACAAACTATCACGGCGTAAAAAAATATTTATCATACATTCATACCATCACGGCGTAAAAAAAATATCCCGCGACATGTGTGCGGGTGTTAAAAGGAGGCACGACACATGTGTGTTACTCCACACACCAGCCTAGTCTCACCTAAAAAGCCACTACATTCAAGATGGGTGGATGAACATCATTGGTGAACTAGGTATATGAGATGTTTTTTTTTTTTATTAAATTTACAATACATATACAAAATATAAATCAATCAAACTATATAGAAAATATGTAGGTATACCTAGTAAGAAAAAACATATTTCCCTTTACCAGAGTGCAAACACTCGTGTGTAAAGGAGACAAAGACTGTCGAATTTCCGATTGTTGGCTTTTACGGGACACCCGAAAACGTGCTGATAATAGAAAAGAGTGGAAGCACTATTTTAAGCCGGTGCCCCACAGCATAAATTAGTACAAGGTATACATACACACCTTCAACAGATCATAAATAATACTTAGGTATCAGAGAAAATCATTTTGAAAATTTGGAGAGATGAAATGCTCTCATGGTCTGGATATTCGAGGTATTTTTATAGGTACCTACTGTTTGAAATTGTGATACCTACAATGAAAATAAACTCATCAAAAATGCATTCAAGGATCGTCAAAATTTAAAGAAAAAAATCTATGGTCAGCCATATCAATGTGAAATAAATTTCATACTCGTATTGTTATGAAAAATGTTTATAACAGAAGTAAAATAGTTTCTGTATGGTATAAATGAGTGATCAACTTTATATTGATATTGTATGTGTCTCTATAAGTACACTTGTCTATACTCCACCTCTATCTTCCTCAAGGGGTAAGCAGTGAGAACCGAAAACGGCATTCTTCCATCTTGACATATACATCGCCTCATCAACATGCTCATCTTGCTAGTAATGCAATTTTACTTAAAATTTCTCAACAGATATCATGTAGATAGTGCATACTATATATGCATACTATGAGTTTCGTGACAGTGTTTTTGTGTGGTGTATTGTGAAAAATATGTCCTCTGGGAATCTTATATTTGTTTAAGAATCTAACAGAAATTAAATTTAATTTTATTTATTTATTAATTTATGGTTACAGTCTGCCCTAAGGTGGTTCGGCCACATAGAAAGAATGAGTGATGACCGTCTGACAAAAAAAGTATACAAGGCTGATAAAAGAGGAATGAAAAGTAGAGGTCGACCTAGAAAGAGTTGGCACGATCACATAAATGGGATTTTGAAAGATGGAGATGTTAGAAGTAAGAATAATAGAAGAGCGTGTATGAGACGATGTATGGACGTGAATGAAGCGAGGAATGTATGTCAAGAGAGAGGAGTCTGGCGTTCGGTTCTCTCTGCCTACCCCAAATAGGGAAATGGCGTGATGGTATGGATGGTTACAGTCACAATTACAAAAATACATTAAATAAGACAAGAATACCCACATAAGGACAAGAATATGTAACACTAATAATACATACCTAGTTAACAAAAACATGTGAATGATGGTGTATCTGAATCAAATGGATCTAGGAGAGGATTAAAAGGGAAGATTAACAATATTACTATATTACTACATGCGATATGTACTTCATTTAAAGAGTGTCAACCTTTCAAGAAGAAAAAATTAACACTTACCTACTATGGCTTGGAGAGTTTGGTGTTGGCTACAACCTACTGGTTTAGTTTAAATTTTAAGAATTAAAAGGCATATTTATCTAAAAATTATATAGATATTTTAAATTAATTACATTTCAAATCTAAAGTAATAAAGCAATCAAAATGTTAGTGTATGTGTGTGTGTGTGTGTGTGTGTGTGTATGTGTGTGTGTGTGTGTGTTTGTCTCACGCCTTCTGAAAAACCAAGAGCATCTAAAAATCTAATTTATGTGCGAACGTGTACCTGTATACCTGATGCAGTGTCACGCTAAAAATAATGCGATAAAAATGCTGAATTTTAAAAATATTTCAATAAATATTTTTTTCATACAAAATTTTCCAAGTCGTATCTGTCAAAAAGTGTACATTTTGCACGCATATATCTGTTAGTTTAAAAGTTAGAAGTACGTATTTACACGAAAAAAATTTACTTTCAAGTATAACTTAGCGTTTAAGTGAAAAACATGGTGAATATTTTGTATAATTATAATGTTTAACTTATTTTTAAAGTAAGCGTTTTGTACATAAATGCCGCCATTTTAATATCTTTTCATACAATATTTCATTTTCCTACCGAATGAATATGTTCTTGAAAATAATAAACCTTTGAAATAAATATAAATATGAAATAATAAAATGAAACACAAGACATTACAGCAAGTTTTAAGACGTATATTGTAAAAGTCTGTTAATTATTAGTAAAGATATGGGCATAATAAAATTGCATAATTTGTATATAATATTTGATATTTCGGACAATTTTCATTTTTATGGCATCGAACAAACCAATGTAGGTACCTACATATTCAAAAAATGTATCCGAACCATTCGATATTACTTACGTGTTCGAATCGTTTCCATGGCTACAGAAAGAATGTGATATTCAAATAAAATTTGTTAGGAATCGAATTTATTTAGAAGGTTGTTGTAGGTAGGTACCTACCTAATACTATTTACTTACAAATCAACAATAATATACCTATACTGATTTCCTATAGGAAAATTATTTTATTTATTTATTTATCAACCGTTTGTCCGATTATAATGAAACTTTGGTGAATTGTCGAGCGTATGCCCAGGATGGTTTTTGGATTTAAACTTTTTTCTTATTCTTCTTCTTCTTCGTGTATTTGGTCGTTTTACCTATGAAGGGGGAGTATCCTGGGAAAAGAAGGTCCGACTGTCCCTCCATCTCTTCACAGGTCTTCCAGGACGGGTTCTGCATATAAACTTTTTTCTTCTTTTTCTTCAACGTGTACTTGGTCATCTTACCTATGAAGATGAACTATCCTGGGAGATGAAGGTCCAATTTTCCTTCCATCTCTTCGCAGGTTTCTGGATTTAAACTTTTTTCTTCTTCTTCTTCATCGTCTATTTGGTCATTTTACCTTTGAAGGTGGACTAACCTGGGAGAAAAATGTCCAATTTTCCTTCCATCTCTTCGCAGGTATCTGGATTTAAACTTATTTCTTCTTCTTCTTCTTCATCGTGTATTTTTGGTCATTTTACCTATGAAGTTGGAGAATCCTGGGAGAAGAAGGTCCAACTGTCCTTCCATCTCTTCGCAGGTATCTGGGTTTAAACTTTTTTCTTCTTCTTCGTGTATTTAGTCATTTTACCTATTAAGTAGAGCATCCTGGGAAAATAATGTTCTTTCATCTCTTCGCGGTTCTTCCAGGATGGTTTCTGGATTTAAACTTTTCTTAACCGACTGATGGGACGGGATGTAATGAAGGGAAGGGATGCACTAAAGGGCCTGAAGGGACGGGAGGTATAAAACTGCCTGAAGGGACGGAAGGTAGTGAAGGGTCTGATGGGAAGGGACGTAATGAGGGATTAAAGGGACGGGAGGTACTGAAGGGCCTGAAGCGGCGGGTCCTGGAGTATAATTCTGTTTCTTCTTAATTTTATGTAGACCTTTAGGGCAGTTTTTATACAAACTATTTCCTATTGTCTAATTCATCTTCTTCTTCTTTTATGTATACATTTGGGTCATTTTTTTATAAAAATTATTTCCTTTAGTCTAATTATTATTCTTCTTCATTTAAGTACGTAGACTTTTGGGAGAGTTTTAATGCAAACTATTTCCAATAGTCTTATTCATTTTCTTTTATGTAGACCTTTTGGTCAGTATTTATACAAACTATTTCCAATAGTCTAAATATTCTTCTTCTTCTTTTTTGTAGACCTTTGGGTGAGCTTTTATACAATCAATTTCCAATAGTCTAATTCTTCTATTAGGTATATGTATTTTTACTTATTTTATGTAGACCATTGGAATAGTTTTTTATACAAACTATTTCTTATAGTCTTATACTTATTTTTCTCTTTTTTATTTAGTCTTTTGGGTTAGTTTTAAGTTAGTTTTAGTTAGTTAGTTAGTTAGTTTGTCTATTGTGCAGAAATATTATTAACGATATGCACACTTGATGAAAATACATATGAAATGAATGGGATATGGGATGTGACGATATAACCTGCACTAGAATCTTTTCAATACTTTTGTTTAATTAAATTTAAACCATTTATATCATCCTATTTTGAATAATTTTCAACACCTAATATTTAAAGAATGGGGGTTGTGGCCATTACTGAACTCTTCACAACATTTATATTCAAATTAAAAACTATTTACTATAGTTCAAGTCTTCTTCTTCTTCGTTAATGAAGACTTTCAGTCAAATTGAGCAAAAATATAATGCACACTTGATGAAAAAATATAAAAACGAATGGGATGTGACCAATACTAGATCTTTTCAGTACCTACGTTTGTTTAATCAAATTTTAACCACATCCCAACATCCAAAATTACTAAATTTTCAATAGGTACACATTACAATTTGTTTTCGATGATAATATTTAAAAATGGGGGTTGTGGCCAAACCAATCTCTTTACAACGTTGATAAACAGTCATATTTAAAACCATTACGCATAGTCCATGCGAGCAGAAATTGTATAAATATTATACTTCATTCACACTTTATAGCAATATATAAAAAAGAATGGGTTGTGGCCATCACTTGAACATTTTACAATACTTAAACTCAATCAAATTTCAAACCACTTTTCATAGTCTGATATTGCAAAATAATTGGGTGACAATATTATAAAAACGATTGCTTTTTCTTTCACAATTTTACATTCTTGGCCAACGGCGGGACATAAAAGCTAGTATATAATAAATATTTAAACCGGGATAGATAAAAAAATAATAATCTAGGCACGAAAGGAATTGTTGACATTTTTCAAATTGTTTAAACCATAAATTTTGTAAACTATTTTTCAATTAACGAATTTGTCCTTTAATATTTTTTTTTAAATCGTTACAAAAATATGTCTTTTATGGGACCACGGGTTGATTCGCATATTTGGGTGCCTTCAAAGACACACGCGTGGTATGAAGGATGCTTTATTCCTTCTTTTTATTTAAAAAATAACAATAAATTATGAAAAACCCGCACCTATGTTAATCACATAGGAAGGACCCATAGAAGTTTTGGTCACCAGGGCAGGGGTTTAAATTGGAAGATGCGAAAAAGATTTTAGGTTTATTTTAATTTCAATACGATATACAAAACTCTCCTCTCACACACACACACACACACTCACACACGCACACACATTATACACACACCCTTATACACACACGCACACAACTTTTATCTATTTTTCTTCTGTATAAATATATTATTTTTTTTTTGTACTTATTTGAAGCCACTCGTTGCTGGAGATAGGTCACCCGCCCAACCGAATTAGCTAATTTCAAGTAACACAAATTTGACTGGGGCCATAAAACTATACCTATATAGTATTTACCTGCGTGTAGCCGCGTGAATATTCTTTGGCTATTTCACATTTATTTATTTATATACACGTAGGTGGGTACTGTGTGTGTACTGCGTGGAGTCTGCATTAACGAGATGGTTTCAATTAACTTGATTAAAAACTTTGTTATTACTCTTAACCAGTGTATAATATAATTATATAATGTTCGTCTATAATTGGCTTCATTTAAATGTAAAATGTTTATCTGTAATTTTTTTATATAGCTGTTGACAAACTGTTAAATAAAATAAATAAAAAATAAATAAAAATAAATAAATAAAATCTTTTTCACATAGAAATTTGCACTGATTTTTATGTTTTATTTTATCATCGTATTAAAAGGGTGGTTTTTAGCCAAATCCCTGATAGCATTCACTTAGCATTCGACTTAGCATTCCCTGATAGCATTCGACTTAGGTATATTTATATTGGATTCATTGATAGCTTTGAAGGGACAGTACAGGGTTACAATATGTAAAAAATGCAAAATATCATAAAAATTCTATTAATTTGCACAATACTGTATATGGAAAAGTAATTAGATCTAGTTCTTGACTTATCATTATGATGTCGAAATCGAACATATAGTTTAGGCTGTAGGAACCAACGTCATACGCAATACACCATACACACAAACTTCATGACGAAATTGATAGTATGCACTGTCTGCATGATATACGATGATATATATTGATAAATTTAATATAAAATAATACGGTAAAAAATTAAAATCTTACTCTCCCCTTTATAAGCAGCGGAGAATAAAAGCATCTCAGAGGATCGCTTATAGTTGTATTTTATTCAATCTATTTTTGTGAATTATGAAAATGTCGTTATTGTCTTCATTAAAAATTTGCATATTACAATTTGAAAAATTAACTAAAATATGTAACTATTAGAGTAGGTTTTTCGACAAATATGGCAATTTTATTAAGAATACCATTATTTTATGAAATGTGTTCAGTACTATTGATCGGTAGTGTGCATACAAATAATCTTTCTTGATCCTTCCACCCTCCCTTCCATGTAACTGCTCTGTTCCGTTCCTGCTACACAATAACTAGTACTTGCTTGCTGCCGACCTCGAACGCACGTCGCCGTGCGTCGTGCAATATCGCCGTGAATCGTCGTTACAGGAAATATCATATAATTACCTATGTGTAGTGCTGTACTTGGGCATAGACTTTGCATCTTTTGTCGGACCAGGTGAGCGATCGGGACGAGGACTGCGTCCGCACTGGTAGGTGATCTCCTTTTTTTATCCATTTCTTCTTTTCGTTATCTGCCTAGGTAATCGCCGTGAATAACGCGTCGTGACAAAAATGCGATTATTTATATCATCTTTATATGGTCCACTTATTTGTCTTAGCCCGAGTTGCAATCGGCAATTTCGACGCTAACAAAATGATATGTTGAATATCCCTGTTAATATTATGATATCTCGGTAGATTCTTTTTATGTCGGTCGGACCGAAAAATCACAAAAAAGATACTCCAAAACAAATTGTATATTATACTTAGTATGAGATCTATTTTTTTTTCTTTGTTACAAAAGGGACATTATTTTATTAGGATACTAAACTTTTAACAACCTATACGTACCTATTGCTATGTATTAGACGGTGTATGCATGCGGTTCTCTCTGCCATCCCTAATACATACCTACGTATCGTAATTTTATATGCCGATAATTACGCTGAATACGCTGATTCAGTCAAACCCCTTTCAAAATTATCAACGCGAAATGATATTTCTTCTTCTTCTGTGGTATCCTGGGGATTGGTTTGCAGCAACAAATGACACCTCCTCCGCCATTCCACTCTATCCCGCGCCACCCTCTTCAGCTCCTCATTTGTTCTGCATCCCATGTCGTCATACAAGTGGCGAAGAATTTGCGTCGCGGGCGTCCCCTAGCGTTAGTCCCCTCTATCATCATGTGTAGGAAACCCTCCTGCCTCAGCACGTTGGCAATCCATCTGGCGCGTCTCTCTGAGAGCGTCGCCAGTAGGTGCCCTCTTCCTTCTATTATTCGTAGTACCTCGTTGTTCGAGATATGGTCCATCCAGGATATCCTCAACATTCTTCTATTGGTCCACATCTCGAACGCACTCAGCCTTCCCTCGTCTGTTTCAGATAGGCACCATGTCACGCACCCATACAGTAGCACACTCCATATGTACCTATGTTTTGACAAGAAGCTTACGAAAATTCATATCTATATTTATTTATTTTATTTATTTATTTAATATTGCTTCTCGGGCAACTAACAGGTACTATGTCAAATATTAATTTAACATGCACCCAATAACAAGTTGCCACATTCTGGAGACTTACGATATTAATCGTCTCACAGATCCAGACTGAAAACACAATTAAAAACTGTGTCTCCACCGGGAATCGAACCCGGGACCTTTGGCTCAGCAGTCAGAGTTCTAACCAACTGAGCCACGAAGGCCTATATTGTTTGACTGAAGCATTGCCGATGTTTTGTTAAACGCAAGTCTTGCCTGGTGTATGCGACTGTGTCAATCTCGCGTTTGACCGGCTATCCCATGAGATCTTGCTAACGAGGTATACAAACTCCTATATAAATAAATTTCAAATAATTTTGCAAGCAACCAACGGTCCTTCTTTTTAAAAGCAAAATAAGACATAAAAGCGCCCTTGGAATGATCCTGAATCATTAAATGGCGGCTATATAAATTATTTATATTATCATTAAACAAAATTACTCAAAAAGCGTTCGTGTGAATTCTGCTGCAATCAATTCCACTCGAAATATTTCGTAAATAACGTTGCGTAAAAATTCGAAATTTGTTCACAATCGCATAGTGACCCAAAAATGTACAGATCAATGATACATCGAGGTTTTTGGAAGCAGATTGATTCATGGCTGGGCGTAGACGACAATTATACACAGTCAAAAAATTTCCAAAATTATACTTGGTCCATAGAAACCTGTTCAATTGTTGGCATCCGCCGGCTACCTGCTGGGTTCAATTCCCACGGCGGTCATTTGTCATTTTTTCCTGAAGATCTTTTATGGTTGTGTTTTTTTTTTTCATCACAAAAATGTTGAATCTCCTCGAACTGTGATTTATGGACCATATTAGTGTGTGGGAGATGAAATTATATAGAATTATTTTCAATTCAAAACATAACTTAAGTGTGATTTATTATTTTTAATGATTTTTTTATGATAATTTCTGAATATGGCTGACGGAAGAAATTCAGTTCTGCTAAATTTACAGAAAAAAACTATTTTAAATGTTATGTTAATTGTTATTTATCATTTTATACATTAACCAGAATGAGTAGAGTAAAAAATTAATGGTTTTCAGAACCTAGGGCCCTGCTGATTTCTAGAATTGTGTAGGAAGAGGAATACAACATTTTACTTTGAGATGGGATACTGTACCTATACACAAAAATATTATTTAATTTTTTGAAATGACCCGAGGGCTATTTCCGAGGCCTTGCATTTTTGTGACACCATAGTATAAAAACATCATAACTTTTTCAATTTTTAATGTATCTCAGTGAATTTTTCTTTAATACTCTAATAAATAAATGTAGATTTATGTAAAAATACATATATTCATTCAAATATTATACATTTTATATAAAAAAATGTTAAACTTGTGATTTCCGGTTATTTTTTTGCAAAAATATTACATTCAAGAATTCAAATATCTCCAATGGGACAGCATAATATATATCAAAGCCACTCAACATTTTTTTATTCAAAAAACTATAAAGTTTAAATAATCGAATATTTTCATTATTGCATATGCGCAAACATTGGATTTTTTTCCCTGTCGGGAGTCAAAGATATTTTTTTGACAGATTTTTAATTATCTCAATAGAGACGAAGTTGGAATATTTATTGTAGGAGAACCGGGAAATCAAGGCACCTACAGGGCTTACGACCTGTCATAGTAAATGACAGGTATATATTTAGGTAATGTATATTGCGCAAGTGCATAAAGTGATCACGTAAACCAGCCGATGACAGGTCGTAAGCCCTGTAGGTGCCTTGATTTCCCGGTTCTCCTACAATAAATATTCCAACTTCGTCTCTATTGAGATAATTAAAAATCTGTCAAAAAAATATCTATAAAGTTTATTTATAAATAAAAAAAATCATGGCTTTTTGAGTGACAATGTTAAAAATGTGACTTTGAATGCGAAAAAAGGTTAAAAATTGATGGGTGACCAGCGTCAAGTTCCTACTACTCTGAAATGCTCTCTTTCAACGACGTCAGTGACTCTTGATCTTTTGCGTACCTATTTCTGAACTCTATCTGAGATTCTGAGATTCAGCATGGTTCTTTTATATTTTTTCTGTGCCACTCTTAGTTTTCGGACGGTCGCTTTCTTTAATTTGTTTAGATATTTTAAAATTAATATAAATATATATAAAAATAATTAAACAAATATAAATAGTTATAAAAATAAATAAATTATCGACCCAACGCACTTCGTTGAATTCCATTTTATTGAAATAAACGTCTACGATTGATTTCGCGTTTTTTCAAGTAGGTATTGTAAAAATGATCAAATAACCAACCAATTTCTCAATATATGGCGTTACAAAAAAATTCAAGCTCTCTCAGCTTATTTTCAAACTATGTGAAGTTACTTTGAAACATTATATATAAATAAAAAATTTAAAATTTGTATTCAGTAAAAAGGCATATGATCAAATTAAGTTTTCCTATTACTCTGTGAGTTTTCCAGTAGGTAAGTATCACTATGAGACATTTTTTTAGCAAAAGGTCTATGGTTCACCATATACAAGGAAGGACCTTACGGGTTGCTTCTCCTTGGTCCAAATGGGCAGCACGATCCAGCCAACAGTCCCTACAATATATTACTACATGTTGGCAATATAAAAGGACGAAAACACGTTGGCAACGTGACAGCAGAATGGCGAAATATTATTTGAAAAAACAATGGAGTCGCGCGTGTTTTGCCAATATAACAAATCTTAAATTATACCCGGGGAACGATAATACTGACTGAATAAAGACATTATAATATTTGCGCAAAAAAATACAAACACACCATTGCTGATTTAAGATTTTCAAAAATATAATAATGTACTACCGACCATTCTTTGCGCCGTATCTTGTATAGGTCGGTAAAGAAATCGCTTACCTTTTTAAATATTATCTTATTTATTTTTTTTAGAAGTACATTACGCATTTTGACGGTTTATAGTTTGGAGTTATGCATTCACAATTTTTAATGTTATTGAATATTTTTATTACCTACTGCATATGCGCAAACATTGGATTATTTTCCCAAAAAATCCAATGTTTGCGCATATGCAATAATAAAAATATTCGATTACTTACACATTGGTACAAGTAGGTAAATAAGACAAAAATGACCTTATAAGTCTGGCGCAATTCAGGGGTGACTTCTATGCGAAAAATGCATTTGTCACCTCAGGTATAAGAATTGTTGCTCTCATTATTTACAAAAAACCAATTCTCTCAATAGATGGCGTCACAACAAAAATAAATAAAAAATAATAAGAATGTTGTTCATAATTTCACACGTAGATGGCTGTAGTAAAAATTCCTTATTTTCAAGCGAAAAGAATTTCAGTATTACAATATATAGAACTTTCAAAATTGAATTGATAGGGATCTCATTAAAAAGGCATAATTGGTGAACGTTGCGCAAGCGCATAAAGTGATCACGTAAACCAGCCGATGACAGGTCGTAAACCCTGTAGGTGCCTTGATTTCCCGGTTCTCCTACAGTAAATATTCCAACTTCGTCTCTATTGAGATAATTAAAAATCCTTTATGTATGTATAATGTTATTTTTTTATTGCAGATTATCAATTAGTCTCATGCTGAGATTGTATTTTGAAAGTTTCATCACAATATATATGCGTGTGTGTATATTCTTAATTTTTTACTGTCAAATATTTCAATATGACCCCAAGCTCGGGAAACTTAAAATTTTATATATTTTTTTAAATTGCTAAAAAGGCACATCACTTTCATAAAATGGCATTGAAGAAAAATCAAGTATTTTACAATAAAATAATTTAACAAACTCATTTCATAAAAATGCTAAAAATTTTCCATAATAAATTTGAATTAGTACCTACTATACTTTGTGGATGATTCGGTAGTAAGGAGTATAGCGTTGGCCACAACCCCCTCTTTTTACATTAAAAATATACTTACCTTTAAATACAATATATAAATTTTTCAATATTCGAAAATTTTTAAATTACGGCTATATGATTTTGGAATAATGCCAGTGGCTGACATAATGAATCATAATAGGTAGGTATTAGGTATTTTTTAATCAAACAAAATTGATTGTTTCTACATATATATTTCCCTTATAATAGGACGTCCGTTTTCGCTGACTAGGCCCTTATTAACTGTCGTACTATTTATAAGGGAAATATATATGTATGTAGAAACATAATCATTTTTGTTTGATTAAAAAATACCTAGTATAGGTAATGGAGTTCTTCACATTAAAAACAAATTAAATAATATGAATTATAATATTATTATTTTACGAGAATACCAAAGTCTTTTAATCTCGTTTCCTAAAGCGGTGTATTTTCCGATTTTATTCATTTTTGTAAAATTAATAAAATTAGGAAATAACGTTTTTCTTCTATGTTTAATATTTCTTTGTTTGTTGATCATAATGTTTTAATTTGTGGATAGATGTTTTGACGCACGTTTCATTTTATTATTTTCTTGTCGCTGTTTTCTATTCCAAATAAATTAATTTCTAGAATGTCAAAATAAGAAAGGTATGGCAAAAAAAAATCGAAGATTATACATACATACCATCACGCCATGTCCCTTACGGGGTAGGCAGAGAGAACCGAACGCCACTTACTTCTATCTTGACATACATTCATCGCCTCGACAACATTCATACATCGTCTTATACATGTTCGTCTGTTGTTCACGCTTCTAACATTTCCGTCTTTCAAAATATCATTCACATGGTCGTGCCATCCCTTTCTTGGGCGGCCCCGGCCTCTCAATCCAGTCCTATCCGCATTGTATATTTTCTTCGTCAGGCGTTCCTCATTCATTCTACCCATGTGGCCAAACCATCTCAGTGTGTTCACTTTCATTCTATTAATGATATCTTTCTTCATCTTACATTCTTTCCTTATGTTCTCATTTCTTACCCTGTCATACATCGTTCTATTGCAGATTCTTCTTAGCGATCTCATTTCAACAGCATTTATTCTGCTTTCGTGCGACTTCTGCCAGGTTCACTTGCATACGTCACCGTTGGCACTAAGATAGCGTTATGAATGGCAACTTTGGCAACCTTTGATATGTTGCGATCATTCATAACTGGTCTCAGTGCTCCATTCATTCTGTTTCCTGCCATAACTCTTCTTTCGATATCCTTATCAGGTCGTCCATTCCGTTGAAACATGCTTCAGATATATGTACATACTCGTCGACTTGCTCGAGCCATTCATTCTCTACTCTTATTTTACACGCTGTTCTGCTTTCACTCTTTTCAAAGACCATTACCTTTGATTTGCTGGCATTCATTCTTAGACCGTTTTCTATGCATCCTTCATATACCATGCTTACAAGATTCTGTAACTCTTCTACACTTTCAGCTAACAGTACTTTGTCATTGTATGCAGAATTTGAAGATTACAATTTATTTATTTATTTTATTCAACTAAAACACTGATGACATTACAATAATTATTGAATCTGCAATGCCCCAACTAGACAAAAAAAAAAACTATGCTGGGGCCAATGAATCTCGAGACAGTGACACTGTATTAATTGATGCCAACATCAATCGTACCTATATAAATAAAAAGTGATAACAAACAACAATCGAAATGAAAAAAATTACAAAATCATACCTAATTAAAAAAAAATGCACTAACATATTGATACAATGATTCCTATAAAATGATATGATAATTTTGTCATATCATGTGTATGATAATTTTAGATGGCTTACGGAGCGGGCATCGTGCTTGTATGGTAATTCACTGATGGCGAGTTCGAACCCCACCCTGCCATGATCGATTACGTTCACCTATAGTACAAGCATTTTTGATTAGTTAAGGGAACGTACGAGGATGCAAATGTACTTTTTTAAAGGACAAAATTTTTTTTTTAATAAATATTTTATGACAATTTTGTCATATCATGGGTTATGACATTTATTGACATAAGTGGGTACTTACCTATCATTTATGAGAATATGACAATTTTTGTCATATCATTTGAGTTCGATTTGTATATCAACACTTTATTCATTCTTCGATATTAGATATAAATTGGTACGAAGGTGTATATTTCATAATTTTTATTTAGATTTATTGTGTAGGCCGATTACAGGACAAGTTAGGACAGACGGACATACAACATTATTTGTTATGAATACCTACCTACATAAGTATATGTACAATTTTGATTATGGTATTCACTTAATGAAGATATTATAAATAAATAAATATACCATAAGAGATTAAGTTGTATCTTAAGTTGTATACTTTGTTTAGTCTTTGATATGAAAATGACACTATAATAAAAAATCTTTTAATTTAAGAGAATATTATAGAAAATTTTAAAATCTTTTCCCTAGTACCCTCGAAATATACGTCTTTGAAATGGAGAACAGTACATTTTAACATCTTAATTCTATTTCGTGCGTTTTTTGAAATTTTGATTCGTTTAATACTATTCTCGTCAAATTATTTTTGGTAAAGCCCTTTTATATTTTACTATCGTAAGTATCTGAAAAACTACAAGGCTTATGAATTAGAATTTTTAGTATGAAAATAATTAGATATGAAAATTAACCGGCTGAGTTTTTATTACTATTTAACATTTTAATTACTATTCTTGCTATTTAAAAAAAAATACTCAAAATTTTGCCTTTTATCCCGAAAAAATATTGTATATAACAGATTTGGTGATATAGGTTTAATATATTTTCGTGTTTCCTACATTTAGTGGGTAATTTACAGTGCATATTTGTGTAAGTACATCCGTACGCCAAAGGTATACAAGAACCTTAACTTAAGAGGACATATTATTAATAATAATATGTCCTCTTAAGTTAAGGTTATTATAACGCTAAATCTAGTGACTGAAAACATAATATATAAAAACCGCCTAATGCACTATGAAGTTACGTGTTAGTAAGGGTAACTATCGCGTGCGTGAAAAAGGGTTTATACGTGATTTCAACTATCGGAAACTGATAATTTGTTGATTTTATGCATTTTAAGAACAAACCTTACTTGAAATTAAAAAACTTTATCGGTCATTCACTTGGATTTTATACACTCTTTGAGCGTATAAAATATGTATTTCTCTTCGACACATAGTTATGGAGTAATATAAAAAAATGTAGGTTGTATTTTAAAACTGTGGGACGAACATTCACTAGAGAAATGTTGAAAATACATGGGACATGAAGAGGGGAAAAATTTGAACTGCTGCATCTGGTCACTAAGGGAAAGATTGAACGAAAATGGTGATAAGGTCCTTGGAGAAGCTTTTTAGAGCCGCCGAAGATATGGTGATATACTCTAGTGACATTCGACGTCGGGAGTACTCGACAGTTTAAGTTACCATTTACAAGTAGGTACCTACTGACGACCAAAAATATTGCAGTGCTGGTCATGGTTTTACATATCATCTTCTTCTTCTTCTTTTTCAGCCATCTCTCCACTGCTGGATGTAGGCCTCTTCTAAAAGCTTCCACTCGTCTTTTTTCTGGGCTTTTCGAATCCATCCACTTCCAGCGACAGGGACAATATCATCGGCCCACCTTTTCTGGGGCCGGCCTATTCCCCTTTTCATTTACATATCATGTAAGAGGCACTGGCTTAGAATAGTGCTTCCACTCTTTTCTATTATTGTTTTCGAGTGTCCCGTAAGAGCCGGGTAATCGAAAATACAACAGGCAACAATAACATCTCACATAGTTCAGCAATGAGGTTCACCACCCATTCTGAATGTAGTGCCTTTTTAGGTGAGACGAGACTGGTGTGTGGGTATACACTGATGTGTTGTGCTCCCTTTTATAAGGCAATGCACACCCGCACACCTTTCGCTGGTTATCCCACATTGTGGGATATGCCGTGATGGAATGAATGAATGAATGAATGAATGTAAATAATAAACCAGTTGTACAATAACCAGACCAGGCTTTAAAAATCAAGAGTCAAGGTTTTATTTATTTATTTATTTATTTTAATCTTTTTGTACATATAATTAGTACACTGGCGGGCTTATTGCCTAATGGCAATTTCTTCCAGCCAACCAGAGTAAATGTTAAGTATACAAGATAATGTGTACTATGGCAGTCAGTTAATCATATTACAAAATAAATAAAATAAAGCAGAAGAAAATTAAAAAAAAAAAAACAATAAGAACAATTCATAGCACTGATAGGAAAACTAAAGGATAAGGAAAGGAAGAGGAGAGGAAGATGTAATCAGGTGTTGTCAGATAAATATTTTTGCTTTAGCCTTTTCTTGAAAATGTTTAATGAGATAGACGACGTAATATCAGGACATAGGCTATTCCATAGCCTAGCTGAAAGTACTTCAAATGAAGAGCTAAAAAAATCAGAACTATGAATAGGGATAGATAGTAAAGCAGGTTCAGCAGATCGAAGTGGACGTCCGTGACTTGAAAGATAAGTGAATTTATCTTTGAGATACTGAGGTAAATTTGGATTAAAAAGGACATTGTAAAGTAATGACCAGATATGTATATTACGTCGTTGTCCTTTTATTTCAATTAAACAGTAAATAAGCAATTAAACTTCACACTTTTTTCGAAATTATACTATATTTTTTTGTTATTTTTAATGACCCATTGCAATAAACTGGCCATTTGGTACCTACTCCGTGATCCAGATGATCTCAGTGTAAGCTGTCTTCCTGATGGAACATTCTTTTTGCACAGCTCTTAAATGTAGTATGGAGTCAAGTTGTTCAGAGCCTTAAACACCATCAGGCATACCTTATAGTCCACTCGTGCTGAACATCTCAACCAGTGCAATTAGTTAAGAAGAGGTGTTATGCGACATCTTTTGTCGGTCCCATATATCAACCTCGCAACTGCGTTGAAAACTATTTGTAATCTATCAAACTGATACTTAGGCAAACCCGCATAAATAGCATAACAGCAATACAGCCTTGACACCACAAATGCATTTATTAGCGTTATAAATGCATTTATGTTTTTTGGGTAAGCTCCGACGGATACTTTTCAATTGTCTCAGATGAAAGAAACTGCTCTTGCGATTGCTATTCGTAAAACTATCAGAAGATCGTAAAACTGGCAAAAGATTTATAAATAAATTTGGTAGTTAATGAAAAAAATGAATTAACTTGCCAAATATACTCTTAACATACATTATATTATAAAATGAAACATAAAGTCTTCATAACAAATCAAATTGATTTAAGTCATCAAAACATATTAAATTGATTTAAGTAATAATTAAATTAATCGTTGCCTTGTCGCTACGACTCGCTTGATCTCGGTAGTGTTAGGTACCCACCTATCACTAATATTTTTATGGAGACATTAATTTCTTCGGTCGTTAAATTTAACGACCGTTTGAAGAAATACAAACGATTACAATAAACAATTCCGTTTGTTCTTCTCTCGACTCTCAACGATATTATGTCTTTTAGGAATGATTTTATTTATTATACTCCTAATGTATCATATTAATTTACATAATGGTCACTTGTATTATATGTTTTTAAACGGCTATATACTTGGGTATGTACATACATATAAATTCATTTGATGTTTTTTACTCTCCACTTTTATGGCATAGTGGAGAGTTATGATTTCACATTTTAAGCATTATTTATAGTAGCGTCTAGCCCCTGAGTTTCTTTTCTGCATTCTTAGGTTAGGTTTAAGTTTGCGTATAATAATAATTAATAATAGCGACTCGCGTGAGCGAGTTGCTTTATAAATTGAATTATAAATTATTATAAATTAAATATATAATATTCTTTTAATTTTTCGCATTTAATATAAAATTTCACGGCTCATTTGACTTAATACTACGAGATCTCAACCAATCAGAGAGCCAACCGGAAACAGAATGCAAACGGGTAGATTCGGATTGTAGACTCTAGTTTATTTATTACATCAAGCAAGTGACAGGTGTGCACACCCCGCATACCTGTTGCTGGTTACTCCACATTGTGGGATATGCCGTGATATATTCTTCTTCTTGAGCCATCTCTACACTGCTAAATGAAGGCCTCCTTCAACTTTTTCTACCCATGGTTGTATGTAAAATGTCCTGAGCAAAAACGTCAGAAAAATATCACACTTGGCCATTTCATTCGCATGCATTGCAATTGACTATACGACCGAAAAACAGAAAATAAGCTAGATGCGCTGTTTGTTTTTTTGATTTGGTTAATTTAAATAAACAAATAAAATAGTAATTTACTCGCAGTGCGAATTTTCTTTATCAAATAAACCGAAAAAACCATAGAAAACTGACGTGTTCTCGCTGCGTGCACTTTGTTTCATTTGACTGATTGAAGTAAACACAAGAAAATTAACATGTTCTCACTTTGTTTGATTTATTGAGTGAACAAAAAATTGGAATTGTCTCGCTGCGCGGCATTTTTCGATTTCTTTAATCGAAAAACTCAAAATGAAACTAGGATTTCTCGCTGCATGGATTTTTTTTACAATGGAACAACTATTTTTTATTCCATTATTTATTCCATTTTTACGTTTGGAATATTACCTACTATATTATTTCTCCATATTTGCACAATTGAATTTTTTAATGATATGAAGTATGTTAGTAGATACCTATCCAATCTATTTTACCTGAACGGCCCGTCGTTCATTTTGAGTTTTTGAAACCTGGGGGGGCAAATCTGGTCCGACCGGCGAAATCAAAACCCTAGTGACTACCCATATCATGGATATAATTATCATATTATGGAGTTCTATGACATCTAAAGATATTATAGAACTCCATATAATAATTATATCCATGATATGGGTAATCGTAAGGGTTTTGATTTCGCCGGTTGAACCAGACCTGCCCCCTGGCCTTTTATCCCAAAAGTTTGCCCACCCTGATTTTTGTCATGATGTTTATGTGTGCATGGTGTATTATGTAATTTAGTGTCATTTTTAGAGTTTAGGTAGGTACCTACCTACAGTCCAAACATTACCTACGTTCGATCAAACTAATATTGATATTGTATCTGTAAAATGTATCAACTAAGAACTAAGAACTAAACAGTTTTCTATAGAAATTCAATTAGTTTATTATTTTTTCTCTATGATTTCATCAGTCAAAACATTGAAAATGCTCTCACGTTCTGGAAAATTGTGTTTTTAAAATTAATTTTCAAATTTTTTTATTAGACAGTTATAATAATAATGTATCCAACAGCAATGTGCTTTCCGGAATTATAAATTTTTAATGACAAAAACTATACGCTATTTAATAAGTGGAGAGTTTAGTGTTGGCCACAGCCCACTCGTTTTTTCTCCTCAAGTTCCTGGCGTTGAAAAGTCGTGGACGCAAAAAAAAGAAACGTTGTTGATACAAGAAACACAAAATTTCCAAATATTTCATTCGTATAATTTATCATTTATCAATATAGGTATTATGTACCTACCTACATATCAATGATCGGCTCGTGCGTTCTTTGCTAACAGGGCTGACAAAAGTGCACCTTATAAACTTAGATTTTTGAAAAAATAAAAAAAATTACCTTGATATTATGAAATTAATAATAGATAGGTAATAAGTATCAAAATTTACCATTCTTTTTCTTGTAGATATATTTTATTTATACATACATACATACATACCATCACGCCATGTCCCTTACGGGGTAAGCAGAGAGAACCGAGCGCCATACTTCTCTATTTTTGCACACATTTCTGGCTTCCTTTACATCCATGCATCGTCTCATACATACTCGTCGATTGTTCAAACTTTTTATGTTTCCTTCTTTCAAAATATCATTCACATGGTCATGCCATCCCTTTCTGGGGCGACCTCTGCTATTCACTCCATCTCTAGCACCCATGTATATTTTTTTGGTCAGTCGTTCATCGTTCATTCTTTCTATATGTCCAAACCACCTTAAAGCATTCACTTTCATTTTACATATAATATCCTTCTTTAACTTGCATTCTCTCCTTATGTCCTCATTTTTTATTCTATCATATATCGTTCTATTACATACTCTTCTTAGTGATCTCATTTCTATAGCATTTATTCTACTTTCATGTGTTCTTTGCCAGGTCCATGTTTCACTTGCATACGTCAAAGTAGGCACCACAATTGCATTGTGTACTGCAATTTTGGCTTCCTTTGAGATGCTTGGGTCGGACAGCTTATTTATAAGTTATAAAATAAAAATTACCTACCAAGTATTTAAATTTATAATTATTTAATACTAGCTTTTATGTCCCGCCGTTGGCCAAGAATGTAAAATTGTGAAAGAAAAAGCAATCGTTTTTATAATATTGTCACCCAATTATTTTGCAATATCAGACTATGAAAAGTGGTTTGAAATTTGATTGAGTTTAAGTATTGTAAAATGTTCAAGTGATGGCCACAACCCATTCTTTTTTTAATATTGCTATAAAGTGTGAATGAAGTATAATATTTATACAATTTCTGCTTGCATGGACTATGCGTAATGGTTTTAAATATGACTGTTTATCAACGTTGTAAAGAGATTGGTTTGGCCACAACCCCCATTTTTAAATATTATCATCGAAAACAAATTTTAATGTGTACCTATTGAAAATTTAGTAATTTTGGATGTTAGGATGTGGTTAAAATTTGATTAAACAAACGTAGGTACTGAAAAGATCTAGTATTGGTCACATCCCATTCGTTTTTATATTTTTTCATCAAGTGTGCATTATATTTTTGCTCAATTTGACTGAAAGTCTTCATTAACGAAGAAGAAGAAGACTTGAACTATAGTAAATAGTTTTTAATTTGAATATAAATGTTGTGAAGAGTTCAGTAATGGCCACAACCCCCATTCTTTAAATATTAGGTGTTGAAAATTATTCAAAATAGGATGATATAAATGGTTTAAATTTAATTAAACAAAAGTATTGAAAAGATTCTAGTGCAGGTTATATCGTCACATCCCATATCCCATTCATTTCATATGTATTTTCATCAAGTGTGCATATCGTTAATAATATTTCTGCACAATAGACTATTAGACTTAAAACTAACCCAAAAGACTAAATAAAAAAGAGAAAAATAAGTATAAGACTATAAGAAATAGTTTGTATAAAAAACTATTCCAATGGTCTACATAAAATAAGTAAAAATACATATACCTAATAGAAGAATTTGACTATTGGAAATAGATTGTATAAAAGCTCACCCAAAGGTCTACAAAAAAGAAGAAGAAGAATATTTAGACTATTGGAAATAGTTTGTATAAATACTGACCAAAAGGTCTACATAAAAGAAAATGAATAAGACTATTGGAAATAGTTTGTATTAAAACTCTCCCAAAAGTCTACGTACTTAAATGAAGAAGAATAATAATTAGACTAAAGGAAATAATTTTTATAAAAAAATGACCCAAATGTATACATAAAAGAAGAAGAAGATGAATTAGACAATAGGAAATAGTTTGTATAAAAACTGCCCTAAAGGTCTACATAAAATTAAGAAGAAAAAGAATTAGACTCCAGGACCCGCCGCTTCAGGCCCTTCAGTACCTCCCGTCCCTTTAATCCCTCATTACGTCCCTTCCCATCAGGCCCTTCAGTACCTTCCGTCCCTTCAGGCAGTTTTATACCTCCCGTCCCTTCAGGCCCTTTAGTGCCTCCCTTCCCTTCATTACATCCCGTCCCATCAGTCGGTTAAGAAAAGTTTAAATCCAGAAACCATCCTGGAAGAACCGCGAAGAGATGAAAGAACCTTCTTTTCCCAGGATGCTCTACTTAATAGGTAAAATGACTAAATACACGAAGAAGAAGAAAAAAGTTTAAACCCAGATACCTGCGAAGAGATGGAAGGACAGTTGGACCTTCTTCTCCCAGGATTCTCCAACTTCAAAGGTAAAATGACCAAAAATACACGATGAAGAAGAAGAAGAAGAAATAAGTTTAAATCCAGATACCTGCGAAGAGATGGAAGGAAAATTGGACATTCTTCTCCCAGGTTAGTCCACCTTCAAAGGTAAAATGACCAAATAGACGATGAAGAAGAAGAAGAAAAAAGTTTAAATCCAGAAACCTGCGAAGAGATGGAAGGAAAATTGGACCTTCATCTCCCAGGATAGTTCATCTTCATAGGTAAGATGACCAAGTACACGTTGAAGAAAAAGAAGAAAAAAGTTTATATGCAGAACCCGTCCTGGAAGACCTGTGAAGAGATGGAGGGACAGTCGGACCTTCTTTTCCCAGGATACTCCCCCTTCATAGGTAAAACGACCAAATACACGAAGAAGAAGAAGAATAAGAAAAAAGTTTAAATCCAAAAACCATCCTGGGCATACGCTCGACAATTCACCAAAGTTTCATTATAATCGGACAAACGGTTGATAAATAAATAAATAAAATAATTTTCCTATAGGAAATCAGTATAGGTATATTATTGTTGATTTGTAAGTAAATAGTATTAGGTAGGTACCTACCTACAACAACCTTCTAAATAAATTCGATTCCTAACAAATTTTATTTGAATATCACATTCTTTCTGTAGCCATGGAAACGATTCGAACACGTAAGTAATATCGAATGGTTCGGATACATTTTTTGAATATGTAGGTACCTACATTGGTTTGTTCGATGCCATAAAAATGAAAATTGTCAGAAAAATCAAATATTATTTACAAATTATGCAATTTTATTATGCCTATATCTTTACTAATAATTAACAGACTTTTACAATATACGTCTTAAAACTTGCTGTAATGTCTTGTGTTTCATTTTATTATTTCATAATTATATTTATTTCAAAGGTTTATTATTTTCAAGAACATATTCATTCGGTGGGAAAATGAAATATCGTATGAAAAGATATTAAAATGGCGGCGTTTTTGTACAAAAGGCTTACTTTAAAAATAAGTTAAACATTATAATTATACCAAATATTCACCATGTTTTTCACTTAAACGCTAAGTTATACTTCAAAATATATTTTTTTTGTGTAAATACCTACTTCTAACTTTTAAACTAACAGATATTTGCGTGCAAAATGTACACTTTTTTGACAGATACGACTTGGAAAATTTTGTATGAAAAAAATAATTATTGAAATATTTTTAAAATTCAGCATTTTTATCGCATTATTTTTAGCGTGACACTGCATCAGGTATACAGGTACACGTTCGCACATAAATTAGATTTTTAGATGCTCTTGGTTTTTCAGAAGGCGTGAGACAAACACACACACACACACATACACACACACAAACACTAACATTTTGATTGCTTTATTACTTTAGATATCTACATAATATAATGGAGTTCAATCAAGAATTGTCGATCGACAAACTAACCTTTTAAAGTACATAGGTAATTTCTTCTATTTATTAAATGTAAAATATTTGAATGTCAACTAAGTCGAATGATCGCATTTCAAAATGGGTCACAAAGGTAATTATTTGATATTCGAGTAATTTTAACAGTGTTTAAAATTTAAACTACGAATGAGATTCTATTCTTCTTTCTTAGGACGGATGACAACTACATACACTAAGGTAATGCACAACCGCATACTTTTCGCTGGGAGCCCGACATTGTGGGATGAGCTGTGATGGTATATGAGTAGGGTCATTGTGGCAACAGTGAATCATGAGTACATAGTGAATCAGGTCATTTTAAGGTAGAAAGAATAAAATTATCATGTTGTAATTTTCTCCCAATGATCCTTATTAGACATGAAGTGGTTTACACTAGTTAATTGGCACCAGTCATTGTAATAAGACCTCTTGTGTGCACAGGCGATTCCTTAGTGTGTGCATATGTGCACTGCACTACTTGATAAATTTAAAAGAATAAAATATCCCTAAAACTTAATCAAAACTTAAAACACTTGCAAACATACATTATAATATAATTTAATATTTAAATTTGCCAGTATTATATGTAAGAACTGTCCACGAAAAGTTTCCGCGCATGCGTATAAAGGATTGTGTGCATAATAAATTCTGCACGTATTTTGGTCAAAGATCTCATATAAACTCGCTCAATCCGTGGTTTTGAGCGATACGGATAACCCTTCATTGGTATATATGCGTTAGAAAAGGATGGAAATATATCGTCTCCGTGCATTGCCGGCGCTTGCGCATTGACGAGTAAGATCATATTGTCCATAATTATGAACAGCGTTGCCAACGAGAGTTGAGGTTGAGATCCCCGCAATTTGGGGAATTCCCCACAAATTGTCAACGCTGATTATGAATAACATAAAACTTGCGTTATAAAAAATAATTTACTCATTATTAGTAAGGATTATTTTACATTTACTGACGTACAACGTTATCTGAAGAAATATTATGACATTTTGTATTTATACTGTGTTGTCAATTGTCAATACGTTGATTAACTATTTTTCAAAGAACGAAGTTACTTTCACGTTCCTGTTTTTAATTTGTGCGTAAGAATAATACTTGTGTATTTTTGACTCTTATGTTATAATTTGTTGCTTCAGTAAGCTTGTGTAATTATAATGTGTTTTTGATGTATACTTACCTAGTTGTGTTTTATAAAAAAATATTTTTGGTAAAATATAAAATATAACAAATTAACATTGATTTTTTGGTGTTGTGTTTAGAAATGCTTGTCTCATCGTTAAATTATTGTAGCGTTATCAATTTAAATAATGAATACGCTACTTCTTAATTTAATACGTTCAATTCTTACTTCAAAGCATTCGTATTCCCCGCTAAATCTTTCGATTCATTTTATGTCATATTATTTCCCCCGGCCGCTAAGAGATGGCAGTACCTACCTCTCTGCGGTGGCTGTCGGCTTTTGGTATTTTTTTCCCCCGCTCTTCAGAAGTTTCTAGAACAATCAATCTGTCAGCCATCTTGCTTCCTTGCAAGTCGATCTCAATGGCCAAGTTGTTTTTACGCTCTCAAAAAATGTTTTTATACGAATATATTTGCTTACGAGCACAAAGCCAGTTATTAATTAAGTATCTGTGACTAAAACATTGTAATAGTGATACTCAGGCCTTTCCTCAGTGACTTTTACGTGTTCAATAAAAATGTAACCTCAATGGGTACTAGCTCTAACGGTCGCAACGTCAAAGTGTCTTGTTTAATAATCAAAACGAACTATAATTGTCTTAATTATGCAGTGAGTGCTATCTCCATACAGACCTTTCAAATGTATTTATTGAAGACGTCATTCTTTACCTTCGATTCTAACTGCAATCCTACCTAACCACAAAGTCAAGATTTCGTCATGTTACATACAAATTCGGCTTGCAACACGACCGTTATGCTATATCTTGTGCACACGTGTCTATAGTTTGTGTATTGACACCCAAAGGAGTGATTTATACTCGAATATACTGGACTATTGACTTATATTTCTTCTCGCTAACCTATCCTCCGAACTTTACTTACCTTCAGTTTGAATATAATGAAGACTTTTCGGGGCACCGACTCTACCTATTGGAATAGTGCGCCCATATTTTCGATTCGCTATATCCAAGCCACCTCTGCTCGCTGGAAGCTGTTCTTTTCTGGATTACCCTCACCTGTACGAGATCTAAGCGGATGTTTGTGAGTCAACCCCTGACGGCATCCTTCTCCGACTCTTCAGGACACCCCAACCGATCGAGACAGCTGAGTTACCTCTACCCTCGATGTCTGTTATTCCACAACGAGCCCCCCTTTGTCGGCACCCGTCATCTCTTTTGAAACACCCGGATCCTATGAAGTTTCTCCCTGTCGCATACTCTTCGGAAATGGTCAGATCCTTTATTTTTTTAACTGTTATTTTCTCCGTGAACTAATTATACCAAAGGTCAACCCTCGCAGTAACATGAAGTTTCTTTTATAAAGTTTGCCTGTATGAATTCATTGTATTTTTGAATCATAAGTTGAATAATTTAAATACCTAAGTGTTATTCATTCATTCAGGCCTACTAACTGATTATGTTAACTGCATTTAACCAAAGGTTTATTATGTTTATATATTGAATTATGACCCGATTAAACCAACACTTGTTAAGACACCTCTCATGAGCCTGACTAGATTCATTCATTCTGGGCCACTAACTGTCTGTGTCAATTATGATTGTATAAAGACCCAATTGAGTCATGTGTTGTACTACCTATTTTGAATTTAACTTTTGGTAAGAATTTTATGTTGCTGCCAAAATATAATTTCTGTTCATTCATTCATGTCTACTATTTAGGCGTGCCCATGTTTATGGACACAGCTAAGGATGTGCTAGGACAATTTATAATATTATTAATGTAATGTATTTAACATTTGCAATGACTCTGCCTGGATTTAACTTGATGCGTTCATTCATTCATGCATACCACTTTGGTACGCCGTTCAATTTACAATTAGAGGTCTAGACCATTTGTCAAACCTCCGATATTAATTTGATCATTTGATAAATTGCTTACCTTTAAACATTACAAATTGTAAACCACCAATGCTCATAATTATAATGTGAATTGTGATGTGTTTCTTTGTTTAATTATTTTTACAGATTGTCTTGTCATATTACCTTGAATGTTTTATGTAAGTCTGAATATCCATAACTGTATATTATGTTTTATCTTCACAATATATGCAATTCAAATGACACTGGAGACTTCTAATTGACCCCGATATTTGACCCCCACCCACATATTACAAACCTTGAAGATGAGAGCAACTGTTCCAGCCTGAGCTACCGGACTTCCTCATCTTTCGAATTGGATCAACCCAACGTGTAAATTTAATTCTAAAATTAATAGGTAAAAAGGGGTTTACGTTACAATGGCTAAGCCCAACAGTGAGGCTGGCCTACATTGAATAAAGAAACAATATTTTAGCAATAATTGAATATAAGAATAACCAATATAATAACTTTCCATCGCGTTACATTATGTGTAGTGGTTCGTTATATTTCGTGAGTGAATTTAAAGGTACATAATTTATTATGAATACTTTTTTTTTATTCGTGTATTATAGATATCACTGGCCATAAGATGAATAAGGATATTAATATTGATTTTATTAAAAATAATCGACGATCGTTCGAACAAAAACTGTTTATTAAAAATTGTGAGATACCGAGACCACAATTAAAGATAATTCAAAGTTGCAAAGCAAAAACAAATAATGTAAACCGGGTTTTTAAAAAAGATCTATATAATAAAGCATCGTGGCTTTGTGGTTGTAGTCGTATAAATTCTTTTTTTTGTTTTCCATGTACAATATTTAGTGGTGACAAATCGTGGAGTGAAAATGGTGTAAAAGATATAGCTCATCTTGCAGAAAAAATAAAGAGACATACTTTGTCTCAATCACATATGTATACCTACATAACGTAATGCAATTGAGTTTATTGGGTAGAACCGATATTCGACAGCAACTTGATGTTGGTTTTCGTGAATCCGTCAGACAGTTTAATGAGAAAGTCCGTCAAAATAGAATGATTTTGTCTAGAATTATTGATTGCGTTCGATTCTGTGGTGCGTTTGAGTTGGCATTAAGGGGACACGATGAGAGCGAAAATTCAAAAAATAAGGGAGTTTTTCGTGGATTAATAGATTTTGTTTCTGAAATTGATTCTTCTATGAAAGAACACCTTGATAAGGCAACTGTTTTTAAAGGAGTCTCCAAATCAATTCAGAATGATCTACTAGATGCAATTTTAAAAGTTTGTCAAGAGAAAATCGTACAAGAAATTTCTGAAACCGATTTTTTATCAGTTCAAGCTGATGAGACAACCGATGTATCTACCTCCACTCAGTTAGTATTAATTCTAAGGTACGAAGTAAAAGGAGTAATCTATGAACGGTTCTGGAAATACTTACTACCTGTTGATCAAAGCGCTTCGGGATTATCGCAAGTCATTTTGAATGAAATACATTTATTACAAATTGATAACATTCAACATAAATTTATTGCACAAAGTTATGATGGAGCCAGTGTCATGAGCGGCCATTTAAATGGAGTGCAAGCAAAAGTAAGAGAGATATATCCATATGCATATTATACGCATTGTTATGCTCTCCAGCTAAATTTAATTCTTGAAAAAACAGTTTCACAGAATATTCATGTTAAGAAATTTTTCGCTCATTTACACAGTTTTCCAATTTTTTTCTCTCGCTCTCCAAAACGAACAGCTATACTAAATGAAATAGTATCTAAAAAGATAGAATCTGTTCCCCAAACAAGATGGAATTACAATATTCGAACTGTTGCTACGGTATACGGTCATAAACGATCTTTGATGCAATGTATGGAACATATAACAAATTCATTGGAAACAGATATTAATACTTTAAGTCAAGCTGAAATGTTATTACATTATCTCAACGATGAAGAGTTCAACTTTTGGCTTTCTTTTTTTAATGACGTATTACCCCACTGCGACATTCTTTTCAAGCAGTTGCAAGGGCGGTCGATTGATACAATCCAAATCAAATCATTTATCGAATCTTTTGAAAAGAGCATCCAAAACATAAGAGATTCTTTACATGACAGAAATGAGCCCCAAGCAAAAAGAAGACGAATGGATCGACCCTTTTTAGCATTGTGCGCAGAAGTTTGTGATCTTATAAAGGCTGGAATCACTGACCGTTTCCAATACACTCACCATTTAGTAGCTGCCAAATTATGTTATACTGATAAATTTTCCATTTATAAAAACAACTTCCCGGAGGAAGAATTTTCTATAACTACAAACGTATATGACTTTTTGGATAGAGTTAAACTTAAAAGTGAATTGTGTGTTCTTTATTCTCGGGATGATTTTGTCAACGCCGATGGAGCAATATCAATTTTACAACTTTTTTATAAATACAATTTAGTGGAGTGTTTTAGTGAAACAGTGAAACTTCTTAAAATAATTTGTACAATACCAATGACTACTGTGGAGTGCGAACGGTGCTTTTCGACGCTCAAACGTGTCAAAACATTTTTGAGAAACACTATGTCGCAAGATCGTCTCAATGCATTGACAATGATGTCTATAAACAAAGATCTGATCTCTTCTATCCCAGATTTCAACAACCGAGTGATAGAAGAATTTGCGCAAATGAAGGAGCGACGAATGGATTTTATTTTTAAATAGATATACCGTGAGTACTTAACATTCAATGTATTTATATGTATTTCATTCTAACACAAAAATGGTCAATCTCTATCGCTTGCTACTTTAGTGACTATATACTAATAAATTTGTAGAATAATGAAGGTACATGTGTAAAAATGCACTGTCTATAATTTCAGTCACGAGCCGCCTCTACTTGTGTGTGTGTTTAAGTGATTTAGTGACCCAACAACAATTTTTTTCAAGGTAATATATTTATTATTTTGGTATATTTAATCAATGGGACTATTGTTGTTGTGGTATGAATAGCCCCATATAATGTCTGAATTATTTTAAAGTTACACTGGCTATTCAAAATGGCAGACTGGTACACAGTGGCTCACACGGTCAAGGTACAAGTGAATCACGATCCACTGTGTACCTGTTTACATAAATATTAAAACCTTTTTATACTAATTATTACTTACTTACTTTACGTGTCCGGCTGGTTCAAACCCTGCCACTCCAATATGCGGCGACTGCTATCGCCATGTCGTTTGCCATAATTATGTCTCCAGAGGTGCATCCTTCCCCCATAAGTGGACATATCAAAAGGTGAATCCCATCCTGGGTTACGCCGCAGTAACATAGAGTGCCCCATCTTGCAAGGTTCACTCTACATAGTGCGACACCGACCCTTAATCTGTTGAGGGTAATCCATATACAGTAGGGCAGGTCTTCTCCTATTGGGATACCCTCACGTGGATGCATCCACAGCCCCGCTCCATGTTCCTGTTTCCACAGATCCTCTCTCCATTGTTGTGAGTTTTCAATCGTGGAGGTGCTTTTAATGAAGCTATTTCTGGATTTTAGACTTGAGGCTGTTGGTTGGTGGTGATATAGAGGGTGCCTACGATCATGAGTTTGTTTGTACCTCTCTGCATCTGCAGCTTACCTTCGTCTAGTGAGGGGTGGAGCGATTTCGACAGTTGGATATAGTTTCCCAGTCGATGGTTTTTTAAGGAGTTTTTTTTTATTTTTGTTATTAGCATTGAAAACACTAAAAATATATTTCTTTTTATGTCAATAATCCATCGTTCAAAAAATTATGTGTTTTAAATATTTTCATTTTCTATTTGCGATGATCCACTGTTATACTGTGTGATTCACTGTGTACCAGCAAGTGATCCACTGTATACACCACGTGGTACATAGTGGCTCAATCAAAAAAGCGAGTGTTGATGATAAATACTAATATGCACTTAATTATATTAACAATCAAAGAATATCCCATCCAAATTTCATAGGAATTGGTTGATTAGCCTTGATATTACAACCAAAATAAAAATACATGATTCACTGTTCCCACATTGACTGTATGTAAATTGTTATAAATAAAAAAAAATTGGACATCCCTGAATGTTCATAATAATATTAATAATATGTTCAGTTCATGTACCGAATCTTCTGAGAGATATCTCTATCGGAACACATCCCCCTTACCTCCTCCTCACACCGCCACTTTTACAAAACAACAACGCACAACAGTTTGGGAATCTTTACAAATATACAGTCGCCAATAGTAAAAATGACTCGTGTCCAAATTCCATGAAACTAACTCTTTTTTGAGAGACCACATAAGGCTAAAACTAAATCGACCAAGTGACTGAAAACATACATGACACATCAAAACCATCTAATACACCATAAAGTTCCATGTTAGTATGGGTTTCCATGGCTTGCTCATGAAAACAGTTAATTACTGATTAATATTATCTGTTGATATTTTGCATTTTCAGGATGAAGGTCGCTTAATTTAAGGATTGAATGAGGATATATATGTACCTACTTGGTTCAAGGAAAAAAATCGGCAGGTAGGTACCTAGGTATATATCGATGGTTTAATGCACAGAAGACACATGTCCACATTTGACATTTTAGAGAAAGCAAAGTTTGAGATTCTCAATTAATTTAATAACAGTAAATTAATACAGAAGATCTTAAAAATTGTATTCCTTGTTTATTTTAATGTCATAATAATAATTATTATTATTATATTTGTTGCTTATACTTGTAATGTAATGTAATTTACTAATATTAACTCATTTTACAAAAAATGGACATGTGTCTTCTGTGCTTTAAACCATCGATATTATCATTAAATTCACCGTAACACATTTTTTTTTTCTCTTTCATATCTTTAATATAAATATGATAAAATTCCTGACTTAAGTCTAGAAAGATTGTGCATCTTGATTTTTCTACCTATTTTACTTACTCAATTTGTTATGATTTGTTTTCTGTATAATTATTGTATTTATTTCTTCTCGCTTACTTTATTTTAAATTGATTTATTGTTATTGTTACTTCCTCTATCAACATAGTTTAGTTTATTGTATTTGTTAATACTTTTTGTACCAAGTATTAAATTTGTAATATATTTATATCACGTGTAAATACGTAATTGGAATACATTTATATTTTAAAAATTATGTGAACAATGTTATGTGATATATTCTGTGAATTTACCAACAAATAAAAATAAATAAATAAATTATATCGTGTCCATTAGCAATTGTAGGTATAGGAGTTGGTAGTTACTTTAATGATGAGTCGGTGTACGAATAAAATCCATTGCATTCAATACTATGTAATTTTATCAGTACCTACCTATTTAATAAATAAATTGCAATTAGTTCTGTCAATATATTAAACGAGTAAGTCGTGGCCAACGATATACTCCTCACTACTAAGTCACTCCACAAAGTATTCAATTTTTTTAAGGAAAAATTACAACATTTTTATGAAATGAGTTTTACAATATATTTTTATTTTAATATGAAAACTTGATATTTGTTCAACGCCATTTTATGGAAATGATGTGCCTTTTTACCAATTTGAATATAAAAATTTCAAATTCTAAGTGTCCTGAGCTTGGGGTCACTTTGAAATATTTTGCAGTTAAAAAAATTTAGAAGCACTATTCAGTTATCATATAAAATCTAATGAGGTCTTAGTGAATATTAGATATATTATATAAATTTGTAAAATTTGCAAAAAAAACGAATGATTACCTACTTTAATCTATGTATAATCGATAAAGTAAAATAAACACGTCGAATAGCACATAGTAGGTACACAGCACACACAGACAGATACATTGTATTGAAACTTTCAGAATTCAATCTCAGCATGATACTATAGTTGATAATCTGCAATATATAAATAGCCTTAAAAATTGCGAAATCAAAACTCCCCACTTTATCACCTTGGGTTAGTGAGGAGTAAAAATGAACTCATGCCGTTTTTGAAATGTTCCCCCTTATGAAAAATGTGAGCCTAATATAATATGCCCCCCCCTGGCTAAGGTATGAACAATGAAGCAACTAATCAGTGCTTGAATGTTGTGGTTGAGTCCATTTAGTGAGTTATTAATTATCTATGGCGGCTACATAACAATATTATTATCTATCTATTATCAGTTGATTGCTTTTTAATTATTATTTCAATATTTATTTATTATCATTTGTTTATTTCACAACTGGTATATAAATACAAACTCAACTAAATAGCCCAGTAAAAAATATTCGACACGACACAAAAAACATATTAAAAATATTTTAAAAATGAATAATATGGTAATTTTAAAAATATAAAAACTTTTAATAATTTTGTAAAAACGGTTTATTTATTTATAAACACTTCCGTACACCCTGCCAAATGAATTTTGACGAGGCGATGAATAAAATAAATAAATAATATTCACTTCCTTGCACCTCGCGCAAGTGGCGAGTTTATTGCCGTAAGGCAATTTCTTCCAACTAACCAGTGTTTCCAGCCCAGAGAATCAATATTTGTGTGAGAAATAAATTTCTCCTCTGCTGAGAATCGAACCCAGGACGCTCGCACAGTAACCAAACAGCTTACCAACCGTGCCACGGCGGTCGGCATCATTTCGTTTGGCATTTATGCTAATCTACGTTTGCCTATATCATTTCGTTTGCCATTTATGCATACGTTTGCCTATATCATTTCTTTTGCCGTTTTGCTGACAATTTCAATGCCTTTAGTATTTCATTTGCCATTTTGCTGACCATTTCAATGCTTTTAGTATTTCGTTTGCCATTTTGCTGAAGATTTCAATGCCTTTCCTGGAGGAGGCCAGGAGGAGGAGGAGGCCCATAGAGGACTGTAGCACCAATGATGATGATAATGACGATGAGGATGTATTTGTACTTTTCACAAGGGCATTCTTCTTCTGAATGTGCCATATCAGGGTTTTCCGATGTTGGCAATCACTCGTGCCTACGGCTTACTGTCCTGCGTTATTCGGAACAACTCCTCACTCCAGTCCGTTCTCATGTAGCCAACTTTTGCCTTCTGCCAGGTCCACGAACCTCATATTTTGGCCCACACAGGATATGACCTAGATATTATGAGATTTGGGAATCTTTACACATTTTAAAAGTTATCTGCTACTATAAGTTCTTCGCAGAACCTCTATTTTGCTAACTAAATCGGACAAGGACACAAAAACCTATTCATTATTTTTTAAGAAAAAAATCTGGCAAGCTATAATATTGATGTTAAAAAAATTATTTAATTTATTTGATTCTTAACTTAGTGGATCTGTTTGTGTGATATATATATATATATATATATATATATATATATATATATATATATATATATATATATATATATATATATATATATATATATATATATATATATATATATATATATATATATATATATATATATATATATATATATATATATATATATATGTGTTTGCTGTGATGTTAGTTGAAGTAAGGTTGTGAGTAGTATTGTGATGTGTGTACCTATACCCAATGCTTATTTTATTTATTTTTATCACACCATATTTTACAATGATACAAACAAGTAGATGACTGCTACCCAACTAGGAATCCCTGTTCTAGGGCCAGCATATAGTGGAGCGGGGACTGCTCCAATCCAATCAAAATTGTAGACTTGAAGCCATAGAACATGGTTAGTTGGGCACTAGTTAATATTCTGCTTATAAAAATAATTTGAAAAAACCGACTCAATGAAAAGTTGCAACATAAAAACTATAAAATGTACTACAAAGTGTAAAATAATTACCTAATTTAAAAAAAACACGTTATTTTAATATCCAATACAACACACATGGCTAAAAAACACATAGGTTGCAAAATATTTATGTACATCAAATCATTTTTTGAAAGCATGTTTGTCGAACAGACCGTAGGCGCCTTTGCAAATTGAAGAGTGATGACTTTTTCTCATAAGTTCCATCATCAAAACCCGATGATATTCATTGTGTGATCATATCTGAATCACTATCTATTAAAAATGATATAATTAATATTGGACAATGCTTTAAAGACTCGTTATCGCTGAAGAGCAAATTGAAGAAAATGATATTTTTCTCATGGATCCCATGATTAGATCTTGACCAAAATGATACGAAACCAATTGGAAGAATCTAACGAAAAAAGAATTGATATTTTAACTGACAACATTTTTAACATCTCAATAGAGACAAAGTTGGGATATTATAGAAGAACCAGGAACTCAAGGCACCCACAGGGCTTACGACCTGTCATCGGTTGGTTTACGTGATCGTTTAAAGCGCTTGCGCAACGTTCACCAATCTTGCCTCTATTGAGTTCCCTAATCAATGTAATTTTTGTAATTTCTATATATTTGAATAATGTGTAGCAATTCAGCTGAATAATACGAAATTATACTATTGCCATCTATGAAGTGACGAAGAAACCTTTTTTGTAACGCCATATATTGAGAAATTAGTTTATTTGTAAATAATGAAAGCAAAGAATTATCGAAATCAACAACGTCGAAAAAAAATATCGCTAAATAAACAAATTTCCAGTCGACTAGATAACATCCTCCAATTAAAAGTCGATTAATATTAGCTATAATATATAAAGGAAACAGCAGTTAATTTCATTACAGTTCATATTAGAGTTCTCCTGTCCACATTTGGTTTTATGAAATACCTAGGTATTTAAAGTCGATAAAACTTGAGAGATAACCTAAAAATTATGGGAATTTGATAGAGGAATTTATATAGGAAACGAATATAGTTTTCCTCCATCGTTAAACCAATAACCTGAAACTCACAAACAAATAGCAATTCTTGGAATTCATAGTCCTCACTTTAAGACCGAAGCAGAGCTGGAATTCTTATTCTTTAGTCGATGTCGCAATGAATTCGATACACTGAAAACCGCTTAAGACAATGGTTATTACACTAGGTATTTTTTAGTTGATAAGGACCTAGTCAGCCGATACAATCGTCCTATTATAATGAAAATATATAAGTAGAAACATAATCAATATTGTTTGATTAAAAAATACCTAGTGTAATTCTACACATTAAATACCGTCACCGATAAATATGTGAGTAATGAGTCCAGAATATAATTCAAATTAACTTTATTTCACATACACAAAATATAATTACAATTCACACAATATATATACAAATTATTAGTATCGAAATAATGCACGCAGATATATACAATTAATAATACACGATGTACATGGTGTTTACGGTAGGTATCGGCCTTGGCAGAAGAATGACGCGCTGTTCATTCAATATATCGAATGCATCCGACTACGCATTCGGGAATCTCCGGGAAGATATATCACAATCATTATTGACAAATTAAAAATTCATTCATACCATCACGGCATATCCCACAATGTGGGGTAACCAGCGAAAGGTGTGCGGGTGTGCATTGCCTTATAAAAAGGGAGAACAACACATCTATGTA
Source organism: Molanna angustata (assembly GCA_963576475.1). Lineage (NCBI taxonomy): Eukaryota > Metazoa > Arthropoda > Insecta > Trichoptera > Molannidae > Molanna > Molanna angustata. The sequence continues at coordinate 10,206,502 of OY754987.1, read as the reverse complement.
TACCCACACACCAGTCTCGTTTCACCAAAAAAGGCACTTCATTCAGAATGGGTGGTGAACCTCATTGCTGAACTATGTGAGATGTTATTGTTGCCTGTTGTATTTTCGATTACCCGGCTCTTACGGGACACTTGAAAACAATGATTTAAAAGAATGAAAGCACTATTCTAAGCCGGTGCCTCACAGCTAAACAAATTAAAAAAACCAATATGGTTATTGCTGGAGTCCATAAACAAGGGCATAATTTACAAACGTAAATAGATATAAAAAATCCAAAAAGGCAGTGTTATGTCGTTTGACAAAACTAAGTTACCCACCTAATCTACCTACTTCTTACATTAGATAGGTCATTTTTCTTTAACAATTTCTTCTTCTTCTGCTGGTACCCTGTCAGGAGCCCCCGACGTTGGCGATGACTCTGGTAAATCCCTCTCTATTCTGTGCAGCCCGGAATATCAGCTCTGCACAGTTCTGAAGCCCGAACACTCCCTGATATTACGCAGTCAGGACATCTGTCTCCTTCCAGTCCCTCGGCGACCGTCTATATTGCCCTCCAGTATTAATTGGAGCAAGTGGTATTTTTCTCCCCTCATTATATGGCCCAGATATGCGATCTTGCAGACCTTCATGCTCTGGCTCTGCTCTGTCCAAGACATTCTGAGAATTCGACGATTTACACAATTTTGTTACTCTTTCAATTTTACAAACTACGTACAGTGAGCAAAAAATGTAGGTCTTCAAAATATGCAACTTGTTATTGGGTGCGTGTTTAATTAATATTTGACATAGTACCTGTTAGTTGCCCGAGAAGTAATTTAACAATTTGATAATCAGAATTCAGTTTAAAAAATCAAGACTAAAGATTTTTTAAATGGAATTCTGGTTAATAAGTCTTTACTTGTTACAACCTGTGAAATATTGACATAAGTATTTGTATTTGTTAGTATTTTTCATCATGTCGACTCTTCATTTTCGTCAATTCGTCATAACTTGACAACTGATAAAAAATATTTATAGGTACCTACAATGAAATATTTTATTTGTTGGGTAGAATCAATTATAATTATTGTAAAATTATATCGACGTCGTTACGATAAAGACATTTCCATCGCTGAGATTATTAATGTATCTATTTTTAAAATTGTTCTTGTTTAGCGCTGTTATTTTAATTTGTTAAACGCTGTGGTACAATAATTTACTAGTCAACTTGATTTCTTTATCATTATATTTTTTTTATTTTGTTTTAAAAATGCGAAAAAATAAAATACAGTAAAATTTACTGAACAATTCAAAATTTGGTAAATTCTAGCAACGTATTGTTAAGTGACCCCTATGAATGACTCGTCTATGTTAAAATTCCATATTATTATGGTCCAGTATCACACTGAGTCGTCAGCTCATTCAGTAACGAAATCAAAGCTCAAAGTAAATGGCTGTTAAAGTTTAATGAGTGGTTTATTAAACTCAGAATTAAATTTCAGTTGCATCATACATGTAGGTAACAAACTCAGATAGGTACCTACCTATATGCTCTGTTGAAAGTATTCATTTATACAAGTACTAGTGAACACCCGGCAAACTTCGTATTGCCTGTACAATTAAAAATGGTCCTTCATTACCACCCGTCGCTTCAGACCCTTCAGTTTCCCCCGTCCCTTCAGTACTTCCCGTACCTTCAGTTCCTCCCGTCCCTTCAGTACCTCCCGTCATTTCAGGCCGTTCAGTACCTCCCGTCCCTTCAGGCCCTTCAGCACCACCCGTCCCTTCCGTCCCTTCAGGCCCTTCCGTCCCTTCAGGCCCTTCCGTCCCTTCAGGCCCTTCCGTCCCTTCAGGCCCTTCCGTCCCTTCAGGCCCTTCCGTCCCTTCAGGCCCTTCCGTCCCTTCAGGCCCTTCCGTCCCTTCAGGCCCTTCCGTCCCTTCAGGCCCTTCCGTCCCTTCCGTCCCTTCAGGCCCTTCCGTCCCTTCAGGCCCTTCCGTCCCTTCAGGCCCTTCCGTCCCTTCAGGCCCTTCCGTCCCTTCAGGCCCTTCCGTCCCTTCAGGCCCTTCCGTCCCTTCAGGCCCTTCCGTCCCTTCAGGCCCTTCCGTCCCTTCAGGCCCTTCCGTCCCTTCAGGCCCTTCCGTCCCTTCAGGCCCTTCCGTCCCTTCAGGCCCTTCCGTCCCTTCAGGCCCTTCCGTCCCTTCAGGCCCTTCCGTCCCTTCAGGCCCTTCAGGCCCTTCCGTCCCTTCAGGCCCTTCCGTCCCTTCAGGCCCTTCCGTCCCTTCAGGCCCTTCCGTCCCTTCAGGCAGTTCCGTCCCTTCCGTCCCTTCAGGCCCTTCCGTCCCTTCAGGCCCTTCCGTCCCTTCAGGCACTTCCGTCCCTTCAGGCCCTTCCGTCCCTTCAGGCCCTTCCGTCCCTTCAGGCCCTTCCGTCCCTTCAGGCCCTTCCGTCCCTTCAGGCCCTTCCGTCCCTTCAGGCCCTTCCGTCCCTTCAGGCCCTTCCGTCCCTTCAGGCCCTTCCGTCCCTTCAGGCCCTTCCGTCCCTTCAGGCTCTTCCGTCCCTTCAGGCTCTTCCGTCCCTTCAGGCGCTTCCGTCCCTTCAGGCGCTTCCGTCCCTTCAGGCCATTCAGTACCTCCCGTCCCTTTAATACCATCCCTCCCTTCAGGCCCTTCAGTAGGTTAAGAAAAAGTTTAATTCCCGAAAGCATCCAGGAATAATTTGACCATCTTTTTTTTATATGACCAAATACACGATGAAGAAGAAGAAGAAAAAAGTTTAAATCGAGAAACTGTCCTGGAAGACCTGCAAAGAGATGGAAGGACAGTTGGAGCTTCTTCTCCCAGAGTATTATGTCATATTATCTTCATAGGTAAAATGACCTAATACCCGATGAAGAAGAAGAAGAAAAAAAAATTAATTCAGAAACCATCCCGGTCATATGTTCGACAATTCACCAAAGTTTCATTGTAATCGGATGAACGGTTCCCAGGATAGTCCACCTTCATAGGTAAAATGACCTGATACCCGATGAAGAAGAAGAAGAAGAAAATATTTTAAATTCAGAAATCATCCCGGGCATACGATCGACAATTCACCAAAGTTTCATTGTAATCGGATGAACGGTTCCCAGGATAGTCCACCTTCATAGGTAAAATGACCTGATACCCGATGAAGAAGAAGAAGAAGAAAATATTTTAAATTCAGAAATCATCCCGGGCATACGATCGACAATTCACCAAAGTTAAATTGCAATCGGATGAACGTTTCCCAGGATAGTCCACCTTCATAGGTAAAATGACCTAAAACTCGATGAAGAAGAAGAAGAAGTTAAAATTTTTTGATCCAGAAACCATCCCGGGCATACTCTCGACAACTCACCAAAGTTTCATCGCAATCGGATGAACGGTTTAGGAGCGCATTCAACACATACATGATACATACATAGATACAAACATTCAAATTTATAATATAGATATACAATCTCCAAGCTAAGTTTATTTAGTTATCGATCAAGTACGTTTACTCAAAAATAATTATCGATCAAACTATGTATTCATTTCAATAACATTAGGTTGGTACTTGGTCAATTTGCTTACTGTGTTTATAATTACCTACGTTTACTCAAAAATAATTATCGATCAAACTATGTATTCATTTCAATAACATTAGGTTGGTACTTAATCAATTTGCTTACTGTGTTAATAATTACCTACGTTTACTCAAAAATAATTATCGATCCAACTATGTATTCATTTCAATAACATTAGGTTGGTACTTAATCAATTTGCTTACTGTGTTAATAATTACCTACGTTTACTCAAAAATAATTATCGATCAAACTATGTATTCATTTCAATAACATTAGGTTGGTACTTAGTCAATTTGCTTACTGTGTTAATAATTACCTACGTTTACTCAAAAATAATTATCGATCAAACTATGTATTCATTTCAATAACATTAGGATGGTACCAGTGGCGACTCTATATAAAGTGCGTTGGATCAATTGCACTACCAATTTTTAAATGATATATTGTAAAAAATAATATTTAAATATGTTTTAAAAATAATATTACGCTTTACTTTATTGCTATTATTTTTTCCAAAAAAAAATAATTAGTAAACACTGTCCATATTTCTTATATCTTCGCGATCGATATAATATTATGTAACTACCGCAATACAAATAATATTATTAATTTAGCACTGCGTGCGATATTCATTACGCACCGAGTTATAATTGTCTATTGTATAGCGTATGTATGAACAGACAGAGATAGTCCCGTATTAGATGAGAAAGAGATACTTGTACTTACTAGCAATGCATTCATTTCACAAATTTCGTGCATTGCACCAAATTATCATATCTTAGATGTACTTAGAATGTATATCTCTATCTCGCTCTCTCTAATATGTTCGCAATTAGTATTGAAACATGAATATTGGCGTGTTATCTTTTTTCTTCGTAATGTAAACACTAGGTATACATGAGCATTGAGCATGCGCAATTAGAGTAATTTGTCAGGTTTTAGTCAGTTGAAACAAAACTTTGTTTATATCGTATATTATCGCTTTTTACAAGATAATCTAAATCAATAAATATTTGTGTATAGTTCAGATATCTTATAGATTTAAAAACGAGTGAATTAATAGATGTGTTTTACATTAAAAGTAATAAGTCTTCTTTTGAAAATAAATTAAAAATAAATCGAGGAGGTCTTCCAAGACCAATGTTAAATATTAAACAACAATGCAAAATTAGAACCAAGAATTTTGTTCGTGTTTTTAAAATGCAGTTTTATGATACGGCATCATGATTATGTGGTTGTGACAAATTAAATAGTTTATTTTGTTTTCCATGTTAACTATTCGATGGCGACTATATCTACTTGGATTATAAAAGGTGTTAATGATTTGGCTCGTTTATCTCATTTATTTATATATTTAATAAATAAATAAATTATTTCTTCACAAATTCATTTACGCAATACAATAAATTAATCTAACTTAGATACTGTTGACATTAGAACACAATTAGATTGTGGATATCGATCAATAACAAACGAGTGATTGAAGTTTTTGCCAAATAGAAACAGCGCAGGATTGACCTTTTTTACAAATAGGTAAAATATTTTGAATATGTATATTATTTATTCTATGATTATTTTATTTTTATCCATAATATACCAACGTAGACGTATATATCTATGTAGATATACGTAAATGCATATCAATTAAATACCAATTAATTTATTATTAATTCAGGAAAAAATTGCACTACCAAAAATGATCAAAATAAGATCTACCAGTCGCCACTGGTTGGTACTTAGTCAATTTGCTTACTGTGTTAATAATTACCTACATACGTTTACTCAAAAATAATTATCGATCAAACTATGTAGGTATTCATTTCAATAACATTAGGTTGGTACTTAGTCAATTTGCTTAATGTGTTAATAATTACCTACGTTTACTCAAAAATAATTATCATTTTAATCCTCACTAACCCAAGGGGATATAGTGGGGAGTTATGATTTCGCAATTTTTAAGGCTATTTTTTATTGCAGATTATCAACTAGTATCATGCTGAGATTGCATTAGTTAGTTCAGTTTTCCACAATTCACTTGTTTAAATTTGGATTTTTTACGGATTTACATATGAACCATTTAAGGATGTAAGGCCGGACCTAAAATGGTTCGAGTCTATGATGGACTTACATTTATTAAATATTAGGTAGGTAGGTACCTACTTAAAATGAGTCTAATATTAATCTATGTATTTAATAATGTAACTATAATAACAGTCCTTAAGTGGCGTTCACACAATAATATATATGTAGTCCCCTCACCCTAAACTAAATAACTTAAATCTATCGTACAATTTTTATTCTATTTATCCATCATTAATCATCGGAAACATTTATTGTGTGCGTTTTTTTCTATAACTCAACCGTCCCTCTATTATTTAATTATCGAATCAAAATCCATAACCATTGATTGAACAGTGGCGTACCTCCCGAGTCCTTTTTTAAATGGAGATATTTTTTTTATTTTTTTTTTCAATATTTGAAACTCACTTCATGATAGAACTCCATAATCAACAAAAATTACGAAAAAATTATATTTAATTTTACGTTCTATATAACTTTTTCGCAAACGCGACTCCCACTTTTTTTTATTTAAGTAAATATATCAATTTCTGATCTAGAATCATGTAGGTAAATGTATCTACCTAATTAAAATTTATCTGTCGTACACTCTATGTCCTATGCCGACCGCCGTGGCACAGTTGGTAAGCCGTTCGGTTTCTGTGCGGGCGTCCTGGGTTCAATTCCCAGCAGAGGAGAAATTTATTTAAATTCATTTCTCACGCTAATGTTGCATCTCTGGGCTGGATTCACTGATTAGTTGGAAAAAATTGCCAAACGGCAATAAACTCGCCACTTGCGCAGGGTGCAAGGAAGTTTTCATCATTATTATTAACAGTCCAAATATATATAACACAATTGACATTTTTCATAATGACATTTGTAAATTTATATTCCGGATGAGGCAGTTGGTGTAATTGATCAAGGGGTAAGATGTAAAATCTTCTATGTACCTATTTCCTATCCCTTTTGTTCAATACAGTTAAGGGGGCATATAAACCCAAACACCCCAATTTCAAATCAAATTCTTCAAATGTGTTATTCAGTATGTTTCTAAAAAAATAACATAAGTATTTTCAACGTTTCTCTGGTTGATGTTCGTCACACAATTTTAAAATTCAACATAAATTCTCATAAAAAAATATTAAAAATATCCTCTTTAACAGATTTTTTTTTAATTACTCTATAACTTTGTGTCGTGGAGAAATGAATTTTTTATACGTTTAAAGAGTGCGAAAAATCAAAGTGAATGACCGAAAAAGTTTTTTCATTTCAAGTCAGGTTTGTTCTTAAAATGCAAAACATCAACAAATTTTGGGTTTCCAATAATTTAAATCACGTATAAACCCTTTTTAACGCACGCGATAGTTACCCTTACTAACACGTAAATTCATAGTGCATTAGGGTGTTAATATAATCATGTTTTCTGTCAATATATTTAGCGTTATATGTCCTCTTAATCAAAATATCTTTTATTTTCTATGTATTTTTTTAAAACCAATCTATAGTATTATTTGTTTGACTTCACGTAGCTCGGAATGGTTGAAAGAAATTTCCTTATAGCAATTAACCCGCCTTTGTAGGTACACTTGCTGAATGTAAAGATTATTTTTTTGTTTATTGAAAACAAACACACAGTCAATTTAGTACATAGGATAATACAAACAGTTTGATAAATATTACTAATAAAACATAAATTTATTTATTTTATTTATTCGAAATTTCAATCCTAATAAAAACAGTACCTTCCTACAGTAAATAATACAGCGATTAATATATTATTTTATAGTTTTAATTATAAGGAAAAAAAATATAATATATTTATTTTTCCATAATAAAATATATACAGGAACTTATAGTTGTTGAACATGTATGTACCTAATTTACATATGTGTTTGATTGTATTTTGTTTATGTTTGTTTGTTGTGTGTTTTTTGGTTTGAATTTGATGTATTCACTTTGTCATACGATAAATAAATAAATAATTTATAGTGTATAAAATAAAATAAAATAGTTGTTGCGAAGTATCACGTTTTTTAGTTCCTCGAATAAATCTTTATCTATCTAACTAGGAGTAATTCCAATTTTATTGAGCTGTTGGAATTTAGCTATACAGACTTGAACAGGACAATTACACTGGAAATTTATACAGACTTTATAGAATAACACACTCGAATGATAGATTGTGAGTTTAGTTACGTCTAAAAAAAGATACATTGCTTCATCCAGGATAAGGAATTTGGAAGAAAATGATAGTAATGGGAAGCATGAGTGCTATCACTCATGAGGGAACGTGGCCAAAATGGATAATTTAAATCTTATCTATTTAATAAAAATAAAATTTCTTCCAATACATTGTAAAATTACACTAGCTCAATCCTTACTTCTTCCGTTGCTTGATTACGGTGATGTGTGTTACGGTGATTTGTCAAATAGTTCCTGAATTCCTTCTATATCCTTGCGTTACCTCCTTTTCCTCATTGCTATGATCAGTGTTATTTTTATTATTCTTTTTTTTTAAATCTCTTTCATTTTTTTCCCTTTGTATTTTTTATATTTCTTACACTTTTATGTTATTTTTTATCAATTAATTTCTCACTAAATTAGTATTGTACCAATTTAACTTAGAGACTTCACGTTGCTCGGGTTGGTTGGAAGAAATTGCCTTATGGCAATAAACCTGCCTTTGTACACATGTACATAAATTATATAAATAAATAAATAAATGAATAACACCTTATTGTAAAAAATGATAAAGTAATATTTTTCCCTACGCCACTGCCGTCAAAATTTTGTATTACCGCTTATAATATAATAATGAGTTATGAATCCTCCAACCGCCCAGGAGGGACGACCTAATCAAACAAGCGATTTTAATTTGAGATCTCAAGCACAAAGGTACCGGTGATAAGGTTGAAATTTGTCTGCGGCAATGACTGGCACAATCCTATGTGACCAGACCTCTATTGCCGACATTGAGTACCTACTATTTAAAAACGGACACTACAGGTCAATCATTTCGATGTGAACCGCGCTTTATGTAGTTCGAAATATTCTATTTCTTGATCGAAAACAAGGAGAACATTGATTCGAAGAACGATTCCCACAAACAAACTCAAATATTACTCTTTGTCCCAAATGCAGAGTTTGACGTAAATACTAAATTCTAAATACTAACCATGTTTTTATTGCACAGTCGCTAACTACAGTTAGGAGATCACGTGACTTGTAACTTAAGTACCTATGCTATAAGTTTTTGTATGAGAATTGCATTGCAGAGACATAAACTAAACTAACATTTGCTGTCAAAAAGTAAGGTCGCGAGGAACCCTACGAGTGGTTTAATTCTAAAATACGAGATATTCTTTCGATGGATGATGATTTTAGCGACTTCGTTGAATACGTATTTGGCAATTTTGTCAAATAAAATACCAGACAAAGTATTCAACGATCTATACGAGATACCGAAAATTCGGTGGAATTCAGAAAAATCGTGACATAGAGCTGTCAGTGTTAGCTTGGTTACATGTGATTGTGTTGTTATGACAAAAAAAAACGTTTTAAACGTCAGTATAAACTCATATATAACTATCTCTTTTCTTCATACGCAATAATGTGAAGTGCCACGCCGTTGACCTTAAGTTTAGCGTAGTATTTAGTATTTAGTTAGTGATGTCACTGCAACGCAATTGCTAATTTAAGAGTACTAAATACTTCAGTGAGGTTAGGAGTTAGTATTTAGTTGCCTAGGACTGTGCATTCGGGTTTTTCTTGTGAATGATAAATTACATCTTCATAGAAATTAAGTAAATATTAATTTAATTTAATTAAAAAAAAAGTGAAAATGAAGTAGGTATTCCTCAACCCGAGTGGTCGTCGCGTAGTGGGGAGTTAGACCAATACCCTCCAACGAAGAAATTAATATGAATGCGAGAAAATCTGTATATACATAAATATAACGTCAGATCTCTCTCATCAATTGAAAAAGTGTAAGAACTTATACACGCCTTCGAAAATACCAGCTGTGACATTTAAGGACATAGCAGATAGCAAACTTGTTTTATGTCACATGGGAGAAACAAAAGATTCATATTATGGAGTTGGTTTTTTTAAGAGGACATAGGTATAACGCTAAACCAAGTGACTGAAGTTACGCGTTAGTAAGGGTGACTATGGCGTGCGTTAAAAAGGTTTACTTATACGTGATTTATATTATCGGAAACCCCAAATTTGTTAATTAATTGCATTTTAAGAACAAACCTTAGTTAAAATGAAAAAAACTTTATCGGTCATTCACGTTGATTTTATGCACTCTTTAAGCATATGAAAGATTTATTTCTCTACGATACATAGTTATGGAGTAATTTAAAAAAAATGCCGTAATTAATTACATTTTAAATATTTTTTATGGGAATTTAGGCTGAATTTTAAAATTGTGTGACGAACATTCACTAGAGAAATGTTGAAAAGACTTTTCTAGAAACACACTGTTTAACATATTTGAGGGATTTGATTTGAAATTGAGGTGTTTAGGTTTATATGGCCCCTTATGGTTTTGGAGGCCTTTACCCAAAAGACATCCATCATAAAACATATATTTTAAATCAATAAAATAAACTAGAAAAAGTTCAAACACCTGCTAAGGGTAGGAACTATACCTATAAACCAGTAGCGAAATTGCTCATTGAAGCCGAAATTCTTGGCTTGCCTAAATATAGCAAAACAATCAAAATTATTTTTTGATTGTTTTATTGCAAACATACTACAAGATTGGAAATTGAAACGTATGGTAGATACGATGCTTTACATAGCCACAAATGTAGATATTATTATGGCATGTGATTTTAAAAATATTTATCGTAGCCACTAACCATGAACAACGACACTAAAAAACGTTTTAATCTTTCGACACTTTCCATTTTTTTCCAGGGTTTGCGTAGTCCGAAGGTTCTAGGCACGCCCCTGTTATAAACCTACTATAATTCAACTCATTACAAAATAAAATACTTACATTAGCTTTTAAAATAATATTACCTATACCTCAAAGAAATGGAATAATAAAATGGCTTTATTATGTAAGTAGGTACCTAGATATTATATTGAAGAAGTAGGTACCTACATTAAAAAATATTTAATTGATAGAAAGGAAACAAAACCTCAATGAGTTTGGTATCTGACGGTCCCAGGTTCGATTCCCGGTGGAGACACAGTTTTTAATTGTGTTTTCAGTCTTCATATGTGAGACGATTAATATTATAAGTCTCCAGAATGTGACAACTTGTTACCGGGTGCATTTTTATTAATATTTCACATACCTAGTATGAAATATTTATTTAAAAAAATATATACATTTTTTATGGAATCTTAGACTATGGAATAGAATTATTGAATAGTCTAATGGTGACTTTCACCAATGTTACCTAAACTGTCTCATAGCTGGGTATCACCTATAAGCTTAGGTAGCCCCTAACGTATCGTTTGTTTTTCACCAGTCTAGCGTCTTAAGTAACTCTTATGTAGGTGGTGAAACGAAAATTCACGTTAGGTACCAACTACATAAGAAATCTTAGGTAGCACCTAAGAATTAGGGGGGCGTTGGTGAAAGTCACCATTAGTCCTGATATTATGTCGTCTATCTCACTAAACATTTTCACGAAAAGGCTATTTATGTAGTTATCTGACAATATCTGATTACATCTTCCTCTCCTCTTCCTTTCCTTATCCTTTAGTTTTCCTATCATTGCTATGAATTGTTCTTATATGCAATCTTCTTTGCTTTTTAACTTTTCGTCTGCTATCTTTGTTTATTTTTCTTTTCACTGTTTTATATATTTAACATTAACTCTGGTTGTCTGGAAGAAATTGTCATTAGGCAATAAGCACGCTTGTGTACCTTCTAATTATATATACAGAAAGTAAATAGGTAAATAAATAAATAGTAGGTACTTAGGTAGCTACCTGTTTATTTATTTATTTATTTGGGACAGAAACAGCGATCAAAAAAGAAAAATATAGGTACAAAACAGTAAAAAAACATGCGCCAAAACTACTATCCACAAATTAAAAAATATTATAATCAACAACAGAATAAAATAGGTAGATGAGAAAAAAGAAAAAACATAGAACAAAAAAGATGAAGAGTTTATCAAAATAAAAGTACCTACCTACCTATACAATGTAAATAAATAATAAAAAAGGATTTTGATTGGAGATAAAGAGGTAGGAAAGACGGAAATGAAATGAGGGATGTGAAGACGTACAAAAAAAACTAAAAAAACCTAGGGTTTAAACTTTATTAGAGTTCATTTTTACAAAATAGTTAAAATAAAAACAAAAGTTTTAAAGTATTTTGAAATAACCTATTTTTTGTTTCATAGAAGTGGACCAAAAACAATATCAAATAAACTTTTTACCTAAGGTATGTAGGTATCTAAGTATTATCTATTCTATTAAAATATTTTAAAACAATATCCTTGTTATTTTCAGAAGATGCTCTTTGAGCGAAACGCGTCAGTGCAGGGCAATATTTTTAAATTAGTGGAAAAAAGCTAAAAATTTGTGTTTTTACTTATTTTTAAGTACCTAATTTTATATAATTAATATCGCTGTTTTGCCTAGGTACCTACATTTAAGTATGTATATTTTCTAAACTTAGCAAACATTCTTTTGATAGGTATGTAAAGTAGATATAATAGGTATTTGATCATTGATAGAAAGCAAAAACAATTATTAGTATAACTATAATCCTATGTGTTTTATATTTGGTAGGTAAATTCAAAATCCAACGAGAATAAAATCTCTGTGAATTGTTATTAATCATTATAAATATTATTATAAATTAATTTATTAATTAATTTATTTTTTTATTATTATAAATCCCTATGATAAATTAAAAAATGAATAAATGACTTATGTAGATATTATATTTTTTTATAATTTATAAATTAGAGGTACCTACCTATTTACCTACCAGAAACGCAAGAAAATTATTTAAAACTAATATGAAACAAATATATAAATAAATAATTATATTTTTATGGATTAGTGGTTTGTAGGTTAAATAATATTAACGTATTCAATAATCATTATTTTCATGGTTTTAATTAAAAACTTTTACGAATCTCAATCTAATTATTAATTTCGATATGCGAATTTCATACTTCATGGAACTCCTATAAAAAACAATTAACTCGTAATTAAGCAAAACAAAATATTACAACCATCAATAAATTGTAATAAAAAACAAACATTTACGTAATTTAAATAATGCTTACCCATTTTTATTAAAAAAATGTTGAAATTCAATAATAAACGTTGCTGCTAGAGACATCTAGCGATAATCTATGTGACAGATATTGTATCATCTTTATAAGGCATTCAAATATTCTTCAATATACTTTACTGCTTAAAAGTTATGCTAGTCGTCAATAGGTGGCAGGAAAGAGTAAGAGCTGGACAGTTACGGTTTTCCTAGTATCCACACCAATTTTTTTTCAAAACGATTGGAAAACATAGGTTGGTTAGGTTTGTATCTACTTATTATTATGTACGCATTATATTATATTTTAAAAAAATAAATAAATTGGTGTGAATACTAAGCAAGCCGTCAAGTGAAGTGTAAAATGCTGTCTTGATCCACTGCTGAAAGAATCCTGTTTACAGTGGTTTGTCTATAAGGTGTATGATGAAATAATAATAAAAGATGGCGTAAGTGCAAAATAAACGACAAATAATAATACTATATCATTTTCGCTCAGTAATATACCTAAATTTATGATTTAAATTAGTTTTATTTTATTTTATTCCTCGGGCAACTAAAAGGAACCATGTCAAATATTAATTTTCCACGTACCTACAACAATTTGACACTTCATGAAGACTTAACGATATTAATCGTTACAGATCCTACGCTAATAAGAACTGTTGCTTTTATTGTTTACAAATAAACCAATTTATCAATAGATAGCGTTACAAAAAAGGGGGTTTCTTTGTTGCTTCATAGATGGCAATAGTAATAATGTCTTATTTTCAGGTGAATTGTTACGCATTATTAAAAAAATATAGATAAGGGAACTCAACAAAAAGGTATAATTGGCATAAAGTGATCACGTAAACCAGCCGATGACAGGTCGTAAACCCTGTAGGTGCCTTGAGTTCCTGGTTCTTCTATAATATCCCAACTTCGTCTCTATTAAAATTGAAATGTTAAAAAGCTATTCAATAAAAATACTTAAACATATTTGCGTCATGGTTATTCCATGTTTTATTTTTATTTGTTTGTCAATTTACAGAATATAACATTGTCTACATCTTTTAATTATAAATAATGCTTTCAGATTAAGAATTTTGTACCAAGCATTGTGCATAATGTGTATTTTATGCTTGGTACAAAAAGTATTAAATAAAATTGGGAAAAACTAAAGTGATAGTGGAAATATCAACAAATTAAATAAAACTAGTTGCATGTAACACATGAGATCCAACTGTCGATAGCGATAGTATGTAAATAAAACTAGTTGCATGTAACACATGAGATCCAACTGTCGATAGCGATAGTATGTATAATTGAAGAATAAGTACCAAACTATAAATCCAAATTATTGAATATTTTAAGATATTTAGTTTTCCACACAACACATGTAGGTATGTTTTTCAAGATAGGACAGTATGGAGGTCAGTGTTTTGTTCCTACTTGGAATATGAAAACAGCATGATGTATGTATGTTTGGAGATTTATCATACAGAACCGTCATGCTGTTTTCATATTCCGGGTAGGAAAAGAGGACTGACCTCCATACTGTCATATCTAAATGTGCATCTGTATTGTCTTCGTGACATTTTCTAAGTATATTTTTTGCAATTTTGACAGCACTTTCTGCTTGACCATTTGACTGAGAATGATATGGACTTGTTGTAGTATGTTGAATATCCCATTCAAAATTAAAAGATTTAAATATTATTGAATTGAATGGTGGTCCTCCATCAGTGACCATTTCTAAAGGAATTCCATGACGACTAAAAATAGATTTTAAGTGATTTACTACTACATTCGCTGTGTAATGTTTGTTCATATTTGCTATTTCTATATATTTTGAATAATAGTCTACTATTACAAGATAATATATTATTAAAAGTTAAAATATCTATGCCAATACGTTCCCAAGGATAATTCGATATTGGATATGGCAAGAGTGGTTCTGACTGATTAATTTGACGGTTTAAATTTTAAACATTTTTGACATTGTTCAAACATATTCTTAATATCATTATTTATATTTGGCCAATATAAAAAATCTTTAATTAATCTTTTTGTTTTAATAATCCCTTGATGACCTTCATGCATTTTTCTCAGAATATCTGTGCCCCGTTCCACCATCGTACTTTTCAACTTTGCGCTTTGCACTTTGCAATTCGTCGGCTTGTTTACGTTCCACCATTACATTTTTTCGCAAAGTGAAAGATGCAATGTGCAAAGCGAAAAGTAGACGCCTATTGCAAAGCAAATAAGCCGTTCTGTTCCACCATCGCTACTTTTCATAAAAAACTTTGCAAACCTTGCGAATAATTTAAAAGAATATTTTGACATTTCAAATTTGCCATTCGTCGAGTTGTGAAAGTAGAAGTTGTTTGTTTAGAATTATTGAGTAAATTTATTATAAAATTTTGCATAAATTATTGTTAGAAAGGGATGAGGAAGACGGGGTTGTAAGAAATTATAGAGAAAGGATAAATTTCGAAAATATTTTACCCACGCAGTTCCTCGAATATTTTCGCATAAATAGCACTCAGTGTGAATATGTCTTGATTAAGTACACGATTTATTCTGATTTTTTTTAGGTAATTTAAACTATGTTTATGTGATTATTATGTCCGCTTTTTCTAAGTTTATATGATTATTTCACTACTCATTTAAACATATTTTAAGGTACAGAACAGCACTAAGAGAAGCAAATGATTGTCTCCTCAACAGCAAATAATTCAGTGAAGCACCTGTTGTTTCACTGTATTAGTGAGAGTGTCACTAATTACTCCAAAAATAACTCCTTTCTTTTCATTAATTATCTCCAACATGGCTATATTTTCATAATATTGTCTTTCCGGCTCATTTTCTAACAACAACAACGAAATCACAGAACAGACAAGAATGAACGGTGTCAAATGATCGTGTACGCTACGCGCGAAACACTCGGTACTACTAAGTTTTCACTAGGTGTCGCTAGCGTCAATTGAAAAGACTTTGTAAATGTTTGGCGATGCCGAAAATGACCATTTTTTTTTCGTGGAACGCGAACGCTTTGCACTTTGCGAAATTCTCAAATCGCAAAGCGAAAAGTGAAAAGTTGAAAAGTACAATGGTGAAACGGGGCACTGGTCTCATTATCGTCGGTATTATTAATGAAGAACCTTTAAAAACTAAATTATTACATAGGTAGGTACCTACATTTATTTCTGATTGAATATTCCAATATGGTTTTACTATTGAATTTAGCTTATTTTTTGAGTTTGGCCATCCTGACTTATAATATTCTATTAAAATTTTTAATGATTGATCTTCTTATGTTGCCTTTGGAATTTCTTTTAATTTTTGAGGTGTTACTGCCATATTTTTGACTATTGTATTGACATGTAAATTAATTTAATTAATGTATCTGCAATATATAAATGTTTTCCCGGAATATATTCGACAATTAAGTTTTATTTTTGAAGATCTAATATCATTCTTTGTAATCTAGCTGGTACATCATATAAAGATTTTTTGAATAATGTTTTATAATCAGTTTGTACATATACTTTTTGACCATATAAATATTGATGAAATTTATGACATCCACAAACAATTGCATATAACTCTTTTTCAATTTGAGCATAATTTATTTGTGCTGACGTTAAAGTTTTTGATGCATATGCAATTGATTTTTATTCTGTAAAATTACCTTGCCTACCGCTGTTTTTGACGAATCGACTGATAACGTTCAACGTTATTGGTTTGTTTATATCATAATGAGCTAATATTGGTTTTGAACTAATTATAATTTTTAAATCATTAAAAGGTTTTTTTGTAATTTTCATCCCAAGTGAATTCTACATTAACTGTCTTAATAAATGTGTTTTTTCTGACATATTTTCAATAAAAGGACTTAGATAATTTACCATTCATAAAAATCTTTGTAATTCTTTTTTATCTTTAGGTGAATTCATTTCTCTTATTGCATTGATTTGTGTATTGTCTGGTTTTATTCCCTCACTGTTTATTATGTGTCCTAAATATTTTATTTCATTAACTTTAAATTTATATTTATTTTGTTAAATTTCAAATTTATTTGACGTGCTCTTTCAAATATTTTCTTGAGAATGTTATCATGACTTATTTGATCTTAATAATAAAATAATAACTAATACATATTATCTTAATAACTAATAAATATTATAAATTAGACTTTGAAGAAAAGTCTAATTTGAAGAAAAGTCTAGAAATGTCAAAAATATAGTATAAAATGGTGTCAGATTTTAAAATACAATAAAAAATTAACTCTAAAACGTCTGTAAACATAAATCCTGTGAAAAAAGTGAATAGTAAATTAATGATTGACAAGATTTGTAAAGATTACCGTAAAACTATATTTACAAGCATCAGGACAAGATACAGCGAGAGATTCGAAAAAATAGCATTACTTCTTAATTTGGGTGAAAATGCCATAGAGATTTACAACACGTGGGAATTTAAAGACAAAAAATCAGTAACGTATGAAAGAATAATAGAGAATTTCAAAAAACATTTTTTGCCGAAAAAGAATATAACTATGGAAAGATACAATTTTTTTAAGGCAGAAGGAAGATGAAACTCTACATAACTATTTAACATCACTAAAACATTTAATATCATCCTGTGAATTTGCAGAACAAAAAAAACGGAATACTGAAGGACATGTTTATCATTAATATGTACAAAAAATAGCAGAATTATCGAAAATTTACTTCAACACGAGGACATTGACGCTGATAAAGCACTGATCATAGCACAGGGCATGATATTGTCGAGTGAAGCGGCTCAACAACTACATCAAGACAAATTAGAAGAATAGATTCAAATAGAGGTTCGTCAAGGAGTCCATCATGAAGACTGTCAAAGAGTCCACCACGGAGACAATCTATAGGATACAGAGGGAGAGCAAAGGTCAACCTGTGGTAGATGTGGAGAAATATATCGCACGGAAAGTTAAAAGTAGGCGCGCATGGAAACTAATTTCATCGGCCGATTAATTATCGGTGAGCTACATACAACATACGAATTAAATGTAAGAGCGCGCATGAAAGCTAACAGAATCGGCCGATTTAAAAATCTGTGACGAGACACAAAAATCGGCCGAAAATTATTAAATTATTAATTAAAATTAAAATTACCCCAATACTCAATTTTCGGCACAAAACCAGAAAATTGAGTATTGGGGTAATTTTACACACCTATATTATTATTTACTTTTTATAAAAAAAAGAGAAAAAATACCTTCATGCCATGTCCCTATCGTTAAAATTATTATAAACAAAAAAAAAATCATGTGACCATCAAAACTTTATCAGTATAACAAAATAAAGTTGTTCTATAAAACACGTACTATACAATCATTTTAACTATAAATAGATTAATCATTTAACCTATTTGAATTATATCAACATGTTTGATATTAATTAATTTATCAATTTGTTCGTTCAGGAAAGAAACAGTGACAATAGAACATTTAAAAAAACTACTTTCCACAAATTAAGTAAACGAAACCCGGAGCACGTTGTCCTGCCGTTGTTTAATTATTTACCTCTGTAATTTTTTTTATATGTTTGCATTGTTTACCTCACATGGACGAAGACCTTTATAAGGTTCAAATATCAATCCGATGTCTGAATTTTATCAATCAGCTATCAAAGTATCGATAAGTACAAGTCGTGTGATAGTTGTTTATTCACTCCAATTTGAAAATATATTAGGTATGTTGGTACGTCTTCGATGATATAAATTGAAGTATCGAAGAAAAGTATATGCTATCATTCACCATTCACCTTAAGTGAACTGTAGAAAATTTGTCGCAAAACTTAGCGGTATAGGTACCTATACATATATCAACTAGTTGCATGTAACTCATGAGATCCAACTGTCGATAGTGATACCTAGTATGTATAGTTGAAGAATAAAAATCAAACTATAAACCTATAAATACAAATTATTGAAAATTTTAACACATGATGGTATGTACCTATGTCAAGATAGGATAGTATGGAGGTCCTCTTTCAGTCCTCTCTCGGAGGTCAGTCCTCTTTTCCTACCCTGTATATGAAAACAACATGATGGTTCTGTATGTATGTTTGGAGATTAAGTATCAAACTATTAAATCTTCTTACATATTGTGTATAGGCGACTGCCATACAAATTGTATGAAGCGATGTCGTCACTAAATTCAATTTTTATAAAAATTGTTAAAAAAAATTGAGATGTACTTCTACAATAGCAATATTTTTTATAGAAAATTAAATTATCTAGTTGGGGTGTTTCGGCATTTTTCGATATCCTCATAAATTTATCATAAAAAAATATTTTTCTTAATAAAAAATGTTTGAGTAACCCTGGAATTTAAAAAAAAACTTCTTTGAGACTTTCTATTTGTCTATGTTTGTACCAATTTTCAGTGTTCTAGCTTTTATAGTTTCTGAGATATATGGAAAAATAAACCAAAAATTCAAAGTTGATAACCCCTGACTGAAACAAAAATTCACCATTCTGAGTATAAAAGTTTTGTAGGCCTATAACTGCTTATATATCTTGAAATTTTGGGCTCTGTAAATTGAGCGAATCAAAAGTTATAAGGGGGGCACAGACACACAAAACTCACAAAATGTTCTACTCCGAATTCTGAGTAAATCCATGTATGGGAACATATATGCTGCGAAGCCTCTAAGTTGGTGTTTTTAGCATGCAAAAAGTCCACTACAACATACAAAATGTTCCTTCGTACACGCATCTTAGCTTAATACTGTCGATTCATTCTAATGAACGAATCGACAGTTGGATTATTGTATAGACAAAAAAATCATGCCTAATGAATTGAAGAATTGAATTATATTGAATTGAAGAATTATGATGCACATCTTTCAAACTTACGTAAAGAATTTCATTGTGTATACCTAAACGATATGAATAAAATTTAGTTGAGTTTTAAAAACATTGGTAAATTAATTAATGTTCAGTTCTGAGGATCTGTTGATTAAGATATGGTTTGTATTTTATGTGAAACACGTCAATATCATTAAATGTTTTATTTTATGTTGATAGTGTCCTGTTTATGATAGTGTTTTACGTTTATTTTGTTAATTTTTTTATATGATATGGTTGAGCGGATGTATCGCGAAAGAATATATAAGGCAATCGATTTAAAAATTAATTTAAATTGTTAGCCAGTGTGATTTTTTTAAAAATTAAAATGAGTAATTTGAAAGAAAAAAATAAAATTGTAGTAATATTAAAAAAAATATAAAAAAAAGTTCGTTAAAAAATTTAAAAAAAATTGAGTGAAATGTACGTTCAAGTAGGTACTAATAAATCAGTGAAAAAATGTAAAAATAAGTCCACCATCACCTAGGAATTCTCTGTCAATAAATAACAAAAATCCTATACGCATTCTTAGGAACATATTACGTACAGTTTCATACGTTTAATGATAGGTGTTATGTAGATAATTAGGTAGATATTTATATCTGCTACTGTGGTCTAAAATAATGTTAGTTGGTAGATACATTTGAAAGGAAGTTGTAATTGAATAAATAAATATATTTCAATTAATGTAGGTACCCCACTATGTACCTACAGACCACCCTTAGTGTAGGTATACATATTTATAAACATTCAAAAAAATATTCACCTATATCCTATACAAAATCATTTAGTGTGGGGTCTAAATACCTCACAGTTCATTTTTAATAAATTATATCAATCAGAACATTGCATTGAATACATTTCTGTGTCGATTCTAGGTTCAGAGACAAAACAGTACAGTTCAATTTTTATCACAGAATATAAAGTATTTAATGGTTAATTTATGATTATGCGATTGACGTCTGAATTTTATAACAGAAAAATATTATTTACTTTGCTTTAAAATAATTAAATTATATTTTATGCATAATTTATTTTATAAGTACCAAAATAAGTAGATAACTATACTGTTTTTCATTTGTAATTTTTTTTAAATTCATGCTCTGAAAATTTTAAAATTGTAGTAGGTACCTACCTATATAAAAATGAATAATGTTGGATAAGATTCAAGATAATGTTTTTATATTTTAAAAATATTTTGATTGTGTGGTCACCCTGGCATTTATATCCATGTGCCTTGCATTAATTGTACCAGTTGGGTGTGCCTTTTTTTGCTGTGGAATAATATTATTGTCACAATAATTATTTAAGGTATCAAACTGCATATTAGTAAATATTGTATTTTTGTGTGGTGGGAGCATGGATGTATATGTAATGTATCAAATATAATTTTGTAAATCTCCAACCTCGAAACAGGCGTAGTCTTAGTGAGGTTGGGATAGTATTTATAAATAATGTTATAAATATCGAGATGGTATAAAATAAAATAAAATAAAAGTAGAATAAAATAAAATTAGAGTGCTACATGCCTCAAAATTATTCATATAGAACTCTAAATAGGGTGAATTATTCATTTTTATTTTATTTTGTTTTATTAAATGTTTACATAAAGCCAACACCAACAGAGAGTTTTTCATCAAATGTTAAGCTACGTATAAAATATCGTACTTTGGTCATATTCTGAGAGGTGAAAAATATACCATCCTTCAGCTTTTCATGAAGGCGGAAGACCGAGGGTCGCGTGGGGGGGATGCACAGTATCTCTGTGTTCGCCAGCCTCTTCATCTCTTCATAGGTGCCACTGCGCACATCACTGATCACCTGGGTCCATAAAACTGTCTCTAGAGCGACATCTATAGTTTCTGCCCTCCATCATTCCTTCAGCGATTGTAGCAAGCAGACATGGATGCCTGATGTTATGGCTTATCCATTTGGATCGTTGTTGGGTAACCCTCTATAGGAAACGTCTCGTTTCTCCGACTCTACCCAGTACGACGTCGTTTGGAATGTGGTCTGACCAATGGATCTTAGCCATGCGCCTGAAGCACAACATTTTGAAAGTAGCCAGATTCTCTTCAGCGGATACTCCACATTTCGCTGCCATACAGCAGCATAATCCAGACAAGAGATTTAATCAAGTTCGATATCAATAATAGGAGATTCAAATGTCATTGATTTTTGTTGAATTCTGCTGCCCAGATATACAAATTCTTGGACTTGCTTTATTGGGGTTTCAGCTCAATTCTTCCATCAACCATGCACTTTGTTTTATCTTTATTTATTGTCATATTATATTTGTAAGAGATGGAGTGAATAGCAGTAGCCGCTCCAGAAAGGGATGGCATAACCATTAGAACAATATGTTGAAAGAAGAAAAAATAAGGAGCTTGAACAATCTACGAGCATGTATGAGATGATGTATGGATGTAGGTAAATGAAGCCAGGAATGTGTGCAAAAATAGAGGAGTATGGCACATGGTTCTCTCTGCTAACGCTGTAATGGACACGGTGTGATGTATGTATGTATATTGTATTTGGAGTTCAAGATATTTTCCATCTTTCTCAAGACCTCATTCAAATCCTGTTCCGTCTCTGCAAGCAATGTAACGATTGGATGTGCCGATAAAGCAGTTTAATATGATCGTGGTTTTAATGTAAATGGACCTATAAAGTGTTGTTAATTACAATATGACATACATGGAGTGTAATCGTGGAACCCTTAGAAAATTAATTTTGATTTCGTTTATTTAAAAAGAAAACATATAAATAAAAAATATGTCCTATTCTGATTCGTTTCAGAGTACCAAAACGTCTATAACCAACGGGCGACCGTGGATAAAAGGATTTTATCCGAGCGGTGAGAGGTAATTAGTCCCGTATAAATGCAGTCAATTTTATGACATTTCACATTAACTAAAATTCAGGCGCATAAATTTAGACGAATCTGAATTGGACATATTAAAATATTTCTAATCTCAAAAGGGATTTTCAGCTAATGGTATTTCAAAGAATCAACAGCAAACCAAAAGCGCCCTTGATCATTAAAATGCGGTGTATGAATAAGTATTATTTTATTCCAACTCAAATTTGAAATATTATTAAAAATGATTTGTGTTTTAAATTTGAGTTGGAACGCGTTGCCTCTGAGATCACTTGAGATAATATTCTCTCCTACCGCTCGAAGTTTTCAAATAAACAAATCTGTCAATACTATGTCTCAACAGTTATAGGGAATAATACGGTAACACACTCGTCGTGTTTACTCACAAAACCAAACACATTCTAATTAGTTTATTTAAAATTACCTCACAGTGTTGAAGGATGTATTAAAGCTTACATCATTCCATAACCAGCTGTCATCATATTTTAGATAAAGAGGATTTTAATAAGTGCAATATTCAATATTTATGAACAGTTATGTCGGTGATTTGTGTGAAAATGAGATTCAAATTTTTGAAAAATATATCCTGCTATATTTAAGTAGGTACCTACGTAATATATAACTATCCTAAGAAGAAGAGGAATGAAGTCCTCAAAAGCCGGTCCGTAGCCATAAGACAATATCTTCCAGATATGTCTTATATTTTGCATATCCATACCTATTATTTATTTATTTTATTACTCCCTTACACCTTGAATTTATTTATTTATTTATTTATTTATTTATTTATTTTTTTATTTATTTATTTATTTATTTATTTATTTATTTATTTATTTATTTATTTATTTATTTATTTATTAATTTATTAATTTATTAATTTATTAATTAATTTATTTATTTATTTATTTATTTATTTATTTATTTATTTATTTATTTATTTATTTATTTATTTATTTATTTATTTATTTATTTATTTATTTATTTATTTATTTATTTATTTATTTATTTATTTATTTATTTATTTATTTATTTATTTATTTATTTATTTATTTATTTATTTATTTATTTATTTATTTATTTATTTATTTATTTATTTATTTATTTATTTATTTATTTATTTATTTATTTATTTATTTATTTATTTATTTATTTATTTATTTTATGTGAGCGGAGATAGCCCAGCGGCAAGGTCGTCGCCTCGCATGCGTGAGGTCGATGGTTCGAATCCGGGCGGGGCAAGTACCTCTGTATTTTCAAAAAATCTATTTGCGGATTTATATCACTAGCTATTTGTAGCCATGATCCAATATTTATTTTTATTTTATTTTTATTTTATTTATTACAAAAAGACATATTTTACATAAAAAAAATACATAACAAAAAAGAAATTAATATCTACACTTTATAATATGACTTCCTTCAAAAAGAGATATAGGTACTCGTGCTTTGAAGGGAATATGTCTGGTTCCCCTTTCTAAGGGTTACGTAGGTCACATGGCAGTCGCTTCAATGTAATAACAAGAATTCCAGGATCATGGTCAAACTTCTTGGGCAACTTACACGTACACTTGTCAAATAATTATTTAACACGCACCCAATAACAAGTTGCCACATTCTGGAGACTTAGCATATTAATCGTCTCACAGATCCAGACTGAAAACACAATTAAAAACTGTGTCTCCACCGGGAATCGAACCCGGGACCCTTGGATCAGCTGTCAGATACCCAACCAACTGAGCCACGAAGGCTAACGAATTTATTGGTAATTTCTTCCTACTTATAGTTGTCACCAAATATGTTGAGCTATTTCGCAGAGAAGGGGACGATCTGCACGTATACCAACAAAGTCAATTTAAATAAATTTTTCCTCTGTTGGGTTTCGAACTCAGGACGCCGTTGGTTAATTAGTTCCAATTATTTTTAATTCATATACAAATTTTCTTTTAAAATTTATTACCTTAAGTTATAGGGGGTTAAATTGTGAATAGTAAAGTAAAAATTTAGAATCAATAAAATTGTAATAAATTAGTGTTTAGTATGGCGCCAATGCGAGAATATTTTCTTACAAATTATTATATCCTTCCAATAAGTTAAAATAATATCCTTAGTATGTGCCTTGGTAACATGAATCCTGCATTTTTTTTCATGTTTGTAACAGGGCCGGTTTGTAGTTTAACATATCGTAACCAATAATAATGAACTGGAATTTTACTGATTACTGGAATTACGTACTGATTAGTTTTACTCATTACTGGAATTACTTATAAGTTTTACTGTTTATTGGAATTACTTTTAAGTTTTACTGATTACTGGAATTATGTAAGTACTGATTAGTATTACTCATTACTGGAATTACTTATAAGTTTTACTGATTATTGGAATTAGGTACTGATTAGTTTTACTCATTACTGGAATTACTTATAAGTTTTACTGTTTATTGGAATTACTTATAAATTTTACTGTTTGTTGGAATTACTGATTAGTATTTCTTTATTTTTACACGGATTGACCTACATCTTAAAACAAATAGCTACCTCCACTCTATTAATAATAATAATAATAAATAATAATAAATTTGGATCATTTTTATAGCGCCGTTTTTGTGATAACCTCACCTCAAGGGCGCTTTGAATATATTCGAGGTTTTTGTAAGACTCGCAGAAGAAGTGAGTTTTTAGGTGTTTCCTGAATAGTGCTAAGTTGTCGATTTGCCTCAGTTCAGGTAGTAGTTTATTCCATGAGGCTGGTCCGGCCACAGCAAAAGCACGATCACCGAAGGATGAAGTGTTGACTCTATTTATTTCAGTCAACTTGACAATCACGGATGTGGTGGCTGAGCGAAGTGTTTGTTGTCGCTCGTTTACGGTGAGAGGGATGCAGAAGTCTGAAAGATACGTGGGAGCCATGCCATGGATCGCTTTGAATGATATGAAAGAAATCTTGTCTCTTTTCACGTCACAAAAACCTAAGCCTGCCTAATTTCTGCGATGAGGAACCGTAACTAATTGCTAGTGTCTTTCAATGGAAGCACCCTATTAAACAGAAAGTCTATCGACCTGCTAGGAGTATCTATAACAAACCAACTACACTACAAGGGCTCCATTAAAGCTAAGGTAAAACTCGCCTCCAAAAAATTGAGCTTATTATATACTTTGATCGAGCAGGGATTTTTACAAAGCGCAAATACGCCCAATTACTGAATATGACAGTCACCTCTGGAGTGGCGCCCCCCAAAACCTACTATAATATGATGCTGTACAAAGGCGTGCTGTATGTCTGATCGACGACCCATCCACTAGATGCTCAGAATAATTTGCATCTCTGGTCCCTCTTCCACCCATTCACAATCGAGGCGCTCGTTTACTCAATCTCAAAACCCGTTCACAGTAAACCTTCAACATATACGAACCAGTTGCTTCTCGAACTCTTTTATCAACATTGCAGCCCTGCTGTGGAACGATCTTCCGAATTCTGTGTTTCCACCTTCTTACAACCCGGCTTTTATTGAGATCCGAATTAATATTGCAAACCCTCTCCAACGCTACGTAGTATGCTTTTTCGGAATAGTATAATAGACCCAAATCCTCAAAGCTGGTGTCCCCTTTGTAGCCATGGTAAACATAGGTACCTAATTATTTTTCATTGTTAAATTCAAAATATACGAACTATAAGGAAAAATTGAGGGTAGTCGTTGTAGAAGGCAGATATCTTGGATAAGGAACATCAGGGGATGGACCAGAGCCCACAAAGTGGAAGAGCTGTTTTGGTTAGCTCAAGGCAGAAATGTTAATGCCAGTAGGTACTTAATATGTCCTTGTAGGTTATAACATAATATGATACATCCTCAATTCCATAAATTCCATACATGTCATGTTAGATGAACGTAATCTGGTTTTTGTTATTTTTTATAATTACCATATCCTTACCATCACGCCATTTCCCTTTTTGGCGTAGGCAGAGAGAACCGAACGCCTGACTGCCCTTTCTTGACATACATTTCTCGCTTTATTCACGTCCATGTATCGTTTCATACAGCTCTGTTGATGTTATTCTTACTTCTAACGTCTCCATCTTTCAAAATCCCATTAATATGATTGTACCAACTTCTTCTATGGCAGACATCTACTTTAGTTCCTCTTTTATCGGTCTTATATACTCTTTTGTCAGACAGATATCGCTCATTGTTTCTATGTGGCCAAACCACCTTAGGGCATTTAATTTGAAAGAGATTTATTATGAAAGATATTGAAAGAGATTTAATTATTTTTATTTTGGTACATAGTTAATTAAAAAACATACAAACATAATAAAGCCACTGTGCATACAAAAATCCCACAAGATACAGCATTTATGTCAACCAAATTAGCAGATATAGATAAAAAAAAAACAGAAAACAATGAAACAAAATTTTCATACATATATTATTTTTCTTGTTTACGTAAATACTCCAAAAGGAGTGAAATGAATAGGTAAATACATATTCATACGAAACACAACGGAAATATTATATCGACGATCGTTCGTAATTGAGTCCGACGTTTGAGCATTCCCGCATCGTTGCTCGAGTCCGGTCCTGATACACAGGACAGGGGTGTGTCCATTTCAGCACGCGTAAATGTCAAAACAGGAGTTATTTGTTAGTGTTGTTGGATGTTGACAGTTTAATTGACACGTCTATACATTATCTTTCTGACCTTAACACGAATATTTGACGATCCATTTGAGGCCTCTTCCGCTGTGGGAGAGAGTCGTCTGAAAATTCAATTTTCATATACCTACATACATACCATCACGCCGTTTCCCTATTTGGGGTAGTCAGAGAGAACCGAACACCAGACTCTTCCTGTCTTAATATACACATTTAATTTTTTTCGTTTGAAACTATTTTTAGGTACCTGCCTACAATAGGTTAAAACACCTCAGGTTAAATTAATTGTTTTATTTTTAATTTTTTTTTTTTTTAAAAAAAAAAAATTAAAAATAAAAAGATTAATATGTTTTTATGAATTTTATTAGCTCTCCATTACTATTTAATTGCGGAGAGTAGGTTTTTGAACAATTTTTGAACAACCATCGTTTAAAGTGGACATACTTACTACGATTTTTTGTGTGTATGGTATATGACGTACCTACTGTGAAATGTCGTGTCTTCTGTAAATCCCAATCAACTTCATAGTGATATCATGAAAATTGGAGCTGATAAGCTTTCTATAGACAACAGATAATTTCTTTTGATTTTATATGGTGTGATACTTGCAAAATGCTCTCTCATTTTGAGAAATAGTTCTTTCGATTATATAATACGGGTTTTTAATATAAATCGCATTTATTGATTGAAAAAGTGAACCTATCTACTCTAAATAATTTATCGTGGAATATTTTGTGTTGGCCACAATACCTACTTTCCTTATTATTTAATAAAGTGTACCTATCAACTCTAAATTTATCGTGGAGCATTTTGTGTTGTCCACAATACTTCACTTTTTATTTAATAAAGTGTACCTATCAACTCTAAATTTATCGTGAAGTATTTTGTGTTGGCCACAATAAGTACTTCCCTTATTATTTAATAAAGTGTAGGTACCTATCAACTCTAAATTTATCGTGGAGTATTTAGTGTTGGCCACAATACTTCACTTATTATTTAATAAAGGGTAGGTACCTATAAACTCTAAATATATCGTGGAGTATTTTGTGTTGGCCACAATAAGTACTTCCCTTATTATTTAATAAAGTGTAGGTACCTATCAACTCTAAATTTATTGTGGAGTATTTAGTGTTGGCCACAATACTTCACTTATTATTTAATAAAGTGTAGGTACCTATCAACTCTAAATTTATCGTGGAGTATTTTGTGTTGGCCACAATAAGTACTTCCCTTATTATTTAATAAAGTGTAGGTACCTATCAACTCTAAATTTATCGTGGAGTATTTAGTGTTGGCCACAATACTTCACTTATTATTTAATAAAGTGTAGGTACCTATCAACTCTAAATTTATCGTGGAGTATTTAGTGTTGGCCACAATACTTCACTTATTATTTAATAAAGTGTAGGTACCTATCAACTCTAAATTTATCGTGGAGTATTTTGTGTTGGCCACAATAAGTACTTCCCTTATTATTTAATAAAGTGTAGGTACCTATCAACTCTAAATTTATCGTGGAATATTTAGTGTTGGCCACAATACTTCACTTATTATTTAATAAAGTGTAGGTACCTAACAACTCTAAATTTATCGTGGAGTATTTTGTGTTGGCCACAATAAGTACTTCCCTTATTATTTAATAAAGTGTAGGTACCTATCAACTCTAAATTTATCGTGGAGTATTTAGTGTTGGCCACAATAATTCACTTATTATTTAATAAAGTGTAGGTACCTATCAACTCTAAATTTACCGTGGAGTATTTTGTGTTGGCCACAATAAGTACTTCCCTTATTATTTAATAAAGTGTAGGTACCTATCAACTCTAAATTTATCGTGGAGTATTTAGTGTTGGCCACAATAGTTCACTTATTATTTAATAAAGTGTACCTATCAACTCTAAATTTATCGTGGAGTATTTTGTTTTGGCCACAATACTTCCATTATTATAATTTTATTTACTAGCGATCAGCCAACGTAACGAACAGAGAACAGTCTTCAGTCTCTTTATTATTTATTTAATCATTTATAGGCATATATTGCCCTTTACAAACATACATAAAAACACATATCGAAAACAAAATTACAGAAAATAATACCTACAATAATAAACTTAGTCAAAAAAGTAAAAACCTATCTACATAATAAAACAGGAAAAGATGTCAATTACATAATTGAATTAATATGTTCTTTCCTTTTATTTAAATTGTATAAGTACATATAAATATGCAAATCGGAAAATTATGTGAATCATTTGGTCGTGAATTACCAAAAACCTGCCCATTGATACCGATTCTTTTGACCAATATTTTAGCATTATCTCCTTGCAAACAACACTTAATTCTATTCAATCTTGGTCCTCTACCCATTATGGAGGTAACTATGTATAAATATCGCCAAATATCTTGAACCCGATTTCCGGGTGCGCAGAGCGCAAATTTGTGTCTTTATGCTTTGTTTGTATATGTGCTAATAGCCCCCCTTCTCGGCGAAATGGCTCAAGATATTTGGCGACCAATCCTCAATATTTAAATTTTCACTCCCTCCAACCCTCACCCCCTTGTATAAAATATAGATTCACACCCCACCCTATAATCCACATCTCTTCAGTATTTAAACTCTAAAGCACCCATTTAAATAACGTCAGATGAAGGAGCAAGAAGTCGAAGACTCGGTACTCGATGTTCAGTAATGACCAATGACCAATTAGCCGTTTCGCCGAGAAGGGGGGCGATTTGCATCTATACCAACGAAGCAAAAAGAAACAAATTTGAGCTTTGCGCACCCGGAAACCAAGTTCAAGGTGTTTGGCGAAAATTATACCTACCTATAGAAACGTCCATAGAAAAAAAAACTGAAGTTGCATTCTTTCTTTAGATTCTATGGCAAACAAAATGAAGTAGGTAAGAATAATTTGATAGGTAGGTAATGAAACATCATGAGAAAATAATACAATATCTATGGAATGAATGGTTCGGTATAGATATATCTACTTATTCGTAGCTACCAATCTACTGACTCAATAAAAAGAAAAGTTGTATCTGTGCTTCTCAATTTTCAACTTAATATATTAACCGTCACCATTTTTCCAAAATAGAAACCAAAATATTTTAAGATATTTTTTTTTTTCAAAACAAAACATGTAGGTATGCATGTCAAGAAAGGTTAGTATGGAAAGGTCAGTCCTTTCTTCCTACCTAGAATTTGAGAACATGTCAGGAAAAGATATATGTACCTACTATGTAGGTAGGTATAGTTGAAGAATCCGTACAAAACTATAAACCTTTAAATCCAAATTATTAAATATTTTTTGAATGCCCAATCCACACTGAATACGATTTGTACTGTATTCTTATTACTTCACTGCCAATCAATATTTCACATACAGGGCCGGGAAAATCATAGAACAATCAGGAACAAGAAGTCAGGGCGGTTGTCTTAAAAAGGGCGCTTAAAATTCTAAAATGTTATAAATCATATGAAATGAAATTATTTATTTTCCATTTACACATATATAAAACAATAACACTTATCATAAACATAGTATATACAATTTTTCCTATTTGGAAATTTACTGCCCCACTAGACAATCCAATATAAATCAAAAAACCGCAGGTAGGTATGGCACTCAGTTCTCTTTGCGTACCCGGATAGAGGCACGGCATGATGGTGATCTTGCTCGCCTACTTTTAACTTGTTTTCTAGGCATTATACCTGGTGTTGTCAAACAAAACAAAATTGACTCAAATAATGTAATACGACATTGGAAATATGTAATATTATTATAAATCTCCAATTGTGACTATTTTATAAACTAGTTGCATGTAACACATGAGATCCAACTGTCGATAGCGATAGTATGTATAGTTGAAGAATAAGTACCACACTATAATCCCATAAATACAAATTATTGAAAATTTTAACACATGTTGTTATGTATGTCAAGATAGGACAGTATGGAGGTCAGTCCTGTTTTCCTACCCGGAATATGAAAAAAGCATGATGGTTCTGTATGTATGTTTGGAGATTAAGTACCTATCAAACTATTAAAACTTCTTACATATTGTGTATAGGCGACTGACATACAAATTGTATGAAGCAATGTCGTCACTAAATTCAATTTTTATAAAAAATGTTAAAAAAAGTTTGAGATGTGCTAATACAATAATGTTAATATTTATTATAGAAAATTAAATTATCTAGTTAGGGTGTTTCGGCTTTTTTCGATATTTTTGAAAAATTTGGAAATATATGCAGTTAAACTCATAAATTTATCATAAAAAAAATATTTTTCTTAATAAAAAATGTTTGAGAAATCCTGAAATTTTTTTGAAAAAACGTGTTTGAGATTTTGTATTTGTCTATATTTGTACCAATTTTCAGCGTTATAGCTTTTATGGTTTTTGAGATATACGGAAAAATAAAGTAAAAATTCAAAAGTTGATAACCCCTGACTGAAACAAAAATTCAAAATTCTGAGTATAAAAGTTTTGTAAGCCTATAACTGTTTATATATTCTGAAATTTTGGGCTCTGTAAATTGAGCGGATCAAAAGTTATAAGGGACGGACGGACACACACACACACACACACACACACAGACATACACACACACAGACACACACACACAGACACACACACACAGACACACGAAATGTTCTACTCCGAATTCTGAGTAAATCCGTGTATGGAACATATATGCTGCGAAGCCTCTAAGTTGGTGTTTTTTGACTTCAAAGTTGGAAATGCCGTGAAAAAAGTAGACCTCTGCATACAATTCTCGCGTATTCTGGCTTGATACATTGTCGATATGTTAAGAGAACAAAGTTCTCCTCAACAAATCGACAGTTGGATAATAATAAACAACTATATAATGTAGGTTTAGGTAATATTAACAAACTGATTCGTCATTTTAGACCCGATATAATTTTACATAATTTTAAATTGTTCTACATTTAATTGGCGGATTCAAATACATTGTTACGGGCGCAAAAACACGTTAATCCGGCCCTGTTTACATTGTGGCGACTGCGCCAATTGCGCCAATTGCGCCAATTGCGCCGCGCAGTGCTTCGCTGCGCTGAGTACTTCGGCAGGCGCCATCTTGCCCTGCGCCGTATTCACAGCCGTCTCCTATTTAAGGGGAAGCACAGCGCGCCCACTTCATTCCGCTCATCCAGATCTCGAAGCTAGGCATCACGCTGCCCGACCGCTCGTCGTCGTTCAAATCGTCCGCGTTTCAAATTTACATTTATATTCATTAAATAATAACTCGACATTTCTGTACCAAGTAATAATAGTAAACAACAATTGTAATCATCATCTTGATAAATAAAAGAGTAAGTTAAATTTCCTGTTATATCTTTCAATCTGTCAACCATTCCTACCTGAGTAATATTTGATAATAATATTTAATCTATTGTATACGGTATCGCAGTTGCTTGGTCGATCAATCTGTGGCTCAGCTGTCGGGACTATCCGAACAGACGGCCTCCAGGTTCGAACCAAGCGGTTGAGATATCATTTGGGTTGTATGTAGCTAAAGGCGGACAAACAGGTAATACCTACACGTCCAACTGACCGACCTTACCACCTCAATTACAGGCGTGTATACCAGCTCACGCTGGTATGCAATCGCTTCCAACCAAGTGACCACTCTGGCACTTTAGTAAGCTCTACATACCACAAATACCATACCCCCAAAACTGGTGACCCCGACGTGTCTGAACATACCTTCTAAACAGTTCCAAAACTGGTGACTCCTGATCGTGTCTCTGAACACCCACCAGTCCAAAACTGGTGATCCGAACGTGTCTCTAAACACACACATACCTTCAGAAACTGGTAAAATTCCGAAATCGTTTAAAAAAACTCAGGTAATTTTATTTTGTGCTCATAATTTCAATTGTTATACTGTGGTAAATATTCTGGTTAGCCTATCACAACCTATTGTGCCTTTTTAACGTAAAATCAGTAGTTTTATTAAACAGAACAATAATACGTGTTCATTAATATACTGCGTAACATTTTACTGCACGACAGAAACAAAGGATTTAACAGGAATTAATACTTGAACAGCGAGGTCTGGATGAACGGAATCACTCGAGCAGGTAACACATATATTACAAGCTAATATATTAAATACATTTGTCTTATAATTTGTCAAAAATTAATTACAAGTGTACCCGCTCAAAAACGCTCAAAAACGCTCAAAAACGCTCAAAAACGTTCAAAAACGTTCAAAAACGCTCAGACGCAAATTCCACCAAAATTAACAAACTTACAATTGTTTAATATATAACTAACATGTACTTTATATTTTTTCATGACTGACGAGACGCAAAAATAATCCAGACGGAACAATTAAAAAAGAAGCTATCTAAAAAAAACCAAAAGTACCAGAAAATAAATAAATACATACAAAGGACGAAGGTATAAAAATAAAAAGCAAAAAGCTAGAGAATCAAAAACGCCGAAAAGAGGTATAAAAATTATAATATTATTAAAAAACCTAAAGTCATTCTAAAAGCCTAAAGTCATTATAAATATTTTATTTTGTTCATAATTGATAAAACGCAGAGAAAAAAAATAAAAATTAAAAATAAATTTCATAGAAACTCATAAAATATTTATTTTTGCTAAATATCGTAATACGTAAAAATTAAAAAATTATCAATAAAAAATACATATTACATTCCCAAATAAGAATTAATATCATAAAAACTTAAAATTAGAAACATATAGTTAAATAATTATTATATTCGTAAAACGCATATTTTTATGTAAAAATTCAGTAAACCAAATATATGTTTAAGAATGTTACACCGTGTCCATCGGTAATAAAAAAGGAGGTAAACGAACTTCAAACAAAAGGCTCGCTGAATGAACTCGTATAACCCCTATATAACAGCGATAACGGTCAGGTCAATACCCCATTTACAAAAGTGAAAGTTAGCATAATGAAATTTAAAACATCGATCGCAAAAATAAAATTTTACATCGCCTAAATAAAAATAGAATTCAACAAATAATTTAACAACGCAAGGCACAAATAATAAAATACATTAAATATTTAAATAAATTAGATACATCGTTTCTAAACATAATTATAGGAATAAAACAATTGTATACAATTACAATTAAATAAAATAAAATACGTACGCAAACGAACATTATAATATATTTTTAAAATATTTTTTCGAAATAATTTTTTGAAAATAAACTAAACTAATGCTTCTAAAACTATAATATTAAAATATTATTCTAAAAAATAAACTCCAACAAGCATACGATACGGAAGTTTAAAACTATTACTATAATATAGAAAGCAAATTTAAACAATTACTAACTACAAATAAACATTGTTTTTAAATACAATCGAAATAAATAAAAATAAAAAGCCGTGATACATCGAGCAGCTACAAATAGCTAAAACTAATACAAAAATATTTCTAATATACAAAATATTTACAAAATATTATACTTAAATAAATACAAAATATTTTACTTTATTTTTTTTAAAAAAACACTACAACTATAAAACCATGATCGAACAATAAAAATAATACGATACGATAGCGAATACGTTCCAGAATATAGAAACATTGAAACTATAATATACGGTAGTAAAAATACCTAACCATAATCAAACATTAAAACCTTATTATATATTAACTATATAATACAGCAACAAACTGGTACTATAAACTAAACTATATTATATTAACTATGTAATACTACAAAAAGTATTATAAAACATTAAAATTATAAAACATTGAAACATGGCATACATAATAATAATAAATATTATAAACATACTCGTATTTTAAATTTTTTTTAAAAAAAAAAAACATTGTAGGTACAATACAATACGAAACAAACAAATAACATTATATGGCATTATAATATAATACTTTAGCAACGAGTAAACAAATACTTATAAATCAAATCAAATGGAACTTGCAAATTATAACAAACATTATTTTATACCTATCAATCAACGCAAGTACAAACATTTACATTGTATAATTCTATTGTATAATTTTAAAATTTCAAAATTGAGCATCAACAGCCTCATCACTATCTAGAAGAAATTATTTATGACAACAACTAGCTGCCCCCGCATTCAGCATCAACAAGAATCATCTGGACGACTTCATACAGCAACTAGCTGCCCCCGCATTCTACCGCATCACTACCGGGAAGAAATTAACTATGGATGAACCACTGCATCTTCACATCATACCAGCATTCAACCGGAGCATCGCTGAGGATCATCATTGGTACCGCCAATACTCACTGCTCAACACCGCTGAAGAACCAGCAACGTTTGCCTTTTGAGAACATCTCCGTGCCAGCATCACACATACACTTACTACAAGAGCACGCAAAGTCTTCCCCAAGTCATCGCCATCATTGCTCTGACGAGGAACGATTTTGTTGGACATACAACGTCTCTTCCTTCATGGCCTGCACGCAAGGAGCTAATGTCAACCTCCTTGCGACGCATGAAGAAACGAAGCTGCTCAACATTTACGTGTCACCGCCCTGAGGAGTTCACATCAATCCTTCTCCGGTTTCACGAAATGTACACAGGTTACACTGAAGTCCCATGCACTTCAAAGCCGTCAACATGGCGCACCGCAAATACCTACAGGTTACACTGAAGTCCCATGCACTTCAAAGCCGTCAACATGGCGCACCGCAAAACCCTACAGGCTACACTGGATACTCTACATCCAAAGCTGTCTCCTGACGACACGCCGAAAACCACAAGACACCCTCGTGCTTCGCCCCATGCCGGCACACGAGGCAGCTGTCGAATATTTATATACAAGCATACACACGCTGAGCACACTGCAAACCATTTCGCCTAGCTGGATAAATACCTACTTCAGGAAGATATTCCCGACAAAGTCGAAGCATCCACGCATACAACTGCATCAATTTTCTACATACATAACACATCTACTTCATCCTGAACAAAAAATGGAACTTCTACACTTCATAACAGAAAACTGGGGACCATTCACAATTAATGGTACACTACGAAGTCGCAATCAACAACACCCAACAAGCTATACCACTGAGGAACACATAAGGATGTCCAGCCAGCACACGCAGGACGACACTCCTCCATTCACCTCAATAGCAGAGCAACTACACGCCATCACAAGAGCAGCAAATCATACCAGCAGCAGATATTTTTAAAAGATAAGTAACTTCATACTTTGTACTAAAACTAATTTATACTTATAATATGATTAACTTTATATATGTATAGATTAAGTTGTATTTAAATAATTACATTACTGTGTATTAGAAAAGACTACTTTTCATATAGAAATTCATTACATAACATGTACATAGCGGTTCAAAAGAAAACCCTATGCAAAATAACATAACAAATCAAATGCTTTAAAAATTTTTTTTATCTTTCACAGAACGCAATGTAAGGACTTTGAACTTCGAGGAGGGGTCGTGTTTCGTCTAAGCGACTGCCAGCGGGGTCTGTGGCGACTGCGCCAATTGCGCCAATTGCGCCAATTGCGCCGCGCAGTGCTTCGCTGCGCTGAGTACTTCGGCAGGCGCCATCTTGCCCTGCGCCGTATTCACAGCCGTCTCCTATTTAAGGGGAAGCACAGCGCGCCCACTTCATTCCGCTCATCCAGATCTCGAAGCTAGGCATCACGCTGCCCGACCGCTCGTCGTCGTTCAAATCGTCCGCGTTTCAAATTTACATTTATATTCATTAAATAATAACTCGACATTTCTGTACCAAGTAATAATAGTAAACAACAATTGTAATCATCATCTTGATAAATAAAAGAGTAAGTTAAATTTCCTGTTATATCTTTCAATCTGTCAACCATTCCTACCTGAGTAATATTTGATAATAATATTTAATCTATTGTATACGGTATCGCAGTTGCTTGGTCGATCAATCTGTGGCTCAGCTGTCGGGACTATCCGAACAGACGGCCTCCAGGTTCGAACCAAGCGGTTGAGATATCATTTGGGTTGTATGTAGCTAAAGGCGGACAAACAGGTAATACCTACACGTCCAACTGACCGACCTTACCACCTCAATTACAGGCGTGTATACCAGCTCACGCTGGTATGCAATCGCTTCCAACCAAGTGACCACTCTGGCACTTTAGTAAGCTCTACATACCACAAATACCATACCCCCAAAACATATTCTATCATTTAATTCCTTACATATTTATTTACACAAAGCAAAATTTCTTATCCAATCTATAATGCAATAACCTCAAGTCTCTAAATAATATAAAAACATTTTTATACTGGCAGAAATCATCCTAATGATTGGGTGAAATGCCATATAAGCTAATAATAAAAAAAGTTTTATTATAATAGATATTTAGATGAGTCGATCGATGGCAGAGCGGGTAATGCGCTGGGCTAGTAATCCAGTGGTCGCGAGTTGGAATCCTGCCTCATGCGCTAGTGGCGAGTTTGTTGCCAGTCGGCAATTTTTTTTCAGCTAACCAATTTACGTTTCCCTATTCAAAAACAAAACATGTATGTCAGGATAGGATAGGATAGAGTTCTATCCTTTTTTCTTACCTTGAACATTTTGATGGTATTTATGAAGATTAAGTATCAAAATATAGTCCCCGTATATCTTATTGTATATTTTGCAATACAAATTGTATGAAATGACACCAAATTAAATTTTTGCGAAAATAATAATTTTAATTTTAATAGAAAATCAAATTATCTAACTGGGGGTTTTCGGAGTTTTTCGATATTTTTAAAATAAATGGAAATATAACCGAATAAACACTAATTTGTCATAAAAATGTTTCTTTTGGATAAAAAGATTTTTAAAAGAATTTGTCTGTATATATATACAAATTTTTAGCATTCTACCTTTTTTGGTTTTTGAGATATGTGGAAAAATAAAATAAAAATTCAAAAAATGATTAACCCTGACTGCAACAAAAAAATAAAATTCTGAGTATAAAAGTTGTGTAGGTTTAAAATTATCTATACTTTCTGATCTAAAATTATCGGACTCTGTGAATCAAGCGGATAAAAAGTTATACAGACACTAATGTTATAAAAGTTATAAGGGACATACACACACACACACACACACACACACACACACACACACACACACACACACACACACACACACACACACACACACACACACACACACACACACACACACACACACACACACACACACACACACAGACAAACTAATGTTATAAATGTTACATATAAGGGGGACACACACAGACACACTTATGTTATAAAAGTTATAAGGGACACACACAGACACACTAATGTTATTAAAGTTATAAGGGGGACACACAGACACCCCGAATTTCGAATTCATCCATATGTGTAACTTATATAGGTACTACAAAACCTCTAAGTTGGTGTTTGACCAGGTTGACCTGGTCAAATAGCGCGAATCTTGGCTTGAAACTTTGTCGATCTGTTAAGAGAAATAAATTATCTTGAACAAATCGACAGTTATAATAATACCTATAACTTGTCATAAAATTAGTAAGTAGGTATTTTTTTGTTAAGTACAAAAGGTACCTACATATGAGAATTTGTTCAAAATCGACCCCTTTTTTTTCAATTGATAGTGTCCGAGATTAATATGAAATTTTTAAAATGATCAATGATAAAAATTGAAGGATCTCTGAATGATTCAGTTAGGTTTGTATTAGATTATCATATCGGCATTAGGTATGTGCACATGATTCCGGTAGATCTCTGGATCCCTGGCAGTATGGATCCATTACTCGAGGGGCATCTGGCTTGTATCCCGCTATAGATCCAGACGGCGCCGTTGGCGCTGCGGGTAACAGAACCGCCAGGGTTCGTCTCCCGTTCACACAACTGATTTACGATCTATAGATCTCTCACTGTTACTATTATTTGTCATGGATCTTTACTTATGCTTATTGGAGTGACAAAACTAAGACAGATCCATAGAATCATTTTTTACATAAAATCTGGTTTTATGAAAATTATATCACAGACATGGGCTCGTTAAAGATTGTGATAAAGATTTATTTCATTTGTTCTGAGTTTTTGGTACCTATTGCTACTCGGGTAACTAACATGTACCTACCTACTATGTTAACACTTGTTTAACACGCACCCAATAACAATTTGCCACATTTTGGAAACTTGTGATATTTGTCGTATCACAGATCCAGATTGAAAAGACAATTCAAAACTGTATCTCAACCAGGAATCGAACCTGGAACCTTTGTCGACGATTGTCGATAGCCATGACATAGTGCTAACTAAGTCACATGGTTTCTATACTGGCGTCTTGTGTTCGATTCACACAGCAGGAACAAAAACATATTGTTTTTTTTTTCATAATTAATAAGTTTATTTAAATAATAAAACAAATAAAAAATACAATCAAAATACGCTTAAAAAAACATGTTGAGTTATACAACTCAGTGGTTGCCCCTTACCAGAGTACAAGTATTAGTGTGTAAATGAAAGATTTAAGAATTAGGTATTAAGTATAGAAAATTAAGTGAATACAATTTACATATTATACAAGTCTATTTTTGTAATAATTCAGTTGCCTGTATCAAATTTATTTCTCGCGCAACTATCTATTGCTTCTCTGGCATGAAAAACTGGTAAATTGGAAGAAATTAACATTTGGCAATATTTCATTTCATTTCATTCCATTTCATTCCATTTCATTCCATTTCATTCCATTTCATTCCATTTCATTCCTTTTCATTTCATACCATTCCATTTCATTCCATTCCATTCCATTTCATTCCATTCCATTCCATTTCATTCCATTCCATTCCATTTCATTCCATTCCATTCCATTTCATTCCATTCCATTCCATTTCATTCCATTCCATTCCATTTCATTCCATTCCATTCCATTCCATTCCATTCCATTTCATCCCATCCCATTCCATTCCATTCCATTCCATTCCATTCCATTCCATTTCATTCCATTCCATTCCATTTCATTCCATTTCATCCCATTTCATTCCATTTCATTCCATTTCATTCCATTTCATTCCATTTCATCCCATTTCATTCCATTTCATCCCATTTCATTCCATTTCATCCCATTTCATTCCATTTCATCCCATTTCATTCCATTTCATCCCATTTCATTCCATTTCATCCCATTTCATTCCATTTCATCCCATTTCATTCCATTTCATCCCATTTCATTCCATTTCATCCCATTTCATTCCATTTCATCCCATTTCATTCCATTTCATCCCATTTCATTCCATTTCATCCCATTTCATTCCATTTCATCCCATTTCATTCCATTTCATCCCATTTCATTCCATTTCATCCCATTTCATTCCATTTCATCCCATTTCATTCCATTTCATCCCATTTCATTCCATTTCATCCCATTTCATTCCATTTCATCCCATTTCATTCCATTTCATCCCATTTCATTCCATTTCATCCCATTTCATTCCATTTCATCCCATTTCATTCCATTTCATCCCATTTCATTCCATTTTTCATTTCATTCCATTTCGTTTCATTTCATTCCATTTCATTTCATTTCATTTCATTTCATTTCATTTCATTTCATTCCATTTCATTTCATTTCATTTCATTCCATTTCATTTCATTTCATTTCATTCCATTTCATTTCATTTCATTTCATTTCCTTTCATTTCATTTCATTTCATTCCATTTCTATTGACAATAACAGGGAAAAAAATCGACTCCCGACAGGGAAAAAATCCTATGTTTGCGTATATTATATGCAATTAAAAAATTATTCGATTCATTTAATTTCATTTTTACCTATTGTTTCTCTGGCAATTAACAGATAATATATTTTATGTAAAATATTAATTAACATGCACCCAATAACAATTATAGAGACTTAAGTATTATGAAGAAATTGCCATATGGCAATAAATTCGCCACTTGTGCAGGATGCAAGAGAGTGTTTATTATTATTATTACTAACAATTATAGAGACTTATTATGATATTTTTGTCGACTCACAGATCAGACTGAAAACACAATTAAAAACCTTGTCTACTGTGGGAATTGAATCCGGGACCTTTAACCAAGAAGTCATATAACTAACTGAGCCACAAAGTAAACAACTGATATTAAGATTACTATACATAATGTAGTGAAAATATAATTTATCCTACTTGAATATGGACTATGTAGGTAATTAAATGAAATAATGTGTCGTGAATGAAGCGATAAAAATTTAGGTGGCACCTGTGTCAAAAGAAAAGAGATTGGCGTTCGCTTCTCTCTGCCTACTCCGAAAAGTATGATAATATATTCGAATATAGAAAATCACATCGAGTGGGCAGACCCACCTGTCTTATTGTTAATAATTGCAGTCCTGTGATTGGTCAGCTACGAGCCAATAGGGGTATACCCTTCGCCAGGTGTGGATTTCAAACCGTGGAATGTTGAACAACAACAATACGTATTTTTTGCAACAATACAATACCCACAGGTAGGTATTGTTTTTTTGTTTTCATCAGATTTATGAAATCCACCAATAAAATGTTTTCGTAAGTCTATTGTTTGGAGATGGAAACAAACTGACGAACGGCCATTTTGAATATAAAAACGAAAAATTCCTTGCATCCTGTGCCAGTGGCGAGTTTATTGCCAAATGGCAACTTGTTCCAAATAACCGATGTTTCCAGTCCAGAGAAGCATGGATTGTGAGACAAATTATATTAAAATAAATTTCTCCTCTGCTTGGAATCGAACCCACGGCGCAGGTAGATACAGGATTCAAGCGACTTACCACTATTCCAGGGCGGTCATTTGGCCTTTTTTATGATTATTAGGGGCTTCATCCCTAGCTGATGACGCGGCCCGAACTTTTACTGAGCTGGTGCTTGCTACCAACTATCCCACGCTAGGCATCTCGTCACAACATAAAGGTATGTATATTATTCAATTCTTATGTTGTAATTGCGTGGAGTCTAAATTTATTTTCATTATTTGATATCTAAAGTAGTGAAGGACAAAACTCTCGTAAGTCTTACA
This sequence comes from Molanna angustata, assembly GCA_963576475.1. Classification (NCBI taxonomy): domain Eukaryota; kingdom Metazoa; phylum Arthropoda; class Insecta; order Trichoptera; family Molannidae; genus Molanna; species Molanna angustata. The sequence goes on along the minus strand of OY754987.1, from coordinate 10,164,167 downwards.
GTCTTGGTCATAATAGCCTTGTTTCTAATTGTTTCTCATCATCATCATCATCATCATCATTGGCGCTACAGCCCACTGTGAGCCTTGGCCTCCTCCAGAATTTTTCGCCATTTAGACCGGTCCATCGTCTGCATTCTCCAGTTTGTCACGCCAATCCTCTTTAGATCCTCCTGTACGCCGTCCATCCACCGCAGCTTGGGTCTCCCCACACCACGTCTCCCCTCCGGTCGTGTGTCGAGAATCTTCTTTGGAATTCGGCATTCCTCCATTCGCTGAACGTGCCCTAACCATTGAAGCCGATGTATTTTAATATATTTTACTATGTTAGGATCACTGTAAAGGTTCTCCAGCTCATGGTTGTACCTTATCCTCCATATTCCACTCTCACAAAGAGGCCCAAAGATTTTTCTCAAAACCTTCCGTTCAAAAACCAGCAGCGCTTTTTCATCCTTCCTATTAAGAACCCAGCATTCAGCACCATATACAAGTACTGGTCGCAGCAATGTTTTATACAATAACAACTTGGTATTTCGTGTCAACAATCGGGACTTGAGATGTCGGTGAATACCGAAATAGCATTTATTTGCCACAGCTATTCGTCTTTTAATCTCGACACTAACATCGTTGTTACTGGTTATTATTGAACCTAGGTATTGAAACGACCCCACAGTTTCAATGGTATGATTACCAGCACTAATCAGAGTTTCTTGGGCATTTCTATGGTTGGACATTTTAGCTGCAATCATATATTTTGTCTTAGAAGAGTTCACTTGAAGTCCCATTCTGGCAGAAGCATTTTCCAGGTGTATAAACGCTTGTTTTACATCATTTGGTGTTCTTGCAATTATGTCAACATCATCTGCATATGCAAGTATCTGGCTTGATTTGCGAAAAATTGTACCTGCTGTCTCAATTCTGGCATCTCTGATGGCTTTCTCTAGTACTAATTGTTTCTAGGGCAATTAAAAGGTAGGTACTATGTCAAATATTAGTTCAATACGCACCCAATAACACGTTGTATGATATTTATCGTCTCACAGATTCAGACTTAACACACAATCAAATGGGTGTCTCCACAGGGAATCGAATCCGGGTCATTTGGCTCAGGTGTCAGATATCGAACCAACCGAGCCACGAAACCCGACAATTGAAAAAAGCATTGTATTAAATACAAGACCACTACTACATACATACTATGACAACGCAAGATAAAGACCAGTAATGCCAAATCAAGGCAAAGACTATTTGCTTGCTAGATAAGAATGCATGTCTTACGGTATTTTATTTTATACATAAATCTAATATGTATACCTTTAAACAGTAAGCAATAATCAAAATCATTGAAAAGTAAAAAATAAGCACATTTTTGGTTAGGAAGCAATAAACGTAATCTTTGAAAACTAATAGTTATATTAAGGAAATTTTTGACAAGTAAGCAATAAACGAAATCTTTGAAAAGTAAACAATTGAGGAATTTTTTGACAAGTCAGCAATAAACTATGAAAAGTTATCAATTAAGGAAATTTTTAACAAAAAGGCAATAAACGAAATCTTTGAAATGTATACAATTAAGAAAACTTTTGACAAGTAGGTAAGTAATATACGAAATCTGCATGACTTACAATACCAAAACCTCGATTCATAATGAAGGCACAATATTGAATATGAACAATACCTTCCAATGTTTTCAAAATAATTATTTATTCATGTTTGTTATGCCTACATATAAACACATAATTTTCCATCCCTATTTGGTACATATAATTCATTTATACTGTGTGTAGATATTGATATCTTCCCATAATGAAGGTACACCCTTCCAATACCGCCCCCACAAACACGCACACAAATTAGAGCAGACCAGATATATATTTAAACTCCGGTGTTAAAGTGAGAAAGAGCAAAGGTTAACTTCGCATTCATGAGGAGAACCCAAATAGTAAATGATATGATAATTTCCAATAGAATTTAAACATAACTGTTTAAACTCAACTTTTAATTGTATGCCTCAACATATTCATTAATTAATGAGTGATCCTTCGAGTAGGATTTTATTGAATTTTATCATAATATCAGTTTATCATAATATCATAATATGAGTTTCCAGTGGTCGATGCTTCCCCCCACTCCCCTCCCCACCTCTCTCCTTTCCTATCCTGTTTTCAAAATTGTTAACATCTTGTAATATATTTTAGAATACTATAATTGGTAATATAAAAATTATCATTGTATGTATATTTGTATATTATCTATGTTATATAATAATTGTCACTGTTTAATTGTATGGGCTCCTTGTTTTTTTTAATTATGTCAGTGTCTACGCTACCAATATGTCGATTTATATTTTATACTTATACCTACTTTGGTCACTAAATCAGCAACCCTATTCACGAAGTTGAATAAGATTAGATTCAGAGATAAGAAATCTTTTAGATCAAATTACTAACTAGTTGGATTAATTTATACAAAAAATAATGACGATTTCATTCCATACTTTGAACGATTATTTTATGATTGAATTTATATTAATTTTAAGATCAGATTAAACATTTTTTAGAATAAGTCAAGATAAGAACCTATTAATATCGTGTCATGAGTAAGGTTGTAAATATAAATGTAAATAACAGGTTGCAAATGATAGCTTTTCTGTCAAGAGAAATGTTTCATTGTTGATCTGTTTGTTGAAGAAATTATGGTGGATGTTTCCATCATATAATTTTTGATTAAAGACAGCGGTATAATTTCGTTTTTGAAACTAGCAATAATTTAAAGAATCGATATATGAATTCAAGTAAAATAAAATAAAATCTATGTACCTATTTGTCTATGATTTGTGTCAATAATAATTGTGACAGCGTGTGGCAGCATTTTGTATTTGTTATTTTATTCTAATTTCTCAACTTTTCAAAGAAGATAAAATTACTTTTCTGTTTATTTGTTACTTTTTGTACTTACATATGATTTATACACTGGCGGGCTTATTGTCAAACGGCAATTACTTCCAACCAACCAGAGTTAATATTAAATATATAAAACACTGTGTATGTAGGTACCTACTATAGCAATAAGGAAATCACATGACAAAAATAAATATAAAAAAAAGATAACAGAAGGGAAAAAACCATAATGATATAAAAGATATAGGAATGAAAGGAAAATAAAAGGATTAAAAGAGCAAGAGGAGAGTAAGAAGAACTCGTAATTATCAAGTATAGAAAAAAAATCTTTGTGTTTTATAATTTATACATACAAACATATAGGTATATTTTTTGTTAAAAACATCAAATTCGATCATCACACTCTTTCATTTGAAATATGGCTTTATTTTAAGAACCCTTATATGAAACGTAGAATAAGTCATGAGGATATAGAAGAATACGTCATTAGAAGATGGGTAGATTTAGAAAGGTGGCATGGAAGAAGAAAATTGAACATTTAGTAATTGATCCCAAAAATGGTGTAGATCCTTCTGTCATTCGAATACAGGAAACTGCAGAAGACAAAAATAGAACACATTCCAACAAATAATTTGATAACTGAATTTCTTAATATCAAAAAATAATAAACTTACCTACTACTTGAAAATGACCTAGATAACATAAGGGCTACTGGCAATGTTGAGTTACGCCTGGTAAGAGGAATAGCACGAAAAATGCAAATTGAAATAGTGTACCCAAAAATTGTCACTGCCATTGGTGGTGTAGATTTGATGGATAGCTTTTTAGATCGGTATAAATTTCGCATCGAACCGAATGAATGAATTTATTAAATTGTGTATAGTATATCGATTACACGTCCGATATATCGATAGTATATCGGACACGTACAAAGAATGCCAGAATCACGCTTCCTGAACGGACACCCAGGTGGAAGAAGACGAGTGGGAAAACTCAGACTGAGGTGGGAGGATGAGGTCAGGAGGGATGCAGAGCAGCTCCTTCAGGTGACAGGCTGGAGGACGGCAGCCGAGGACAGAATGAGTTGGAGGCCTAGGCTCAATATGGACTGTAGCGCTATCGGATGGATAGTATATCGATTACAGCCAAAACATGACTTTTTTAATGTATTTATTTAGATATTTACACAAATTGATAAGCACCACAATAATTATTTTATTTGCATTGGCACTTGAGGAAAAAAAACTGTGCCGGGGCCGATGCATCTCAAAACAGTGACACTGTAATAGTTGATGTCAACATCAAAAGTAATACATAAAAAGTATACTTTTTTTATTGACAAACTTTTAATATCTCTATAGAGACGAAGTTGCGATCTTATACAAGAACCTACAGGGTACCTACAGGGCTAACGACCTGTCATCGGCTAGTTTACGTGATTGCTTTATGCGCTTGCGCAATGTTCACCAAATTATGCCTTCTAATTGAGTTCCCTTATCAATGTATTTTTTTAAGTTATATATATTTGAATAATGTTTAACAATTCATTTGAAAATAATAAAACGTAAACCAGCCGATGACAGGTCGTAAGCCTTGTAGTTGCCTTGAGTTCCTAGTTCTTCTATAATATCCCACATTCGTCTCTTTTGAGATATTAAAAGTTTGTCAGTAAAAATATCATTTGACTCCCGATAGGGAAAAAAATCCAATGTTTGCGTATATGCAATTAAAAAAATATTCGATTAATATAAATATACTTAAAGCAAAGGCAAAAGATAAGTATGGGGTCAAAATATTTTGGTGAAAACTTGACTTGGTAAAGAAATTTTTGGTGTCGTTTTATTATTTTTTTGTTTTCATTATTTATTAAAAAAAACCGCTGAACTTTTAGGAGTTGCCTCGGATATTTGCAAAAGTGCAAGCGGGACGGATAGATGCGATTCCATGTATGAGAAACGAAACAGAAATATGACAATATATCACTGTTCAATATGATTGGTCCAGGAGTCATGGTTGAAGACCTTTTAAATCTCAATTAGTCTACACCTAACTGTGTTAGAATAACCACAATATTTGATTAACGATCTTTTATTGAACGCATTCTATTAATTAATTAAATTTAAACTTCGAACAGTTCAATATCAGTGAGTGGCAAATCCGAATTCAAAAAAGGACAATAAATCTCAATCATAATTATTTGAATTAGTTAACAGTTCTATAATTCAAAATCAATATCGTGTTTCGAAAATAAATAATAATAGGAAAACAATTCTTTATTCAAATTAAGTTAATAAGTTACTCATGTTCCTATTATGTTCTTTAAAATATTTCAAATCGAGAATTATATTGTGATTAAGTACCTAATTACCTAGTTATTATTTTGTGAATCGTTCTAAATGTTTAATCCAAATGTGTTTTTTTTTTAAATGAGAACAATCGAAGTGTTTGAAATGACTTTTAACAATTCTTAATTGAATCATATTTAATAATTTAAATAAGTAGGTATGCGTGTTTTATCAAAAGTTTTTAAAGAATAAAAAACAAATATGATACATCCACCGACATACTACGGTAACAAACACAACATCATTTGTGATTCATCAAATTCATCTCCCACCGATTTCTTCCAATCTGACTCATACGACATCGAAGATGAGAGAATCATAAAACCAAGACAATTCTGCTCAAACACTGATTCGACTTCAGCCAAAACTAGCAAAATCTGCTGCCCAGCAAACGACTACGAAAAGATCACGAGTTCTTTGGAGAAGACCAGCTTCGCAGACCAAGCGGGTCCGGAAAGCCAAGCCAACACCGCAAACCTCTCGACTCCGTTCTCCGTCAAAGACATCCTGAACCTCGTCGACCAGAACAGCGACAACTTTGGCAAAATGACCAACTTCCACGACAGCTTCGAGGCCCAGGACGAGAACATCAAAGAAATAGAGGCTTTGGTCGAAGAACCACACGTCCGATGCTATCCGGAAGTTCAGCACCAACCTTTCCCGTATCACAACAGCCAGTATCCATACACTCCGGCTTATGACCACTCTGAGTATTACAACACCATGCACGGAACGCCCCACGCGAACTATCACATTTACGGAAGTGCGATGGACCACGGAAGTGCTTATTTTGGAAACCAGTACGAAAACAACGCGATCCATTCAGGGTTTCTTCCAGACTACTGTCCTCCGTACGCGTCTACACCCGAACTGCCCTCCTGCCACTATTCTCCGAGCATCGGTTACAACTCCTTCAACCAGGGCTATCAGAGCGAGTTGTACAGCTCTTATTCCAACGACGCCTCGCCCAAGCAGAACTCCGCTGGCTCATCCACTGTTTCCGTGGATCTGAGCTTCCTCCAGGACGAGGTGCAGGGCAGCAGTCACACTTCTTGCGCCGTCGCCTCTAACTTTGTACAGGACCAAGTTGCGTGTAATCGTCTCGAAGACAGCAAGGGTTGCAGTGGAATATCTTCGATACAACACGCGAGGCAGCTGTCCTCCTACGGCTCTCCGTATGACACAAAGAAGAGTTCGAAGAAGGATATGGAACGTGGCGATTCGATGCAGAGTAAGTTAAAGTCGATAATCACTAAATAATTTGGTGGTAGAGTGTTGATGAATGATACGCAGGACTAAAAATCCAATAGAGCCAGGTTCATTTCCTGCCTCGATCGATTTTGTTTATCTAAAAGGTCAATAATAATTTTTAATAAATCATAATATATTATTATGACGTATTTATATATTGTTTCTATTGTAATTCTGAAGTACCTACCTACCCACCAAAATCGATTACCGTCGGAGGCACAATATATTAAAATGTTATTTACGCCATTTTAAAAGAGCGCTTTTTGCTTTCTTTAAAATTGTAGGTACCTGTAGTTAAACAAAGAAGCACAATTATTTTTTATATAAGTTTATATCTATAAATTCATCCAGGATAGTACAGAGATGGTTTGGGCAATTTGAAAGAGTGAACGATGAACCGAGACCAAAAAAAATTTTATGGGTAAATAGCAGGAGTCGCCCCAGAAAGGGATGGCATGACCATGTGAATGATATTTTGAAAGAAGGAAACATAAGAAGTGAACAATTGACGAGCATGTATGAGACGATGCATGGAAGCAAAGGAAGCCAGGAATGTATGCGAAAATAGAGGAGGATTACTCTCGGTTCTCGCTGCTTACCCTATACGGGACATGGCGTGATGGTATGAATGCATCCAGTATTCTATCAGGAGATATCTATCTAACAACCTGTCATCTGTCGGCATGTGATCACTATATACGCTGGCGTAATTTTCACTTTTTATTTACTTAAGTAGGTACTTAGTATTTATCATGTTAATTTGCTGATAAATGGTAAAACAAAGAAAAAAAATTTAAGACATCATGATAAAAATAAATAATTTTTCAATTGCATATAATATGATTGGATTAAAGATGTCAGTACCTATTCAATATTCATTGGAAATGGAAAACTCATTTTTCATAACACAAAAATTTTGATATATTTTATTTGTATGTATAAAATTTTTATGTATAGGTATTTAAAAATAATTCAGAAGTATTTTTTGAATTACATATTATAGGTAATGTTTTTAAGTCAAAAGTACCTATAACTAGGTACCTATTTAACTTAACTTATACCTACCAATCGCTTTTTCATAAGATTTATCAAAAACTCTTGAAAACCAATAAGGGATTGATTTTTTTTTTTAAATAACGCTATATTTTGATGAGATTCAAATATGTAATAAACGGTGTAGCGTAGAGACTGTTTGTAATATACCTAGTTTGTAATATAAATAATTGATAATAATTCTTCAATGCCATTTTAATGAATGTAGGTACCTTTTTAGCATTTTGAAAATATAAATAGATATTTAAAGTTTCCTGAGTTTGGGGTAGGTAAATAACTGAGAATATATCCTTCATAATCTAATGGGGTCTAAGCGAGTATTAGATATCCAAATTCGCCAAAATTTAAAAGAATCGAATGAGAAAATATGTCTATAATCGATAAAGTAGAATAAACACGCCGTACATAATACATAGCACACACACACACACACACAGATAGATTGTGATGAAACTTTCAGAATACAATCTCAGCATGATACTAGTAAATAATCTGCAATAAAAACAAATAAACTTAAATATTGCGAATACGTAACTCCCCACTATATCCCCTTGGGGTAATGAGGAGTAAAAACTTAGATAAAACAACGTACCTACGAAAATATAGCTTAAACGAAGACATACATATAACATTAAACCTTTATTGTTAAATGTTTTGCTATTTTTTTATTTTAAATAATAAACGAAAAAATATTTCCTCATTGTTTCAGAAGACCACGTCACAAGCTCCAAGACTGAACTGCGAAAGAACGGCAAACAGCGTAGCAAAAGAAAACCAAGAATCCTCTTTTCGCAGGCCCAAGTTTACGAGCTGGAGAAGAGGTTCAAACAACAGAAGTACCTTTCGGCGCCGGAGAGAGAGGCGATGGCACAGTCTCTCAAGTTGTCGTCGACCCAGGTCAAGATCTGGTTCCAAAACAGGCGTTACAAGAACAAGAGGTCCAAAAATCCAGAAATAACGTCAACCAACGATGTATCAGGAGTCAAGAACCAAGCAAGAGATTTCAACGACAAGAAACCTATTATTTGTTCCAACAGCAACGTCTCAAAACAAATCTTGGGACTAGGAAAGGTTTACGATGACGGCGACAGAAAAAATGCTAATTATTCTGCAACTGAACTAGCAAAATTAAGATGTCATGATAAGAACGTGTCTAAAATCTCTACAACAGTTTTATATGCCCCAAACAATAGTAAATTAATAGAAACTACGTCAAAATTAATCTCTAATAAGAAAACCAACGACATTAACAATAAGGATAAATCTTTGCGTTCTTACATTATTAGCTCTAGCTCGTTTTTATTAGGCAAAAACAATAATTCAAACTGTCAAGAGTTTCCGGTCGCAGAGCCGCCATTTTATTCGCCACCGGAAACGGATGGAAAACCGAATTTTTCAAATTCTAACCTGGAACGGAATTTCGCGGGAAATTTTTACCAAAACGTTTAACAAAATTAAATACCCTGCACTGAAAACCAAAGATGAATTTAATGAATTTTGTATATAATTTTTAATATGTTATATTTGATATGATACCAACACAAATATTTTTATAAAAGTAATATTTTAGCGCACTCAATATAACGGCTATTTTTTTAAAAGTACCTACAAGATTTATTAATACAGAATAATGAGATTTTTTGGAATAAATATGTTTTGATGATGCATCCAAACCAAGAGCTATTTATTAGGTAGGTATCTGAAAAACAGGCTAAATTTTCATAATCTTTTGTTTTAGTTCAATTTTCGTACTTACAATGATTTCATCCTTTCTCAGAGAGTATTTGCTCAGATCTATAAAATATTTCATTGTTTTATAAACGATGCGATCATGAATCACTATTTTTGATCTACATCCAATTTAATTCGAAGTTTTTACAGAAAGGAAGAATTTTTAATTAAAAAAAAAATACATTATGTTTATGTTACATATGTCGTGGGTATAGCGAATAATGACACAAGTCTATTTAGTATGACAAACATTTATTGACTAAATAACATGTTACAATATAATAGGTAGGTACCTACACTACAGTTTATGCAACACTACTTAAAAAACTAAATTTTTGGTCCCCGTCTATGAATCATATTAATGATTGTTTTTAAAATGTAGTGTTTTTTATCGCGTTTTTAATTAAAAACATTTATTTATTTAATAAATCTGAGCAAATACCCGCAGAGAGGGGATTTAAAAATTGTCCGTACATTGAACTAAAATACAAGGATTATGAAAATTTAGCCGGCGATTCAGATACAGCATTACTCCAAAGAAAAACTCGAAAAATTTAGAGTAATGAGATATTTTAGGTAAATTTAAAACAAAACAAAATATGGCTGAATTAGAATTGCGGAAATAAGATCAGAGTGCAATATAAAGAAGAACACAATGCATTATATTATGTATTAACTTAGTAATGTTTTGAATATTATAAAGACCCTGAGGCGGTTCGGTCACACAGAACGACTGACGAAGAGAGTATATAAGGCTTGAATATATTATGAAGTTAAGGGCAAAACTTTTTAAAGAAAGGGCTGACACAAACGTCGAAAGTATTTCTTAAAATAAATAAATAAATAAATATGCATGAGAAACCAGATTGACGAATACTTAATCCAGTAAAAGACAATGTATGATGAAAAAGCGATTGATGTTTATATTATGTCAAAACTGGCATGCGTGGCGTTCAATCCTCTCTGTCGACCCCGTGAGGACGATAGATTAATTTTATATGAATATATTATTTACAGTATCTATTGTTATATATTACATTTTTGAGTACCTACAATGTTTTTTTACAAACCAAAAAATTACCTAATATTATGTACTTATTTTTATAAATGTAGGTACCTACCATAATTCCTATTTACAAGAAAGAGTTAATAAATATTTTTACAAAATATTTTTTTTATTAACTACCAATCATCCTCGACATCCCCGACATATATCTTAAGAGTCGTACATATTACGGGAGTTATTTAAGAAAAATGTAAGAAAAAGGTAAGGTAAGTAATACGACCCTAAGAAATATTCCTGTTCCTGCACTTATAATATTGTATTACAAAAGAATATTTAGGATTACAAAATATTTCTTACCCTATGCGTTCCTTACATATATGGTTGGATAATTTATATAGCGCCGTTTTCGTGAAAACTCACCTCAAGGGCGCTTACCTAGACCTTAACTCCCCAGCTGTCAAATGAATATATTTTGATGAATTTAAACATGATCCTACTGACCAACCATAAGACTATTATTTTTTTTTCTGGATAAATTGCAAGAAACTGACCAAATCACTAGCAGACTTTTGTAATTCTACAGTCTTAATAAAATCAATATAAGGTTTAGAAAAATAAATTTGGTTTTCAAATCAAGTATAACATTGGGATTCGTGAAATTGTGTAGGCATAAATAAAACAATTAGGTACCAAAATTGTATCAATATAGTTATTGGATTATTTACATCCAATGTTTTTTATTGTGTTTAGGTACTTGCTTGCTTCGCATATTTTTTGGTTTGCTTGCTTTTTTTTCATATATTTTTATTGTTTTGATTGACTATTATATTTTTATAATTTCCTCTAACTTAGGTATTTTTTTCCTTTTTAGTTATTTTATACACATTAAATTAAACGTGCACAATGGCGGACCTATTGTCATATGGCAATATCTTCTAACCAACCATAGGTATCCATTTGGTGAGGTAAATTGTTTTAACGACACGTACCAATGTTAATGTGAATAAAATATGCATAAATTTATTGAAACATATAAAACAAAATAACAGTAAAAAAACAAGGATATGATAAGAAGACAAATTTAAGTATTATGTTTAAGGAAATGATTCCTCTGATTTCTTTTGAAGGCGGTAAGTGTTAATGAAACTCGAAGTTGCGATGGGATGTGTTTCTAATATCAGGTTGCATATACGGATAAATATATGGTAAAAAAATAAGTATTGTGTACATACTTCTTATTAAGTTATTTATTGTGATTGTGCTATCACAATAAAAAAATATTCACTCTAAAGATTGTCAGAAGGTTCTTATTAACATTTGAAAATGATGACGAATATTTACAGAATCTTTACAGATTCCTAAAAATTCAAACTAAAATATACGATTACAAAATTTGTTTTTAATAATACCTATAATGATGTTTTTATTCATAGTGCCGTTTTTGTACAATCACCTAACGAGCGCTTAATATACCTATTAAACTAACACAGGCTCAGGATAAAATATTAAACAAATTTTATTACCGTATTTTCATAGTTTATTGTTTTCTTAAATGTAGATTAATTAAAAAAAATCTTTAGTTTGTATAAAAAAATATTCTTTATATTTTCTAGGTTGACATTATTGCACAATCACGAATGAGCTTTTTAAATAAAATAAGATGAAATGTACCTACCTACTATTTCCACCCTGTAGCCACACATAGGTAGGTAGGTATATAGATGAATAATAAATTGGTGTGTATGTAGGTACCAACTGACTTGGATAAAAATTAACATTTGGCACTTGGGTCGATCAGGAGCCATCTATCGACCGATTAAGATAACAACTCTTTTAATAAACCCACATTAAATATTAATTATGTTACAATTCAATCGTTTCTGAAACTGTTGCAATAATATTTATTGAAAAAATATCTAAAATATTTCATAAAAAAATAATAGATATAAAAGATAAAGAAATTTTATTATTAATATAATAGAAATATATAATCTTTATATGAAAAAAAATAACTTGTATTGAACTACTTTTTTGTAAAATTATGAATGATATGTTTTGAAAAACTCGATATGTTTTTTTTATTATTTTAATATAAAAAAGCTGTTTGTATCCAATAAATTTAATAAAAAAAAATCAGGCTTCAAACACATGCCTTCTAGTTTATGGAGAGTGGAAACATCCTGATGACGTCACTGGATCTTTAAGTCAGTTGATTGAATTACATAATATGTTTAAGTTTCTGTCAATTACAAAAGAAAAAAATATAGGTACTTTTACTTGGATTTGTTAAATGAATAGAAAATAATAGAAAATAATATTCATGCATTCATAAAATTATATTTTGATTATACACTATGTTTCGATAGGTACCTACAGTTTATCTTATCAACACTAAACTTATCAAAGTAGAAAGTATTTTTTTAAAGAATGAATATTTTCTTGGAACAAGTAGGTACATATCGCACCTTTATTTTTATAATGACACTAAACAAAAAAAAATATTTTTCACAATCAGGGATTTTTTTTATTTAATTTGAAAAAATACAAATCGCATTAATGCCAATTGGTGGTAAATATTTGAACTAGAGATCTGGTGTTTCTGTATTCAATAGATAGCGCTCATCTAAAATATATAGCTGGTTATAAAAATTAAAAATTTAATATTTACTAATTTGTATAGAGTCACTATGAAAATAAAGGTGCAATATACATCTTCATACATTCCCTAAACTAAGCGAAAATGCTTGTGCTATAGGTGAACGAAATCGGTCGAGGCAGGGTCCGAACTCGCGACTACTGGATTACTAACCCAGCGCGCTAACCATTTTGCCATCGACCCATCATATCTAACAGTACGACGAAAATTCCTTAAAAGACAATGTTTTTTTAACGTGGCTTTGGTGAGTCATACTATTATTTTTAGTAATTTGGTTAAAAACCAAAACTAAGACTGGAGTTGTTACTGCAAGACCAAGACTAAGAATGCAATATTTTATAATTTTTTTTACAAAAAAGTAATCAATTGACTACTGCCAAGATTTGCTAGGAGCGGCACAAGAAGGAGAAAAAATAACCTTCAAGAATAATTATATAGGTATACTCATAATATATGAAGATATTGACCAAATAAACGCACTGAAAGCATGTCTGGCTCGTAAACTGTTATTTGTTTTAATATTATGTTGATGGAATGCTTTTTTTGGCTCTAACACTGTAAAAATAATATTGTATCATTAAACTGTAAATGAGATGTACCTTCCCAAAGAAAATAAATAAATAAAATAACCGAAAGTATTGCGAAATAGTACCGCCATAGTCTTAATAATTTCCCCGTAGGACGAAATATAAAGTACCTACGTATAATTTTTTTTTTAATATATATTTTTTTTTTTTTTTAACAGTTTGTATATCTGTGTTTAATCTTGTGATGCACCGCCAACGACGCCTGGTGGCTGGTTCAAAGATCATGCTTTTAGGGTTATCTCTTCATCTCTACACCGTACCTACATACATACACACATACATACATAATATACGCTGGAAGCGCCGCGACGCTATAGTCCACTGCCACATACTCTAATATCTACCTACATATCTACATAAGTATACTTATTTTATAACTACTAACTTTGTCGGCCTTCGTGGCTCAGTTGGTTGGGTATCTGACTGCTAATCCAAGGGTCCTGGGTTCGATTCCCGGTGGAGACATAGTTATTAATTGTGTTTTCAGTCTGGATCTGCACTGAAAAAAATATAGTATCAAGTCAAATGAGCTGTGACATTTTATATTAAAAGCAAAAATATAATTCAATTTAAAAAGCAACTCGCTCACGCGAGTCGTTATTATTATTATAAACAATCTTAAATCCATAGCTTAAACCTAACCTAAGAATGCGGAAAAGAAAAGGTGGGACTAGACCCTACTCACGATATTTAGTCGCGTTTTCAATCTGGACCTGTGAGACGATAAATATCATAAGTCTCCAGAATGTGGCAACTTGTTATTGGGTGGGTTGGTGGGTGTAAATTTATATTTGACATAATACCCGTTAATTGCCGGAGAAGCAACTTAAATAAATAAATAAAAAGGTTCCGAACTATAAACCCTTAAATCCAAAATAATTTTATATTTTGATATGTTTTTTTTCACAACGTAACATATCTGGCAAAAATCCAGGGCTCGATTCCCATTGGGAACACAATTATCCACTCGATTTCGAGAAACAATAGAAAAAAATAATATTACCTTATGAAAGAAAAAAATCATTGGAAATTAAAATCCATTTTAAAAATCATAATATGCAGGATATTACCTATTTCATTTATACGATCATTGTATGGGCTTGCAAATCTACCTACCTATACATAATTATGTCTTTCATGTTTTTTATCAATCAAATTTTCGGAGTACATCATTAAAAATAATTTTAAAAAGGGGTGAATATTCGCCAATTGAGTATAATTGCCATCGCCACCGCCAGCGGCACCGGCTTTGAATAGTGCTTCTAGTATTGTTTTAGAGTAGGTATCCCGTAAGAGCCGGAAATAACTTAAATAATATATACTTTTTATCTGTCTATATTAGCATTTACATGCTTATATTCTTCTTCTTCTTCTTCAATGGCGGCATATCGAGCCTTGGCCTCCAGCAACTTCCTCCTCCAACCTCTCCTGTCACCTGCTGCGACCCTCCAGTTTGGCACATTCAGAAGCTGGGATGCGTCCCTCCCAATATCATCTTCCCATCGCAGCCTCGGTCTCCCGACCTTTCTTTTGCCACCTGGGTGCCCCTCTAAGACTCTTTTTGGTACCCGTGATGATGGCATTCTCTGAACATGCCCGGCCCATCTTAGCCTGCTTAGTCTTATATGTTCAGACAGTTTGGGTGCTTTGTAAATGCTGTACAACTCATCGTTGTATCTAATTCTCCATGTTTGTCCATCATTCACGGGTCCCAGGATTTTACATGCGTATATTACCTACAATTATTTTGTATCTAATATCTACTCTTTTAGGTGAGACGTGACTGGTGTGTGGTGAAACATGCTTGTGTTGTGCTCCCTTTTATACCGTGAATCACACCCACACACTTGCCGCTGGTTACCCCACGTTGTGGAATAGGTATGCCGCTATGGCATTAAAGTATACTTAATAAAATTGTGGTACCTAGGTACCTGGTAAAAAAAAAAAAATGACATTTCATAAGAGATGAAAATAATTATTAATAATCTCCATTATTATAATGTGAAAAAGCAAAAAAAAAGGTTAAAAAATAATCTTCAGGGAGCAAGTTCGGTCAAACAGCTGAATGGAAACCCTCCATTTAGATATTCGATTTTGAAAAATTTCTATACCTACAGGCATAGAATTATAATGTACAGAAGCCGCGTGCAGTACAAATTTCGAATTCAAATGTATGCCAAGATTTTTTTACATGTGTGTGTGAGGCGGTAGATCGGTTGTACTACGTATTATGAAGGTGTGCGTATCGGTAGGTGTACGTATACTAGAAATTCCTCTGTTTCAGTGTAATTTTAGTTGGCATACATTCATTGCGCTGACTAGGTATCTGTATCATACATAATCTAAGCCTACAGGTAAATATTAGTGGGTTTCCACCACCATATAGGTCAACATGAGATGGGACTTGCCCTGCAGGTTTAAGAATGTGTATTGATTTTGAATTCCTGTAATAATTCAACTACTTAAACCCTTGAGAAATTCTCAAGCCACTGAGAGTTTTATTGACTATGTTACATACCTACATATCTTCATATCTCGCTATGTATAGGTAATTCCTATGAAGATTTTTTTATTCTTAGTAGAACAAATATACGCAATTTATTAAAAGGGAACCTAGAATATTTGATTTGATACATAGAAATCATAATTATGTGGGTAGGTAGGTACTTTTTGACTAAGAGCATCTTTTTGAAAAATTCTTAAGAGGATTACCTATTTAACCCAAAACACATTTTCTTTTTCGAATTTTTGTAGAATGTGATCATAAAAATTCTTATTTTTTGTTTATCTTTTTCTACAAATAATTTGCACAATGGCAGGTTTATTACCAAACTGAATTTATTTCCAACCAGAGTTGATGATAATATACATACAATGTGTACCACGGCAATAAGATTATGACGACAAAAAAAAATATATACCTACAGTAAAGTTAACATAAATAAAACCAAAAAAAGAATGAATATAATAACAGTTCATAGCAATGGACCGATGGAAATGAAAAGACAGAAAAACAAAAGGATAAGGAGAGGAAAAAGGAACGGAACATGAAATCAAGTATTATCAGATAGATATTTTTTTTTAAACCGCCATCTTTTTTTACTCAGTGAATTGTCACCTAAATTCGAAATTTCAACCATAGTGTGAATTCGTTTGATTCATGTGCCGGTGTCCTGGGTTAGATTTCCTAATATACCTACATACATACCAAACTTGTTTTAAGATAACTTATTTACTCTAGTTGGAATGGAAGATATTGCCGTTTAGATAGTAAAATTGCCAGCAGTTGCAGTTGGTTACAAATAAAAATTGAGTCGGTTGTGGCCAGCGCTATACTCCTCATTATCAAGTCATCCACAAAGAATTTAAATTTTGTATGGAATTATTTTAGCATTTTCGTGAATTTGTTATGAAAAATTAATAAATTTTCAATGCCATTTTATGATAATAATGTGCTATTTTAGCAATTTGAAAATAAAAATATCAAAATATAAGTTTCCTGAACTTGGGCAAACATTGAAATATTTGACTGTACAAAAATTGAGAATAGCTATTCAGATATCCTTCAAAATCTAATGGAGTCTAAGCGAATATTAGATTTACAAATTTGCAAAATATGAAAAGAATCTTGAGTCTATCATCTAGTCCATAATCGAAAAAGTAGAATAAACACGCCGTACATAGTATATAGGTATCACATAGTACACAGCACACGTATACATTGTGATGAAACTTTCAGATTACAATCTCAGCATGGTACTAGTTTATAATCTGAATTAAAAAAATAATCTTAAAAATTTCGATTGTAGAACTCCCCACTATGTTCCCTTGGGGTAGTGAGGAGTAAAAGTTTGTTTGATTTGTAAAAACTGTAAATTTCGAATTGAGTCATTTTGCTACAAATATAAATCAGTAGGTAGCTACGGTAAGTAAATTAAATGAATTAAAAACATTAATCCCATTTTCCAATTAAGCTTTTCACCTAGATGCGTTTTCTCCTTAAAACATGACATGCTTTAACAATTTACCAGATGAGCCGATAAATTGCCATCCTCAGTGATGGTAGAAGTGTAGGGGATCGTACAAAAAAGGTTCCCAGACTTGACAGGTTGAAATTGAGCTCAAGTTAAACAAATATTTCGACAGGGGTGCAAAACTTGTAGACAATGAAAAGTCCAAATTACATTAATATTTTTGACACCAATTAAAATCACCTGTATAAGTCACAGATTAAGGAATGTTCAGAGCTGACATAAGCTACGACTTTAAACCAGGAGATTTATATACAAAATGAGGTGGAACGAGGTATTCCAAACACATTCAATGTTTAAATATAAATCAAATATTAATGGCATATTTACTTTTATAGCAGTAACAGCCAGTTTCATAAAAATTAAAGGAGACTTGGACAAAAATGCACAGTCCTAGGTAACCAAATACTAACCCCTAAGCTCACTATAGTATTTAGTATTCTTAAGTTAGAAATTACATTTTATTTAAATAAAAAAAAATTATATGTCCTTGCTAAACAATTACATATACATCTTCCTACGTTCCCTAAAATAAGTATAAATGCTTGTACTATAGGTGAACGAAATCGGTCGAGGCAGGATTCGTACTCGCGACCACTTACTAAATACTTAATACTATCCCAAACTTAAGGTCGATGGCGTAGAATTTCACATTATTGTGTACGAAGAAAAGAGATAGATAGTATTCTATGGGTTTAGACCGACGATTAAAATGTTTTTTTTAAAACAACACAAACATTTTATGTAACCAAGCTAACACTGACAGCTCGATCTCACGATTTTTCTGAAATTCCAGCGAATTTTGGGCATCTCGTATAGATTGCTGAATCTGTTTGGTATTTGATTTGACAAAATTACCAAATATGTACATATTTGACGAAGTCGCTAAAATTAAAAACTATCGTAAACTTCTCGTATTTATGTATTAAACCACTCGTAAGGTTCATCGCGATCAACCTTACTTTTTGACAGTTCGCAGATGTTAGTTTATGACGACGCGCATGCGCTAAGTATTTAGATATGTCTCTGCAATGCAATTCTCATACAAAAACATCGTAGCATCCTCCAGTTAGGAAGCCACGTAATCTCCTAACTTAAGTGAGCGACTGTGCAATGAAAACATGGTTAGTGTTTAAAATTTAGTATTTAGGTAGGACTCTGCATTCGGACCTTCATGTTGACTTTAAAAAAATGTGTTTTAAAGTCCAGTGTCTTCGGACTTTAGTAACTAGTCTTCTTTTAGAGCATTCATTTTTTTACCACCAGAGTGTGCTCCAATATGACATAATGTTTAAATCAGTTCTTGTCGATGTTAATATTGTCAATTGAATGTTTTCGATCATGTCCATATTACTTACTAATATTCAATAGTTTTATTTATTATTTAAACATTTTTTGTAAGTAATTAAACAAAATAATGTTTACATTTTCGAGCTAATTAGAAGATGCATACGATGATACTGTGACACTCGACGACGAATCGACCACATGAAAAAGTAGAATTTTTTGATAATTCTCAATTCCATAAACATGCCCTATACATCAAGAATCAATTCAACGACAGAAATCATATATAATATTGTAGTAGATAGAAATATTTACCTATGCTTTTAGCTATGTTTTCAAAGAATATTGCCACCTTTCAATTATTTTGGTGACATTTCTGCCTTTTGGCCACTTGTAAACAATTACCGAGCTTTCTAAATTGCATTGATAAAGGAACTGAATAAGAAGGTATAATTGGTGAACGTTGTGCAAGCGCATAAAGTGATCACGTAACCCAACCGATGAAACGTCGAATTCCTCTAGCCTTGAATTCCTGGTTCCTCTATAATATTCCAATTTCGTCTCTATTGAGATAATAAAAATTTGTCAAAAATACCTAATGTTGTCAATCGCTGATACGCCACAATGTGACCCGTGACCTAGATCACCCCGAACATACATACATACATAGGTAGGTACCAATACCTACTAGTGGCGCCATAGATTTCAGCAAAAACTCATGTTGACAATAAATTTATTCGATAAATGGGGGTCGCTAGATAGGTACCTACCTTTCCAATCTCCCGCCATAATTCAACTTTTTTTTTTAAATAAATAAATAAATAAAACACGGTTGTTCCATATTATGATTTTTAAGTGAAACATTAATAATTTAGGTTCAAATATATTGCAGACAATAAAGTATTAATATTATTTGACAAATGACGGAATTATTACCTGATGGTTGACGTTTTAATAACTTTTAAATAATTTATAAATAGTTGAAATCAATAAATAATCAATTAAAGATGTTGGTTCCAAATCACTGATTTTTTAATGTAACGATACCATATTGAAATTATATAAATTATTAAAAATAAAACTAAAACAATTTGTTTTAAATTCTACGTATATTTGTTAATTAGTCGATAGCTATTTCGCCTTGCTAGGGTATCTTCAAGACTATCTTGAAGTTGCCATAGCAAGGTAAAATAGCTATCGAAGAGTTAACAAATATACGTAGAATATAAAACAAATCGTTTTAGTTTTATTTTTAATATAATTTAAAATGGAATTCTACTACGTAAAGTATCCACAAGTATCTATTTATATAAATTATATTATAAATTACATACATACATACTATATAGCACATATACCTACTATTACATAATATATGCTACATATATTATTATATTTGTTACTTTTAAGCTACATAACAATTATATAACAATTGGAATAAATAACATCAACATTATCTTATGTAAAAACATATTTTAGATTTTTTTTATATATCATATTATATATTTTACATATATATAGAAAATTACAGATTATTCAAAATATGGGAAAGTGAATAATTTCAAAATGCAAAAGCTACATATCATCACGCCGTATCCCTACTTGGGGTAGGCAGAGAGGACCGAACGCCAGACACCTCTATTTTGACATACGTGCTTTGTCTCATTTATATCCATGCATCGCGTCATACATGCTCTCATATTATTCTGACTTGGTATATTACCATCTTTCAAAATCTCATTTATATGATCATTCCAATTCTTTCTCGGGCGGCCACGACCTCTCATTTCACTCTTTGATTTAGAAAGTTTCCAAAAACGAGATTAACAAATACACAAAAAAAATAAATAATGGTCTCAAAATGTTTAATAGTTTACCACCAAACATAAAAGAAGGCACAAGTCTTGTCATCTTTCGTAGGCTAGGTGCTGAATACATAATTAAAAACTATAAATGTTCCATAGTTTTACATGATGTTTTTATAATTTAATGTCATACTCCTGCCATAATTATTTGTTTCAAAAAGTTTTCTTTTATATTTCTTTGTTCAAACTAGATATATTAATTTTAATTATTTAATATATTATTTTCATCATCATCATTGGCTCTACAGCCCTGTGTGGGCCCTGGCCTCCTCCAGAATCCTACTCCAACCGTCCCTCTCATCCATCGCTCTTCTCCAGTTTGCTATTCCGATCACCCTTATGTCGTCTTCTGTGTCGTTCAGCTATCTTAGCTTGGGCCTGCCTCTACTTCTTCTGCCCTCTGGATTGGTATTAAGAATCTTTTTGGGGATACGATCATCATTCATCCGGCTGACATGTCCCAACCACTGCGGTCTACGTACTTTTATAACTTGTACAATGTTGGGTTCGTCATATAATGCCTGCAGTTCGTGATTATATCGCATCCTCCAATGTCCATTATCATTCACTGGGCCAAAAATCTTTCTCAGGATTTTCCTTTCAAATATCAAGAGGCTGTTTTCATCTATTTTTGTTAATACCCAGCATTCAGCTCCATAGTTTAATAAATCAGGATTTTTGTTTTCCTTGTTAGTATTTTAGACCTAATATGCTTTATTAAACCGTAATAGCGATAGCGCCTAGATAGCAAAAAGAGCCAACCGATTCCACTGTATGTGTTTCAACATCAATAGGACGCAGGTTATCATTATGTGGTGTATTTTTGCTATCATAGTTATATTTGGTTTTTGCAGTGTTAATTTTAATGCCCATATTTTTCGCGGAGTTTACAAGCATGCGGAAGTCATCCTTCATCCTCGGAAGAGTTCTTGAGATTAATAATAATAAATTTGGATTATTTTTATAGCGCCGTTTTTGTGATAACCTCACCTCAAGGGCGCTTTGAATATATTAGGACTAAATCATCTGCATAGCCTTTACATCTAAATAAATTTTACTACTACGTAAAGCATTATATACTGTTTGTGATCTAAATAGATAATTTATTTTTTATAAAATATTTATTCAAACTTGCATATACAAAAAAACAACTTCTCAATAGACGGCGGTTCAAAAAGATTTATTCGTTATTTCATAGATGGCGATAATAAAAACGTCTTATTTTCAAACGCAATGCAAGATAAATATTATTAAAATACTGTGCTAATATTATTATAGTTTTTTTTTCGGTTCTCACTTGGAAGTATTGAATTAATGAAATCTATAAATGTCTGAAAAGACGAAGAATTTTGGAAGGAGTTTATTTTGTATTGTGTAGTTCCTTCTATAAATCCCTTACATAACACTCGGTTTCATCTGTTTCATCTGTCCTGTAGGTGCCTTGAGTTCCTGGTTCGACTACAATATTCCAACTACGTCTAAAAACAATAGAATAGTGCTTTAGTCTTTTTTGTTATCGTCGTTTCCGGGTGTCACCTAAAAAGGCACTGCGTTTAGAATGGGTGGTGAAGCTCATTGCTGAACTACGAGCAGTAGCGCAATTGCTTATAGGCCGAAAACCTTGGATTGCCTATGAATATTATGTTAAGAATTTCAAGAAATAATATTTATTTATTTGTTTTATTGCAATCATACTACAAAAATTAAACCGTTCGTAGATGGGATTCTTTACAGGGCCACAATTGTAAATATTATTTTGGAATGTGATTTCAATAAGGACAATAGGGTGGGTCGAAATAAACATTTTTTTTTATTCGAAATTCTTTACGATTAATCGGCCCTTACGGGACACCCGAAAAGGATAAGGTAATGGTGGTTATTCTGAAACGACAAAACCGATTGACATCTGGGATTATCACAATACAAAAATGGCGGCTACCGTCAGGAAAGGGTCAGTCAGATAACCAAAATCATTGCCCAATCGATGAATTCTATTCAACGGAGTGTTACATAAATAGTTATGGTGACTTTCACCAATGTTACCTAAACTGTCACATAGCTGGGTATCACCTAAGCTTAGGTAGCCCCTAACGTATCGTTTGGTTTTCACCAGTCTATTTTATCTGTTCCCTAGCTAGGAATTCAAAACGATTATTTTTGTTTATACAGTGGCAACATTTGTATTTGGAATGCATCATATTGCATCATGTTTTTTCTATGACTGTCACTTTCTGTCAATTATGTTGTGATTTCGTTCAACATTTCCAAATAATTCAGTTTTCGTTTAGTTGATTTTAGTTATTTTCTCGTTAATAAGTAACTATTACTTGTGCTATTACTAATAATATGTAGGTATATTCAATGCCTAAAAATGCAATAATGTTATACATAAATATTGAGGACATCATTTAGCAATTTTGTCTTGTATTTAAGGAAATGCCAATCGAAAGAAAACGGCAAACAAATTTTACCGTCGATGAGAGTTTGAAACATTACGGCATTTATAATCCTATTCATTTTTATTTTCAAAATGCGTGTAAATCGACGAAAAATTAAAATTATAAACACAATTGACAATATTATGCTACTAAATGGCTATATACTGACTGTCATTTTGACAGTTGTTTCTTAAGTATTCGTTTAGGTGGCGGAAATCGGCTCCCCAGAATTAGGGGGCTCTTAGCGTCTAAGGTAACTCTTATGTAGGTGGTGAAACGAAAATTCACGTTAGGTACTACATAAGAATTCTTAGGTAGCACCTAAGAGTTAGGGGACGTTGGTGAAAGTGACCATTAGTGTTGGATGTCTTACTTTAATTCTTTTTAGGATTATAAATATACTTTATTAAACATTTTCAAAAATATACCGCCAGATGATTGTGTAGTCAAATTTTCATATATTTTTGTGCATTTAATTTTTATTTAATTTAATTCAATAATGTAATATATTATCACATCTGGCAGCATTCACTGATTCACTGTGGCTAAGTATGTAGGTAGTTATTCACACCATTCATTTTTATATTATATTCAATCAGTAATAGGTATACTTATGTTCATGCTTTGTAATTACTTTATTTTATTTGAGTTTTTTTTGTTTATATATTCTTTGGTTCTTAATATATGTACTTTTGTGTTTAATTTACCTTTCTTATATGTTTTTATTTTTTATATATCCTCTGCTACCGTTGATATGTCTAGATGTTATGAATGTTTATAAATTGTATTTCTTTGGTTAAGTTTATGTTGTGTCATCTAATATTTTGTTTTGTAAAGGGCCTTAAGCCGTGAATTTTATTTATTTTATTTGTTTAATTAAGCACAGACACAGGCATGAATGCCCAAATATTTCTGCGCATAATTGCTTATATATGGGAAGTTCATATCATAATAAGAATTGTTTGTAAGTATATAAATTTCCTACCTACACTACACTATGCAGTGTGAGGAAGGTGCAGTGTCTATTTTACTTGATGTATATAATTATTATGTTGCGGGTGGATGTTACATAGTAAGTTTAGAGTTGTAGATTTAAAGATTAAACAAATGAAACATGAAAATCAACAATAATTAAACATGAGAATATGAACAGAGAAGTTATACATAAATTTAAACTATATAATTAAGAGGTTACGAACTGGGATATTATGTGTTTTTTGAAAATTAATTTGGAGTTTGAGAATATGTCAATATAATTAATTTGATGAACTGAGTTGTATATTCTGATTAAGCGAGGAATTGGAGAGAAATAACCGATATTCGTATTATAGAATTTTAAGTGAAAAATATTTCTAATTGTGGTATTTCTAATTGGTAGGTACTGTTATTTGAATTTGTGGAAGGATATTTGGTACATCTAACTGATAATTTAATATTTTATATAGTATCATCATATCTGAGATTTTTCGTCTATTATTTAATGATATTAGATGAAGATAAACCAGCCTGTCATTATAACTTTCAAATTGATGGCTTATCCCCTCTCTAAAAACCAAAATTCGTGTTAATCTTCTTTGGACAGATTCTATTGTTTTTATGTATTTGTCGTAATTTGGAGACCAGATTGTGGATGCATATTCTAGTTTACTTCTTATCAAATATTTGTATAGTGTTATGGTAATTTTAGAGCTATTAAAAAGTTTTGTAATTCTTAAAATAAAACCTAACATTTTGTATGAACTTTTTCTTATATTGTCTATATGGATATGAAATTTTAATGTCGTATCAAATATGACGCCTAAATCGTTAACTGATTCTACTCTTTTTAGTTTCACGTTATCAATGTGGTAGTTCTCTATTAGTTTATTACGGTTATTTGTGAATGTGATAATCATACATTTAGATACATTAAGATAAAGGTCGTTAACATTGCACCAATTTTGTAAGAATTTAAGTCCTGTTGAAGCAAAGAAGAATCATTTGTGCATTTAATAACACGGTAGAATTTAAGATCGTCTGCGAAAAGTGTGTATTGGGACCATTTGATTTGAGTTGTTATGTCATTGATAAAAATAAGAAATAATAAGGGTCCAAGGTGAGATCCCTGAGGAATGCCTGATGTAACGATAAATGGGTTTGAGGAGTATCCTCCTATGACAACTTTTTGAGATCTTCCAATTATATATGATTCAATGAATAAAAAAATCTTATTTTTTAACCACCCTAATGTTCGAATAAAGAAATACTAGTATTTAAATGAATAATGCTGCCAAAATCTTGCATATATGAGGGACACACAAATACCATCATGCCGCGTCCCTGGTGGGGCTGCCAGACAAATCAAACATTAATAAATTATCGAATTTGACAGTCAGTAGCCTTGCGGTTTTTACTTGTATATATTTTTTTTACAATACCGTCAAAGAGGCAACATTAACGGGTCAAAGTTGTAAAACCACGTGTAACCGGTTTCAAAGCTTTCAACGTTTTTTTTCATCGTATTGCAAAGTGCATTTACAAATCATCTTCAAAGTCGGCGACTGTTTGCAGCTAATTTGGTATCAAAAGAGATACCGGTATGCAACACGTGACCCGTTGGTTCACATCCCTGTACATAAAAGCAAAAACTGAAAAATTCCTGAATGGTAGGTATATAAAACCCTACAAAATACGTACCTACATGTGAAAATTTGAATAAAACAAAATGTAAATCGAATATTTTATTAATTGCATATACGCATTTCATTGTTTACAAATAAACTAATTTCTCAATAGATGGCGTTGCAAAAAGGCTTTTCCGTTACTTCATAGATGGCAAAAGTATAGTTCCTTATTTTCAGGTGAATTGTTACACACTATTCAAATATATAGAACTTTCAAAAATAACATTGATAAGGGAACTCAACTTGAGGTACCTAAGGGTCGTAAGCCCTGTAGGTACCTCAAGTTTTGAGAAGAAAAAGAAGAATGGTCAAAAACACAATTGATTCTAAAATTGATTTTGTGAATAATATTGATATTATTTTATTTATTTATTTTAACTCCATTCTTCCATTCCATTCACCCAATAATATTGTTCAAAAATACCTACCTACATTTGTTCAATTCTGAAGACCAAATTTATTATTTTTGTTGCTATTCTGAAAAATTAATCAAATAAAATTAGTTAGATAAGATTTAATTGACAAAAAACATCACTAATGGGACAAAACATCACAGAAAACATCACAGACCATCATCAGGTCGTCTGCATCACACCTCACTGGCATATCTCGACAGGTGAGGAGGTGTTCGTCAGTCTGTCTTCTTCTTCAATGGCGCTACAGCTCATATCGAGCCTTGGCCTCCGTCAGTCTTCGTCTCCAGCTTCTCCTATCTTCTGCAGCAACTCTCCAACTGCCCGGCACGTACAGTAGTTGGGAAGCATCCCTTCCAACTTCGTCCTCCCATCGCAGCCGTGGTCTTCCAACCTTTCGTCTTCCACCTGGATGTCCACACAGAACTTTCTTTGGTATTCGCTGTGGTGGCATTCTCTGTACATGTCCGGCCCATCTCAATCTGCTCAATCTGATATGCACAGAGAGCCTGGAAGTCTTGTAGATAGCATACAGCTCATTATTGTATCTAATCCTCCAGGCGTCACCATCAGGCACAGGTCCTAGGATTCTACGAAGCACTCGTCTCTCTTACGTGTCCAGTATTTCAGCAGATTTGGCTGTAAGTGTCCATGCTTCACATCCATATGTCACAACTGTTCTAATAATGGTTTTATACAGCGTGATTTTCGTTTTCTATGGACACTTCTTGATTTGAACACCGGTAGAAGAGAGAAGAATGCTCCGTTACCTGTTGTTATTCTGTTTTTTTTTTATTTCTGTTGTGTCCTCATTATCTTTGTTGATTCTGGAACCCAGGTATTTGAAGTCTTCAACAGTTTCGAAGTCATGATTGTCTTTCAAATGTATTGTGTTTCCTTGCCAACGGTTTGCGCTTCTGGTCTGTTTCATTGCTTATGTTTTATTTTTATTGATCTGCAGACCTACTTCTGCTGCTGCCGTTTCAAGTGGCTCAAAGACTTCTCGAATGGCTGCGAGGGATCTGCCCATAATATTAAGGTCATCCGCATAACCCACTATTTGGCTACTCTTATAGTGTATAGTGGAGCTTGTGTCTACGGATGTTTTCCTAATGATATACTCTAGGGCTAGATTGAAGAGTGTGGGTGCCAAGCCATCGCCCTGCTTAAGACCTTGAGATACTAAGAACCCCTCAGTCATCTCACCATCTATCTTGACTTTGCATTTCGTACTACTCATTGTTGTTTTCACTAATCTTACAAGCTTCGTTGGGATTTTAAAAGCAAGTAATATTTACTTATACTGTCATACGCTTGTTTAAAGTCTATATAAATAGCTGGTAGACGTCAACGTCGAACTCCCAGCATTTTGGCAGTATCTGTCTCACTGTGAACAGTTGATCAGTAGTTGCTCTGTTTCTTCTGAACCCTGAAGTCAGTTCGTCAGTCTGTATCTAACCGAAATTGCAGGAAACATCTTCCTCTACCCTTATACCCCACCTTAGCATATTCTCTTTGCATCTGGTGACACCGACGTGTAATCTATTGTGTTCCATGTCAGGTAGGGTAGTTGGTGTCCTGGTCCCAAACTTTCCGAAAGGTCGACCTGATCGCCACCGTATTGTGCATGCCAAGGATCTTTCCTTGCCCTATCTGTATGTAATTTTAAGGAAGCTTTTCCTTGATTTTAGTCTTGCTGTCGGTGGTTTGTGGCCAAACAAAGGATATCTCACGTAAACCAGCCGATGACAGGTCGTAAGTCTTGTAGTTGCCTTCTAAAATATCCCAACTTCGTCTCTATTGAGATGTTAAAAAGTTTGTCAATAAAAAATGTTCTGTAAGGGTTCTATAGAAAGTACCTACTATATAAAAAAAAAACTTCCAACTCTTCGTCTTTTCAGACATTTATAGATTTTATCAATTCAATACTTAGAGGTGAGAACCGGAAAAAAACTATAGTAAAATTAGCACGGCATTTCTAGAATCTGTACAGTGTATTGTGTTTAGAAAATGATAGGAAATAAAGCCCATACAATGTGTGTTTAAGTATTGAAATCAATCCTTGTTTACCTTATAAGGTAATCAATGTCATCGATATATCACTCCCTCTGTATGTAGGTATGTATGTAATATATTAGTATATATATCTTAATCTGTTTAAACAATCGTTTACAAAAATATTGATTGAAACAGAAATAGTTATAAAAATGTATTAATTTATTTTATTTATTTATAACAAAATACAGTTCAATATTTAATTCAATTTTAATTCAAGAACTATATACATAATGTACTATCTATGTCACACAACTGTTCACCTCGAAATGAACACCTCGGCACAGGACTTCCTAGTGTGGTGTTCATCGTATTCTATCAATTACAATACTAATCATTAAATAATACACATACACACACACACATACACATATGTAGGTACACACGCACTTAACTTCTAACTCTAGTACCTACCTATGTAATTGTATTTGTAACTTCAACATTGTATTGTTTATAATAAATAAATAAATGAATAAATAAATAAAAAAAAAATAAAATAAAATAAAAAATAAATAAATAAATAAATAACTAAATAAATAAATAAATAAATAAATAAATAAATAAAAAAAGGAAAAATAAAGCAAGTAAAAAGAATAATAAAATAGAAACAGAAAGAAGAAGGAAAAAAACATTATTCGTCAAAAATGATCTTTTTACATGTTAATAAATGACAAAATATATATTCAAAAATCATAATTATCATCTCCTAACTCTTCCATATTACTGTATAATAAAATGTTGGTCTATACCTACATTCAGATTTTTTTTGATATCCCAATATAATATTCCTTCGTTTACAAATAAAACGTTTATAGATGATCCAGATACAGAAATTTGATATTTTGAAGGGATGGCAAAGTCAATATCAAATTTCAATTACAATGAATCGTTCATAAATATACTTCCTTCCTAGATAGGTAGGTGCCTAATACCTAATAGAAAATTAAACATTCTGAAAATACGTACAATGGGTCGATATAATTTAGTCTTTTCTGAATGGCAGATAATATACCTTTCAATTTTTTCTGTGCATTTCTAATCCTACACTATAAAATGTCAATAACTGAAACTGAAATTAAAAAAAAACAATTAAAAGGTTTAAAAAATAGGCTGAAATAACAGGCGAATATTTAGAAAAACCCGCGACGTGGTAAAAACCCACGTATTTTTGTTTTAAAAGTACTATTTTATAATATGATTGTTTAATTTCCAAATATTAAAATCATATTAATACTGACATCTGTCGATGATATACTGAAGTATTTTGAAAGCTTAAAATCTTTCTAAGAATCCTTCTTCGATACATCAAGTTTGAATATCCAGGGTATATTTTGTTGAAATGAAAACATTAAAAACTGATTTTATAACAATCTTGAATTATTTCAAAAATTATAAATTATCATATTTATTAAATTCAAATTAACAAAAATAATATTACAATAATTTTCAGATATTTTGTTTGACTATCCTGTTTATACGAAACCTCATTTTAAATTAGCGGAGACTCAAACACAAGCTTTAAGCATTGACGTAAGCTTCAGTATCTCCAGTAGCAAATAAAGTTGTAGTGAAATTTCACAGATGGAGCAAAAGTCAACTTTTTACTAATTAAAAATAAAATCATTTTATAAATATAATAAAAAAAGTATCGTTGTGTAAAGTGTTGTAAAAATAACCAATAAAAAGAATGTTTATATTTTTAATAGTATTAATTATCTCCTTTAAAATAAATACAATTTAAAAACTATTATTTAACTTTCGAATATATTTTACAGGTTACAAAAAAACCTACCAAGAGAGGACACAAAAATTCATAGTAGGTATGTAACTACCTACTCTATAGTTCCATTGTATGTAGTAATTCATCATACACACAAAAACTTCATGACGAAACTTATAGTTTGCATGACTCTCTCTACATGATAAATATCCGCTATTAGGTTCTTAGTAGTAGAGTACATACATATATACATACATACATACCATCACGCCATGTCCCTTACGGGGTAGGCAGAGAGAACCGAACGCCACTTACTTCTATCTTGACATACATTCATCGCCTCTTCAACATTCATACATCGTTCGTCTGTTGTTCACGCTTCTGACATTTCCGTCTTTCAAAATACCGTTCACATGGACGTGCCATCCCTTCCTTGGGCGGCCCCGACCTCTCATTCCATTCCTGTCCGCAATGTATATTTTCTTCGTCAGGCGTTCCTCATTTATTCTCCCCATGTGGCCAAACCATCTCAATGTGTTCACTTTCATTCTATTAATAACATCTTTCTTTACACTACATTCTTTACTATGTCCTCATTTCTGACCCTGACATACATCGTTCTATTACAGATTCTTCTTAGCGATCTCATTTCGACTGCATTTATTCTACTTTCGTGCGACTTCTGCCATATCCAGGTTTCACTTGCATACGTCAAGGTTGGCACTAAGATAGAATTATGAATGGCAACTTTAGCATCCTTAGTTGCGGTCATTCATAACTGATTTAAGTTCTCCATTCACTCTGTTTCCTGCCATAAATCTTCTTTCGGTCTCCTTATCAATCCGTCCATTCCGTTGAAACATGTTTCCCAGATAGACATATACGTCGACTTGCTCGAGCCATTCGTTCTCTACTTTTATTTGGCACGCTGTTCTGCTTTAACTCTTCTCAAACACCATAACCTTAGATTTGCTGGCAATATTTCATCAAACACCATAACCTTAGATCCTCAGTACGTTCTCATATACCATACTTACAAGATACTGTAAATTTTCCATACTTTCTGCTAACAGAAAGAAATCTCGCACTATAACAGTAGGTAGGTACCTACTCAATTTCAGGCCCTTGCTTTCATCCTTAAGGGCTCTTATGCAGAAATCAATGTACAAGTTGAAGAGCCATGGAGAATAAAAATAATTAAAGACTCAGGATCGCTCTTTAATATTTTTGTCATGTTATGATAAAAGCGATTTAAAACAATTACTTAGTATTCTTCGAAACATGTAATCTGGTTGTACAATTATATTCCGAAACACAATCGAAATCAATTAGGGAACAATGAAAGGGTTCTAGAAGTGATCCCTGAGGGTCACCCAATGGGAACATATTCTGTGACAATGGTCGGGGGCGCTGATGCGAGTAATACACCCTCGGATGCCGTATTCCGGAGTGTGCCGTGAGCCCTGGCGGCAACCGCAGCACGTGTTGCAACATTATTATTATACCAACACCTCAGAGACTATAGAGCGGCACCAGAGGGTACCAAACTTATTAGGTAGGTACTTGATAAGGTAAATTTTAATAAGAGGATATCCTGAATGGAAAACATTAGTGCTAATGAAATCAAAATGAGTATGTACCTAGGTCGAACTTCGTTGCTCAGTTGGTTACATGTCTGACTCCTTAGTCAAAGGTCCTGGGTTCGATATCCGCTGGAGACTTGTTATTTTATGGATTCATATTTGAAACAATTGCCTCGTCTTCACGTGAATTTTCCACCAGGAAGACAGCTTACATTGACATCATCTGGACCACAGATTACACACTCTTTAAAAGAATTGGACAGAGTCAATAAGGCGGTTTACTATGATCGCGGTTTCAGTGTGAACGAGCATTTAAAATGGAATAAATTGCCCCTTGACATATGTGGAGCTCAGAGCATTGACGCTTTTGGTAGACTTCTAAAGACCGCCTTGTTTCGTAGAGCCAACAAATAAGCTACAGAGCCCTTGGAGTGATCTTGTATACCTAAATGACGATCACTTGAGGGCAAATCTCCCTGTCCTGTACGGTGCGGAAAAAGAAACAATATACAAAAAAATAAAAAAAGAACATCCTTTTTTGACTCTTAGGTAGGTCCTACTACCTAAAAATTTTTGGATACCATGTACTTTCTAGCAAGAATTTTGGTTTCACCTAATTCTGGTAAGCCAATTTCCAATATATTTTTTTAATAACTAATGTAGGTACCTACTTGCTTATAAAGAAGTGGTGTGCGAGCATCATTCACATATCCGCTAGATTCTAGCAAATTATATTATGCAAAGTGGTGGGTGGTTGGGTGGTGGTGGGTGGTTGGGTGGTGGCAGAGCGGTTAGCGCGCTGGGCTAGCAACCCAGAGGTCGCGAGTTCGAATCCTGCCACGACCGATTTCCATTCACCTATAGTACAAGCATTTATGCTTAGTTTAGGGAATGTATAAGGATGTATATGTACTTGTTATACAAGGACATATTCATTCTTTTAAAAAAAAAAAAAAAAAAAAAAAAAAAAAAAAAAAAAAAAAAAAAAAAAAAAAAAAAAAAAAAAAAAAAAAAAAAACTTTGTAAAAACAACATGAAAACTTCCAAAATAATTTCAAAATTTTATAGAAATTAAGTATTTTGACAGTCTTGACTGTATTTAATATTTCAATAAAACTGTGGAGATTCATTTTATAAAATTAATTACAAATGTTTCAACATCAAAGTTTCAATCCACAAGGACGTGTATAAATTAGGTATAGGTACAATTCCAAGTGTTTTTGCTATGTAAATGCTGGCGGTTTGTCTGCTGGTCGTCTTCTTCCGTGAGCAGATGAGCAATATTCCTGAATATTGGACCATGCAATTTGTTAGTGGACACAGCTGTTTCAAAAGTTATCGTATTCGTTTTGACTATTATCCGATGCGTTCTCGTGACAGCTTTTTGATAACCCTGATCAGACTTCTGAGTATATTCTATGGGAATGCAGTCTGTGTTAATATTCCGACGAGAACTCTACAATCCGAGGGAATTTGTAGCGGATCTTGTACCCACGAAGAGCCACTTCAGGGCTTTCACGACGATATCTTCATTTTCAGTTAACGGTGAGCCTGCCGTTTTCTAATAATTAGCTGTCTTCGGCAATTAAACATAACGTGTGGTGGTAGGGGAAGAACAGATGTTGGCTAGGTTGTTAAAACATTTGTAACTAAATTTAGTAGTTATTTTATTGGTGAAATCAAACCAAATTCAATCATAAAGTATTTATTTTTTGGATGATCGTTTAAATAGTAGGTGCCTACTTTTACTGTGATCTGTTGTACCTAAACCTCTGACGTGAGAGTGGTTGAGTAGTTTTGTAAACTAGAGGTGGTGTTTACATAACAATGTCACCTAATCAACCCCCCTTTTAGGGAAGTATTATCAATTCAAGAAAGAAAAATGCCGTCTTTCGAATTGAAGGGAAACCACCCTCATACAATTTAGATTTACATAATAATTATTCACAGCCTTGAGCTGTTGCACATAGGTTTATTTTTATTTTAATAATATATTTACAAAAAATGCAATGAAAAGATGTAAAAAGGGGACCGAGGATATTGTCGAATTGTCGGCCTTCGTGGTTCATGTTAGATATCTGACTCCTGAGCCAAAGATCCCGGGTTAGATTCCCGGTGGAGACATAGTATTTTCAATCTGTGAGACGTAAATGTGTAAATATCATAAGTCTAAGCAACGTGTATGTAGGTACCTACATGTTAGTTGCCCAAGAAGCAATCCCCTCCATAATGTCGTAAAGGAGGAGTAGGTACGACAAGTAAAAAAATCAACTATATAATTTTATATTGTGTTATTTTTCATTTTTAGGACAATTTATTTAAAAAAAAATTCAACGAATGAAATGACCAAAAATGTACATTTTTTTAGCAAAAGTGTCTATTTAAATGTCAGAAGTAGGTATGTATTTACACGATTTAAATATATTTTCAAGTATAGGTAACTTAGAGTTTGAGTGAAAACATGGTGATTATTTTCTTTATCGAAGTATCAACCCAAGATACGCGGGATTTGTATGCGTGGTCTATATTTTTCACGGTTTTTCCAACTTTGGAGTCAAAAAACAGCAACTTAGAGGCTTCGCAGCATATATTAGGTTCTATATATGGATTTACTCAGAATTCGGAGTAGAACATTTAGTGTGTATGTGAAACAATGTCTTCACTAAATTGAATTTTTATAAAAAGTGTTTAAAAAAGTTTGAGATGTACAACTACAATGTTCTTTTTTTATAGAAAATAAAATTTTCTAGTTGGGGTGTTTCGTTTTTTTTCGATATTTTTAAAAACTTTGGAAATATAGGCAGTTAAACATAAATTTATCATAAAAAATTTTTTAGTAAAAAATGTGAGAAACTCTGTATTTTTTTTGAAAAACATAATTTGAGATTTTGTATATTTTGTATTTGTCTATATTCACACCAATTTTCAGCGTTCTTGCTTTTATGGTTTCTGAGATATATGGAAAAATAAAGTAAAAATTAAAAATTTGATAACCCCTGACTGAAATTCTGAGCATAAAAGTTTTGTAGACCTATTTATATACTCTGAGATCAAAAGTTATAAGGGGGGGGGACACATGGACACACAGACACACCAAATGTTCTACTCCGAATTCTGAGTAAATTCGTATATAGAACATATGCTGCGAAGTTGGTGTTTTTTAACTTCAAAGATGGAAAAACCGTGAAAAATATAGACCCTGCATACAATCTCGCGTATCCTGGCTTGAAACTTTGTCGATATGTTAAGAGAACATAGTTCTCTTGAACAAATCGACAGTTCGATGAACTGAAGGACACAATTAAAGACATCACATGACTTGATAGTTTTCAAACAACATTAGGTACCAAAAGAGAACTTCTTTTAACAAAATACCGTCTCTTATCTCGAGCGTAAATAGTATCTACTGCACAGAAAAAACAGTTTTCTTCAGTCAAGAAAAATTGTTTCATATATAACGAAAATAATATTCTCTCAAATTAAGATTTTTTGTTTTATCTCAAAACAATATTTTCTTAATTCAAATAAATTTGTTTGAATTAAGAAAATATTGTTTCGAGATAAAACAAAAAATCTTAATTTGAGAGAATATTATTTTCGTTATATATGAAACAATTTTTCTTGACTGAAGAATTTTTTTTTTCCGTGTGTGATTTTTCTAATTTTATTATTTTAGGTATTTGAAGTATGAAAAAAATGTATGCACCACCAACTTCCTATTTGAACGTGATAACAATCAATAATCACCAATTATTTGCTAAATACGTTTTGGTCAACTATTTTTTTTTCTTCCGTTAGATTTTTAGTATGTCATATAGGTATTCCCATACTTTTTATTATTCTCTAACTTAATTTTGTTATTTTATTTTTGTTTTAATTTATCTACAGTTATTGTTTATTATCTAAGAGAGGAAAGGTTAATAATTATTAAATTAAAAACAATTGTTAATATCTATCTAATTGAATTATATTCAGTATAATTAATTTTAAGTATATACTTTTTTGGTTTTTGTTGCTCTTCAAAATTAGTGTTGAAACTATTTTTATTTCCAGTGAATATTTTTTTTTTAAGTTCAAAATAACATATACAAAATATAAAAAAACAAACTATATAGAAAAGATGCAATAAAAAAAGATTAACAATAATGTTCTGTCAAAGTTTACCTACAAACCTGCATGTGCTGTATAGAAAACAAAATATCTTAAAATATTCAATAATTTGGATTTATGGGTTTATTTATTTATTTTATTTATTTATTAAAATCCTTTTTTACAAGTATAGTAATATAAGAAATAGGTACAATATAACTTTATACCGAGTAAATAAAATGTATAGGTAGTACTATAATTGAGTTAAAAGTAAAAGTTTAAGTCATAAGTTTATAGTTTGGTACTATTCTTCAACTATCGCAATCGACATTTGGATCTCATGTGTTACATGCAACTAGTTAATAAAAATGTTAGTATTTTTTTAGGTTAGCTTTGAGTTTAAAAGTTTGTTCATATTTTCACAGGTTATAAATGAAGAGTAAACAGAATATGAACAAAAAAAAATATTGTATACTTGTATGCGTCAATAATTGTCGATTCAAAATTTAGATGGATACCTACCATCATGGATTTTAACCGAAAATATTTCACGACAAACAATATAAATGCCACAGAAACATGTGTTATACTCTTGCATTATGTTGGTTGGTACTTGGTAGGTACCTATTGTGTAATGAAGTGGTTCTGAGTGGTAATGATAATCTGTCGAAGTCGATGTCTAGAAGTGGAGACCACTTGAGTCTAATGGACAGGTCAGCAGAGGGTACAATATGTAATATTAAGTGGTATAATGATGCCATCTATGCGGAATATGTACAAGCTTTAGGTATTATTTATTATTTTATTGGGTCAATAAATTTGTAAGCTTTCGCAATAAACTTGTAGGTGCATAATATGTACCCTCTTGTATTTGAAGATATGAGTGCCATCTATGTTCTTAATATAATATTAACCAATTTAAAGTGTAAATATCTACTTATTATTTGCAGATATGAGTGCCATCTATGTTCTTAATATAATATTAACCAATTTAAAGTGTAAATATCTACTTATTATTTGCAGATATGAGTGCCATCTATGTTCTTAATATAATATTAACCAATTTAAAGTGTAAATATCTACTTATTATTTGCAGATATGAGTGCCATTTATGTTCTTAATATAATATTAACCAATTTAAAGTGTAAATATCTACTTATTATTTGCAGATATGAGTGCCATCTATGTTCTTAATATAATATTAACCAATTTAAAGTGTAAATATCTACTTATTATTTGCAGATATGAGTGCCATCTATGTTCTTAATATAATATTAACCAATTTAAAGTGTAAATATCTACTTATTATTTGCAGATATGAGTGCCATCTATGTTCTTAATATAATATTAACCAATTTAAAGTGTAAATATCTACTTATTATTTGCAGATATGAGTGCCATCTATGTTCTTAATATAATATTAACCAATTTAAAGTGTAAATATCTACTTATTATTTGCAGATATGAGTGCCATCTATGTTCTTAACATAATATTAACCAATTTAAAGTGTAAATATCTACTTATTATTTGCAGATATGAGTGCCATCTATGTTCTTAATATAATATTAACCAATTTAAAGTGTAAATATCTACTTATTATTTGCAGATATGAGTGCCATCTATGTTCTTAATATAATATTAACCAATTTAAAGTGTAAATATCTACTTATTATTTGCAGATATGAGTGCCATCTATGTTCTTAATATAATATTAACCAATTTAAAGTGTAAATATCTACTTATTATTTGCAGATATGAGTGCCATCTATGTTCTTAATATAATATTAACCAATTTAAAGTGTAAATATCTACTTATTATTTGCAGATATGAGTGCCATCTATGTTCTTTATATAATATTAACTAATTTTAAAGTGTAAATTGATATCTACTTATTATTTGAAGATATGAGTGCCATCTATGTTCTTTATCTAATAGATATTAACCAATTTTAAAGTGTAAATTGATATCTACTTATTATTTGAAGATATGAGTGCCATCTATTTTATTTATTTTATTTTTTATTTTATTTTATTTATTCTGGATATCCAACAGTACAGTAGAGCATAATGATATTAAAAACAATGAAAAAAAAACAAGTAAATGTAGACTACGGTACATAGTAATAGGACATCATATCAAGTTATTTTAAAAGCTTAACATACAATTTACGAAAAATAAGAAAAAACAAAATTATAGGAACACACCAATTTTAATAATATTAACCAATTTTAAAGTGTAAATTGATATCTACTTATAATTTGAAGATATGAGTGCCATCTATGTTATTTATATAGATAATATTAACCAATTTTAAAGTGTGAATTGATATCTACTTATTATTTGAAGATATGAGTGCCATCTATGTTCTTTATACAATAATATTAACCAATTTTAAAGTTTAAATTGATATCTACTTATTATAAACTAGCTGGTACCCGACATCCGTTGCAATATCCCTTCAGTCCTTCCCGTCCCGACACAATATACTGAAAATCTCAAAATTTAAATGAAAATGGCAAATCGATACACTTCATTGCTACTGTTTGTCACAAAAAAACTCACCTTTTCTCGTAAGTAAATATTTAAATATGTTTAAAAAAAACGACGAATCTCAATTCCTTTTATGAAAAACGTTAACAATAGCAGAATCAAAATTCAACTGAAAATAAACAAATTGAAATAAATTTTTCGACTGACTTGATTCTCAATTTGATAATCAACTGTCAGCTAGTCCTGTGTCACTACAAGACCAAGACCAGTCTTTACAAAACCAAGAGTTATGACGGTCTCTAAAAATTTATATACCTGAACTTACTTACTTTTAATTAAAAAAATTAACAATTGTTTAATTGGCTATAATCTACGTAGGTACCTACTATCGACATTTGATAAGTACCTATTTGTAAAATATTATGTAGGTACCTATTCGTACTATAAATTTGCGTTTACCCTCGTATTTTATTGTAATTAGGTAGGTACTAAACTTTAACAGAAAAATAAAAAAAATATTACAAGACCATGACTGGGTATGCAAAGCTAAGACTAAGACTTGATCGAGTATGCAAGACTACCCCGTTCTTGGTCTCGCATTTGCTCATCACTACTGTCAAACTAAGTATATACATTTGCCTACATCGTAGCAAATATCCTAATAGAAATGCCACTTTTAATTTATATTTATTTATTTGTTTATGTAGCAACGTTGAGTTTTGAGTGAGTTTTGGCTACGTGTCCTGCATATTTCCACTTCAAAGTCAACATACGGTGGATTATATCAGTGACTATGCTCTTTTCTTCACCGTTTCATTTCTAATTTCATCCCCAAGCAACATTTCCAGCATGGTTCAAGGTTTTCTTTAACTTGTCAACTCCATTTTTTTAATAAATATAGTCCTTGTTAAACAGGTACATATACATCTTCCTACGTTCCCTAAAATAAGCATACCTACCTAAATGCTTGTGCTATAGGTGAACTGAAATCGGCCGAGGCAGGATTCGAACTCGCGACCACTGGATTACTAACCCAATGCGCTAACCGCTCTGCCATCGACCCATCTTTATATCTAGCACCCCCTCCCCCCCCTCCTGCTTGATTCTCTATTCGCTACACCCACCACCACCCGCACTGCATATGAGGACTGTAAACGGCACCTCCACAGAACGCTCAGTGGTCCACAAGAAAAAATGCAAAGCACGAAAAATAGCTTTTATAGTGAATTTTTTTTAAGTGTCAAATATTTCATAGCTTAGGAAACTTAAAAATTGATTTTTTTATTTTCAAATTGACAAAAAGGCACAACACTTTCATAAAATGGCATAGAAGAATTATCATGTTTTTATAATAAAATATTTAAATAAAAAAAAATACTTAAACAAACTCATTTCATAAAAATGCTAAAAATTTTCCATACAAAATTTGAATACTTTATGGAGTGATTTGTTAGTGCAATTCACTTTGAAAAGAGTGCTTTGTGCCAAAAAATAATTTTACAAACTCATTTCATGAAAATTGTGGACTTAGTAGTTACGAGTATAGCGTTGGTCAGAGCCCACTCGTTTATTATATAGATAAATAAATTAATAAATAAAACAAAATCATCTCAAAAAACTAAAATAATCAAAAATTATCTTTGTCGCCCCCCCCCCATTTATTATATCTATGATGTACCTATTTTAATATCAATCACATCGATATCAATAAACCACCCTCGAGTAATCTTTGATTTCATAGCCAAAAACAACCCCCTTGCTATATGTAATAATCTGGGGGGTTTAGGGGACCCCAAGCGCATTAAGGCATTACCGCTAACCGCCCAACTGTAAAATGATCACTTGTGGACATCGCCTAATATTCCATGGGGTGTCTTTTCAACCCCAATTTATTTAGTGTGTCTATGTGTGTTAACGTTTTGACATATTCAGTTAAAGTTGTTGGTTTAGGGTTGATTGAAATAGGTATAATAAATATGTACATACCTATCCACAAACGTTAGGGGATGTGAATTTCTCCAAAAAAATTTCAGATGTGTTGGTACATATACCTATATTTTTTCTTACCAATCTTCATTTGTATATTACCAATATTCGCACTCTTCGTCTGTCATAAATTGTCTCTTTCACATTATAAGGGCTCTATCATTACAACGTGTTTAACAAATAGGTACCTATGCAAAAATCAAATATTTAATTCAATTCCTTTTTATGTGAGATTTATTTATTTATTTTATTTCAGAAACACACCTGTCGCTGGTTGCCCCACAATATGGGATATGACATGATGGTATGAATGAAAATATTTATTTATTTATTTACTTTTTGTACATGATATAACCAGACCCAACCAGATTATCGAGTGATATGTACATGAACAAAAAATGAAAGCTAAAAAAGAACAAAGAAAATATACATCATAGCAAAAAATAAGGATTGGGAAAGAACAAGAAGAGGAAATCGAGATCAGGTGTTAAGGGATAAATATTCCTTCTTTAGTAAATATTACGTAGCAAAGGAAAGGAAGGAAAAGGAGAGGGATCAGGTATTTTCGGAGAGTCTTTTCTTGAAAATGGAAAGCTAGTTTGACGAAGTTGGGTCAGGGTGCCTAGACAACGTGTCATTTAGCTAGAATGAATAAACAAGATAAGATATATCAATATATGGAACATTGAGTTATATTTTCTTGTTTCTTTTCTTGAGCTAAATGTCACGTTGTCTAGGGGGGCAGGACTCAAATTATTACAGAGCCTAAAATAGGTAGAAAAATCAATTTAAAAAATAGGTAGCAATGTTTTTTTATAATCCCAAAAAAATAAATTTCTAGTAGGTACCTACCTAAAAGATATTGATATCGATGGTAAAATGTGAATTAACTCTTATAGTAAAGAGGGAATTTTTTAATGTTATAGGGGTTTCTACTAAAATTACAGCGTATCTCGCTCTCGCGAGTAGTACCTAATACACATAAATATAGATAATTAAGAAAAACATATTCTTTTCGATTCCTCTGAAAACGAGTGGGTTGTGGCCAACGCTAAACTCCTCACTATCAAGTCACTCCACAAAGTATTAAAATTTTGTATGGAAAATTTTCAGAATATTCATCAAATGAGTTTATTTAATAATTTTTGATTCGAATTTTTTTTTGTGAAAACTTGATAATTCTACAATGCCATTTTATGAAAATGATGTGCTTTTTGCCAATTTGAAAGTAAAAATATCAAATTTGAAGTTTCCTGAGCTTGAGGTCACTTTGAAATATTTGACAGTTTAAAAAACCAAGAAGCACTCATCAAATATCCTTCAAAATCTAATGGAGTTTAGGCGAGTATTAGATTTACAAATTTGTAAAATTTGAAAACAATCGAAATGAGTACTTTACTCAATAATCGATAAAGTAGAATAAACACGCCGTACATAGTACACAGCACACACACAGATACATTGTGATGAAATTTTGAATACAATCTCAACATGATACTAGTAGATAATTTACAATAAAAAATAACTTTAAAAATTTAGAATTCATAACAACCCACTATATTCCCTTGGGGTAGTGAGGAGTAAAAATATTTATAGGAAAGAATCTTGAAATACAAAGATGTGTAAGATGATAACGAATACCTAGCTCTTCATAGAAGCTTGACTAATTTTAGGTTAGAAAATAAAAATGATGATAAAATGATTGACAATATTATAACAGATACGAAATGATGGCTTAGATATAAGATTTTGTTCGTACTAATATAGCCCTTATGCGTCTTATAAATAAGGCTTAATTAAGTTAGAATATGAACCAATGTGTGGTAAAGAATTTGAATATTCCCTTAAAAAAATAACCAAGAATCCTTCCATATAATTCATCAATCTAAAATAAACGTTATTTCTAATTTACTCAAAGACTGGATTCGCTTATCGTAAAACCATCACATAAGTCATGCTGAATCAACCAGTTACCGCTTTGGCCCAATACCTGGAGTTTGTTATAAGAAAGAGATGCACAACGCAAATTATAATTCAACCTT
The DNA here is from genome assembly GCA_963576475.1 of Molanna angustata. Taxonomy (NCBI): domain Eukaryota; kingdom Metazoa; phylum Arthropoda; class Insecta; order Trichoptera; family Molannidae; genus Molanna; species Molanna angustata. The sequence continues at coordinate 10,121,977 of OY754987.1, read as the reverse complement.
CGAATAAAGAAAAGAGAGAACTCTAGCGTATACCTTCCTTTTCAAAAGAAACGACCCGACTGATGTGGTATAAAAAGACGTAAGTCAAAATGTATGGTTTGACATAATAGATCTTACGACACAGCGTTTAAGGACGGTTGTTGCGTGTCAAAGAGCGAAGGTTTGATAAAATTTGTTGTCAGAATTAATTAGACAAACGAAAAGTTCTTTGGAGAAAATGGATTGCTGAGAGTTTTCGAACATTTTACAAAGTGCTCTTGTATGAATCTATAGGGGCGTATAATTATTATGATATGTTTATTCGTGGTACCTATTATTTTTTTTTTAAGGAATTCGATAATTACGTTTCAATACTATCTTTTTGAATTTTTGTGAATATAAAGAAGATTACCTTACCTACCTTACGAAGGTTCGGAAACAGAAATAATGAATGAGCAAAACAAAATAAACAAAAAATAAAATAAAACAAAATAATAAACAAATCAAAAATAAAACATCATAAATAAAAGACATCCCCCTGAATGTATTTGTGACAACTTGACCGAAGTGCGCAGACGCCGCAGACGTGTTCATAAACATACTAATATTAATCGTGTTCATAAACACACTAATTCAATTTAATCGTTTAGACCAAAATATACGAGATTGTTGTATAGTAGTATATTCCGGTGAATTCATGAACATATATAGGAACGTGCCCGAGAGCTCCATACATTTCGAATCATATTGCACTGCGGCATTAAAATCAATTCTATGAGTTTACATACAGTTCTTCGGGCGCAAGCACATTGTGCCCGCGGAACAAAATTTTTCATAGAATCTCGCTGTATGAAACGAACTATTGCAGTATTTTACTATTACAACCGTAAGGTGGAAACACATTTATTTAAAAAAAATAATGAATTTCCAGAATTAATTTAGCACATATTTTTGGAATCTATAGAAAAAAAAATTTGGGAGGGCTCAGCCCGAGAGCCCCTTTGGGGGAGCCGCCACTGTACATAAATGTAAAGTCTCAGAAACCAATTAAACTTTTAAATAAAAAGTAAAGATATTTTTACAAACTCTAAACGTGTCAATAGAGACGAAGTTGGGATACCTATTATAGAAGAACCAGGAACTCAAGGCACCTACAGGGTTTACGACCTGGCATCGGCTGGTTTACGTGATCACTTTATGCGCTTGCGCAACTTTCACCAATTATGCCTTCTTATTGAGTTCCCTTATCAATGTAATATTTGAAAGTTCTATATATTTGAATAATGTGTAACAATTCACCTGAAAATAAGGAATTATACTATTGCCATCTATGAAGTAACGAAGAAACCTTTTTTTAACGCCATCTATTGAGAAATTAGTATAGGACAGCAACAGTCGTTATAAATGAGGTGACGGTGTCGCGCACAGATGTCACCCCTGATCTGCGCCAGAAATATTATTATTTCATTTTTGGTTTGTTTACCTACTTGTACCAATGTGTATGTAGGTAAATCGAATAATTTTTTTTACTCCCGATAGGGAAAAAATCCAATGTTTGCGTATATGCAATTAACTACACCTACAACCTAACTGTCGAATACATTATTCTGTGCAAATTGCGGATGTATTCTGTATACTATGTCTGCGTGTATAGTGTGTCTGTAAATATCTGTTTATTCTATGTATGTCTGTATATTATGTTTGGCATGTCGTAATATTGTTAATCTTCCTTTTTAATCCTCTCCTAGATCCTTTTGATTCAGATACACCATCATTCACATGTTTGTGTTAACTTTGTATTATTAGTGTTACATATTCTGGTCCTTATGTGGGTAATTGTCTCATTTAATGTATTTTTGTAATTGTGACTGTTTGTAACCATAAATAAATAAATAAATAAAGATCCAATGTCTGTAAACTTATAAGTCTGTATATATTCCCTCACTTTATTTTTAAAATATTATTTGATGTATATAGTTTAGAACCATAAATGACAACTTTGTAATTAGTAAATTAATTTTGAAAATTGTTTAGTGTAAATCTCTACTTAACAAGTAACAGAAGTTTATTTTATACGAAGCGTAAAAAAAGCAAGAAAGAATGTAAAATGTAATTTTAAGAACTTAATATTTAGTATTGGATTATTTTTAATAAAATAAATAAATAAAACGATGTACGTTTGACAAAGCAAGTTTTTTTTTTTTTTTTTAATAAAAAAATGAATATGTCCTTGTTAAACAAGTACATATACATCTTCCTACGTTCCCTAAAATAAACATAAATGCTTGTGCTATAGGTGAACGAAATGGGTCGAGGCAGGATTCGAACTCGCGACCACTGGATTACTAACCCAGCGTGCTAACCGCTCTGCCATCGACCCATCTGACTTATACAAGATTGAAAAAAAAATAATTAAATGAGTCGAGACGATCAAATAAATGGAAATTAATTATAGGAGAGCGTGTATGACGCTATAGAGTAGCGCTCGGTTCTCTCTGCCTACCTCCAATAGACAAACGGCGTGATGGTACGTATGTACTAAATTTTCTAATTTCTATTAAGAGATGTTAGCACAAATCCGCCTCTATTGGTGGCTGTGCCTTATTAAAAAAAAATGTATACATCTGCATCGTTTATATTTGAATTAAATCCATTCCATTCTCTGAAATTTTTATATCATTTATATACCTATTCATTTTAATTTTTCATTTTTTTGTGTTAAAATTTTGCTATTGGTTGTTTCCAGATTCTTTTTGTATAACATTGTTTTATTTATTTGTAATTTATTTTATGGATTTTATTGTTATATTGTTATAAAATGAATCTGTGGCTTGTGCCACAAGTATTAGTTATATGCTGGTGTTAACTTAGGTAAATAAAGTTGTTCTGCGACTAATTTCATTCACAATTCACATGATACAAGCATTTTTAGATATGTAATTAATTTGTCAATCATCTAAAACAATTATTGTGATATGTAAATACAATTATTGTGAACACAATATATTTCTCAAAAAATAATATATACATTAATTTAGCCCTTATGGCTTTTGACTACGAAAGAAAGCTTCCTTCCTTGTCAAGTGCACCACGGTAAAAAATAAAGTACGGGAAAAACACACATCTCTTTTCAACGCACGCTTATTCACGCCTCGAAATCGCCTCATCCCTTTCTAATCATCGTAGTGAGCTTTAAGCTCGCACTTTACAACCGTATTGCAACGGCGGCGCTGAGTCAAAAAGAATTATTTCTAACAGGAGGTCAGTAAAAGTCAAACGGTTTTAAGTTTGTCTTTTTAATTCTTGTCCTTCAATTTGTACGCACATAAATGTGAGCTAGCGAGCTTCTTGTTTGAATGAAATTTTCAATACATAATCACAGTAGTTCAGTCAATTCTTAAGCGCCGTACAAATGGCTAAATCAATTTATAACCGTCTTTTAAACAGTATACATCGCTTTATGACAGGAGCCAGTTAATTAATTTAATTAAACAACAAAATAAAAATAATTAATTATTTTAAAAAGTGCTTGTTTTTTTAAAATAAAATTAAAAAAAAGTATTATACACGGAATAAAATCAAATAATTTTAAATATATAAAAAGTGTACCTAGTGTAAGAAAAACTTGTCAATTACTTATATATCTATGAATTTGGAACTTGTTAAGTGAAATGTAGTTTAAAATAAACACTGATTTTTGTAGACATAGAATGTGTCTATAGAATTTTAAAATTTTGAAGAAAAGACTCTAGTTATTATAAGTACTTATCAACAAATTCCTATTTATGTAAATATAGTCCTTCCGCTTCAATCTTCATAATCTGTGAAGAACTGTTTTAGTGAAATGTCATTAAAAAGAAACTGATTTTTAGAAAAAAAACGAGTGTCGTAAAAATTGTTTTCTTCTGCGAGAAAAAAACATGGAAAATTCATCATATTCAGAATTCAAAATTTCAAATATTTCGTCCGGAAGGCGAAATTCCAACTGCGGTCTTTATTCAAACAACACCCCGTTTTCAATTAACGACATTTTGACAAAGAACAAATTGGACACTGAGGGTTTCTCCGATTCAGCCAACGAAGTGGAGATGGACGAAGAGTTCCACGCGAAGCACCACCAGTCGAAGAACCCCGACGGCCAGGTCTTCTCCAAGACCTGCGGCCAGCCGGCCAAGTCGTTCTCGAAGGACGTCCAAAAGGTCGATTGTGAGGATGTCGCTGGAATGAGATGTGACGGAGGCCACGGTGAAGATTATTACGAGGAAACCGGTGAATACGAAAGAGGCATCGTCGAGAGGAACAAGGAATTGAGGGGAATGGCAGACCAAGCTCTGGACATGACGAGGAAAACAGGAATAGAAAGTGACTCGGGTAAGAAAGTATTCCTTCATTAATTATTAATTAGTAAATTATATTATAAAGATCAATAACCTAGATTTTAAGCTTTTACTAACATGAAAAACTAATAGCTATAAAGCGCCCTTGCCCCTTGAGGTGAGTTTTCACGAAAACGGCGCTATATAAATTATCCAATAAAAAATATATATATATATATATATATATATATATATATATATATATATATATATATATATATATATATATATATATATATATATATATATATATATATATATATATATATATATATATATATATATATATATATATATATATATATATATATATATATATATATATATATATATATATATATATATATATATATATATATATATATATATATATATATATTACATACATACTATCACGCCATATCCCTTACGGGGTTAAGAAAAGATAGAACCGATCGCCGTACTCCTCTATTTTTGCATTGCTGAAAACCAGCTGCACTGTGGGTCTCCACGGGTGTACAGCTGAGCCTATTTGTTGCAAAATAATGCAAAACATGTATAATTGTTTGTTTTTCTTTTCTCATTTATATGCAACAAATAAATTATTATTTATTTATTTATTTACATTCCTACCTTCCTTTACATCCATGCATCGTCTCATACATGCTCGTCGATTATTCAAGCTTCTTATATTTCCTTCTTTCAAAATATCATTCACATGGTCATGCCATCCCTTTCTGGGGCGGCCCCTGCTATTCACTCATCTCATACACCCATATATATTTTTTTGGTCAGTGGTTCATCATTCATTCTTTCAATATGTCCAAACCACCTCAAGGAATTCACTTTCATTTTACTTGTAATACTCTTCTTTAATTATATTATATTACTTACAATTTCAACTTACAACAATATACTTTTTTTTACTTATTTTAATTAATTAAATCCATCAGGAATTGACAATCGGAAAATTATAAATAATCATTGATTAATTATGCTGTCCTAGATAGAAAAATATTTCGTTCAGACATCTCTCCTTACTATATTTTCTGCTTACTTACCCGGCGTGAGTAGGTACTTTTGTTTATTTATTTATTTTATTTTAATCTTCTTGTACATATAATTAGTACACTGGCGGGCTTATTGCATAATGGCAATTTCTTCCAACCAACCAGAATAAATGTTAAATATACAAAACAATGTGTACCATGGCAATAAGTTAATCACATTACAAAATAAATAAAGATAGCAGAAGAAAAGTAATAAAAAAAAACACAAAAACAAAGAAGATAGCATATAATAGGATCTTTAGCTTGTTTATTTTAATTAAATTTCCGACTGATGTCATAATTAAAAAAAAACATATATCTAGGTACAGGTTGTTTTTATTTAAATTACGTAACTTCATCAAAAATAATTCTTTTTTCACTTAAACCCTATTTGAGTGGTCCTAAAAAACGCCATAACTTGGTTTTGATCATCTTTTTTAACTTTTGAGCCACCATTCTAGCTTTTTGATTTCTGATTTAGATTCTTAGCTTCAGAACTGAATTCAGCAGTCTCATGGCAACACAGTCATTTCGATCGGACATGCTCTGTCTCCTTCTTCATCGTCTTCTTCTTCTTCAGCCTGTTCTTTTCCATTCTTGGACATAGGCCTCCCCCTTGATCCTCCACAACTCCCTGTCTTGGGCACACTGCATCCATCTCCCTCCGGCACATTTCTTGATGTCATCAGACCACCTTGCCTGGGGTCTGCCCACTGTCTGCCTTGTCTGTGTTCATCGTGTATTAGGTCATTTGACCTGCTTGTGAAGGTGGAAGGTCTCCCAATATTTAAAATACTGATCTATCGTCTTTCCGCCATTATATTGGATGAATTCAGTTGCAATACAATCAAATCCAGCAGCCATTCCTGATCTTAGTGCATTCTTCAACGATTCTAGGACTTGAATTTTCTCACATCACCATGCATGTTATTCCTTGGTATTATGCCATACCTCAGTCTTTCCCGCTTTTAAATACCTACTTTAATTATTAAGTTCTTTGCAAGATTCCGTCCATTCCTTTAACTTTTTCATCACCCATAATTACTTAACGTGTCCGGACGCATACATATTAGACCATTCCACTTCAATACGTTGCAGCAGCAATTGCCACGTCATTTGCCACAACCAAGTCCTTCTACGATTGTTACATCACTGTAAAATGTTTCGGCAGACAAGGTGATGCTTATCATCTTGGACCTCCCCGCAATCTCAAGATACATCTTCTTCTTGTCCTATATCCCACCTGTAGTACAAGTTCTTTTCACACCTTGTGACATCTACACGGAGTCTATTCAGTGTCATCCATGTGCGGTAGGGTAGATGGTGTCCCGGTCGCAAAGCCTCCGAAAGCTTGTTTCGACCCTACTGCAGGTAGGTACTGTTCAATCCAATGCCAGGAAGAACCTTGCCCTTTCTGGCGGCACTTGAAGGGGGGCGTCGTGGTCAGGAAACTTTCATCCAAAACCATATTTAATCCTTATATAATAATCAATACTTATGTATTTACATCCTCTGTTTCTGAACAAGTGGAGTCATGTTTATTTCACAAAAATTATATACAAACCGATGAGCCATTATATCAGCCAGGGAGGCATGTCTGTGGTCTGGTCTGGTTATCTTAAGATATTGTAGAACTCCATAAGATAATTATATCCATGTTTACCCATATCATGGATATAATTATCTTATGGAGTTCCATGATATCTTAAGATGTTATAGAACTCCATAAGATAATTATTAGCAAATGTTATATTTTTCCTTATTGAGTTATACGTTGCCAAACGCTTAATAAATAGCAATAATCCTGTCTTTGTGCACTTTTTTGTACATAAATTCACGGCATCCTTCACATTCATGCATCGTCTCATACATGCTCGTTGATCGTTCGAGCAGCTTCTTAAGTTTCTTTCTTTCAATATATCATTCATATTGCGACCCCTGATCTTCACTCCGTCTCTCACACTCATTTATATGTTTGGTCAGTCGTTCATAGTTCATTCTTACAATATGCCCAAACTGCCTAAGGGCATTCACTTTCATTCCAATAATAATATCGTTATTTGTCTTGCATTCTCTCCTTATGTTATTTATCATTTATTTATTTATTTAGAGAACAACATATGTACAGCGTATAATAAATTACCTATATAAAATAAAGATGATTTGAGTACCTAATATTAAAGCCAATTACAGGTTGTCACTGAAGTTATTGTAGTATATTATGATAAGTTAGGAATAGTTAGATATTATGGTGAGATATTGTGTGAATGATGTGTGAAATTGTATATATAAATGTGTGCAGTATATTGTGTGTTGATTTTGATTATGAGGATGAAATTTTAAGTCTAATATAGTTTTCTAATGTGGGGGCGCTTAGTAAGAATATGTCGAACTCTTGGAAATCGTCATAGGTAGGTATATCGTAATTCTTAGTGATCTCATTTCTACAGCATGTATTCTACTTTCATGCGTCTTTTGCCACGTCCATGTTTCACTGGCATACGTCAAAGTAGGCTTCCTTTGAGATCTTGAGGTGTTTGAATCTGACATTATTGGTCTAAGTGCTCCTTTAATTCTATAATCTTCCATAACTCTTCTTTCAATATCATACCTACTCATACCTACTCCCCAAGTATAAATATTCCTCATACCTACATATGTTTCCACAACATTAAATTTATTCTTTTTTATGCGTCGTTTGCCACGTCCATTTTTCACTGGCATACGTCAAAGTGCGCACTACAATATTCATAGTGTATGCAATTGAAGTTAAGCCAAGAATCCATTCATTCATTCATACCATCTCGACATATCCCACAATTTGGAGTAACCAGCGACAGGTTTGCGGGTGTGCATATCATATAAATGGAGCACAACACATGCGTTTACACCCACGCACCAGTCTCGGCACAACATTCAGAATCGATGGTGAATCTCATTGCTGAACTATGTGAGATGTTATTGTTGCCAGTTGTATTTTAGATAACCCGCCTCTTACCTACTCGAAAATAATAATAGAAAATACTGTAAGCACTATTCTAAGCGGGTACTCCATAGCTTAGCTAAGAGAATATGTGCAAAAATAGAGGTGTATGGCGCTAGGTCTTCTCTGCCTACCCCGCTAGGGATGTATGTAGGTATGTATTGCACATAAATTAATGTATTAGACCTACCTAAATCGGTTGACCAATTCTTATGTTTGGTACTACATAAAATGGACCAATGGTGCTAGAATTGTGCCAAGATCATAAATCTGCCCATTATAATGCATGCCACACATGTTTACAAATGAAAAAGGATATTATTTTTTCTTTAAAAATTGTTTTACCATGTGACTACAATTTTTATGGTCAAGTGTTTGCACGTGTGGAAGTAAGATTTCATTGGCTTTTGTTCTTAAATATTGTTTGGTCAGAGGCGTCATCGACATAATGCTCAAGTATGAAGTTGCCTGGAATTCTATGAACATGTAGTAGGTATGTTCCGTCATTTGTGATGTCAAATATAATATAAATTCGACATGATATTATCAAAAATGTATTTACTAACTTGGTGTAACTTGTTCTCTATGACCTTTTGCACGTTATGTTTACCCGGTAAATGAAACCTATTGTATACTTTTACAGTACGTTGTTCTGTCCATTCCCGCCTTATTCTGTATGCTCCTGATATTTGATCCATACTTATTAGACTGCGTATCCTGCACTATTCAATTCAGAGAAACACATTTCTTAGTCAATGTTCTCCTGATTATTAACTTTGTAATAGTCCACCAGCAGCATTACGTCGCTTAAGGTCTAACACCGCGAAAGTCAATATCAGCAACTTTACAGTAGAGCAAGAAAAAATCTAAAACTCTTTTATGACATTTTTTAAAAAAATATAAAAACACAAAGCCGCGTTAGTTGGCATGTTTTTTTTTATTAGTATTTTCAAAAGAAAGTATATTTAAATGACATGTAATAAGAATTTTAAATAGTTTTTTTTGTTCGACTGTAAAGTTGCCGATATTGACTTACGCGGTGTTAGACCATATGCGAGGATTACGCAAATTACAAAGCTTATAATTATATTATATTCAATAAGAAGGCATAATTGGTGATCTTTGCGCAAGCGCATAAAGTGATCACGTAAACCAGCCGATGACAGGTCGTAAGCCCTGTAGGTGCCTCGAGTTCCTGGTTCTTCTACAATATCCTAACTTCGTCTCTATTGAGATGTTGGAAAAATGTTTGTCAATAAAAATACCTTAGACTTAGATGGTGGTGGTAGCGCGCTGAGTAATCCAGTGGTCGCGCGCTGAGTAATCCTGCCACGACCGAATTCGTTCACCTATAGTACAAGCATTGTTGCTGAATTAAGGGAATGTATGAGGATGTATATGTACTTGTTTCAAGGTCATATTCATTCTTAAATAAAACTAAACGATAATTGATTTTTAAACTCATTTACAATAATATCTTATTCGTTTTTTTAGGGTTTTAAGGAAAAAGAAAACAATGATACATCATCCGATAAAAAATGGGAATTCTATTTGAAAATAAGGAACCCTTATGTTTTCGGGAGGAGTTCAGAAATTCACAATTAATCAGGGATATTTTACCGTACTGTCTCTCGTGAAATACAAATTAATATTGAATTGTGAAAATGTGCAGTTGATCCGTACATGCCTCAAATAAAAATGTATGAAATGATATCTTCAAACACCATAATCATAGGTAGAAATACTTAATAAAAATTATTCACGAAGGGCGCTTGTGTTTTTTTTAAAAAAATGACGCCTCTGGAAACACGTGTCAAGGGTTTTTACATATCTAACAAGTTGCCCCTTAAATTGTCCTAGAGTCTTTTCAACAAATTTAGACAATAAATAGATAACTTAGATGTATTGTTTCAAATGACAAATATCAAACATGTGTTGCTACAACTCAAAGAAGGCTTTGTTCATATTTTTGAAAGCATCCCAAATAATCTATTGTCTCATGGTTTTGAGCTGTAAAACTACTTAAAATTTATTTGTGTGGATTTCAAATAAGGATCCTACAAAAAGAGTGAGTTGTAGCCAACACTTTGCGCAATATAATATATATGATACTTAATAAACATAATAATATTATTATTATTTGACATTCAATTGGGGTAATTAAATGGACAGTAACTGAATTAGGGACATTGTAAATCAAAACAAGGACTATACTAATAAAATACAGATACCAACACCCAAAATCAGCAATTGAAAGAATGACATTGCCCAGAAATTTAGGAGGTAGAGGATTAATAGATATCATGCATTTAAATAACAGGCAAATTCACTCACTAAAAACATTCTTTCATCAGAAGGGCAACATTAGCCAGCTTCATGATACAATAAATAACTAAAGATCCCTCCTCCTCAACCTGAAACATAATCGTTTACTGTATTTGTGCATATCTTTGTTATTTTTTTATCTATCTTTTTTCTTTTATCTTGTATTTTCTTATGAATTTTACAACTGTGTAATCAATTACTGTATAATACAATAATTTAAATTGAATAAAGCACTTTTGGCTCAACTTTTCCAACTGTCGATTCGTTCAAGAGAATGAAATTCTTTTGAATGAAGAGACAGTTTAAATCCAGAACGTGTGTATGAAGGAATTGTATACACGGTCTACTTTTTCCACGGCTTTTCCAACTTTGAAGTCAAAAAACACCAATTTAGAGGCTTCGCAGCATATATGTTCCATATACGTATTTACTCAGAATTCGCAGTAGAACATTTCGTGTGTCTGTGTGTGTATGTGTCTGTGTGTGTGTGTGTGTGTGTGTGTGTGTGTGTGTGTGTGTGTGTGTGTGTGTGTGTGTGTGTGTGTGTGTGTGTGTGTGTGTGTGTGTGTGTGTGTGTGTGTGTGTGTGTGTGTGTGTGTGTGTGTGTGTCTGTGTCCGTCCCCGCCCCCCCCCTTATAACTTTTGATCCACTTAATTTACAGAGTGCGAAATTTCAGAATATATAAACAGTTATAGGCCTACAAAACTTTTATAATCAGAATTTTGAATTTTAGTGCTGTTTTCATATTCTGGATAGAAAAAAGGACTGACCTCCATACTGTCCTATCTTGACATACATACCTACATGTGTTGTGTAGAAAATAAAATATCCTAAAATATTAAATAATTTGTATTTATGGGTTTATAGTTTGGTACTTATTCTTCAACTACACATACTATAGCTATCGACAGTTGGATCTCATGTGTTACATGCAACTAAAATACAATAAATAAAATAAATAAATTAAAGCTGAAGCTTTGTGAGAGAAAATAAATAAATAAAGGAATTTGATATAACCAATAAAGCTCCTTATAAGAAACAACAGTAATAAAAGTATTAAACAAATTCAAATTTCAAAAATCTCACGCAATAGAATTATGATAAAATAAACTGTTCTTTATATTAAAGACGTATCTTTTGAGGGTACTGGGGAAAAATTTTCAAAATTTACTATTTAGCCTAGCCTACTATAGCCTCTTAAGAAAAAAAAAATTCAGTGTGTGGCTTATGGGTCTCTCTGTCTACAAGGCATTATCTGCATGGTTTTAGAGATCTCCGGACTGCGTATTTACCTTTCCGTGTTGATTAGGAGGTAAGTAGGTACTGCCTCAATTAGACACTAGTTTGTTGCGCTAATGCACTTAAAAACTCGTGTTGAAGGCACGTTTCCTCCAAATTCACACAGTTTAACAACGCAAACTTTTCCTGTTAATACGTGTTCAATTCAAGGCACGCGTCTTATAATCGTACACAGGTTTATAAATTTTACCATGCGTATTGATTGAGCGTTACAAGGCTATGTTAGAGGCATTTTTTGAGTATAATTGTTTTTGTTTTAATATATTATATCATAAAAATTCATAACGACAATTTTTTGTATGAGATCATGAATTTTTCAATGAAATGATCACACTTTGCGTCGTAATTAGGTACCTTCACAAGATATAGAGAATCGAAATTATCCTTGTCTCCTTCGTATTTTACAATTGTTCAAAATACCATCAAGTGCGTTCTTTAACAGTTTCATATTACTTGAAGATAAACAAAATTACTGATTACTAACATATAATCGATGAACAAAATACAAATGTGACATAGTGAAAGTGACAAACGAATGCGAACAAAATGACATAGCGCGCGAACTTCATGGCTATATATGTTCCATATTCAATAATTAATTGCCTTGAATTCAACACGAATTTTTAAGTGCATTAGCGCAACAAACTAGTGCCTAATTCGAGGCAGTACTTGCCTCCTAATCAACACGGAAAGGTAAATACGCCTCCCGATTCGTCTTATGTTCTTTCAGATTTCTAGAGTTCTGTAAGAGACCACAATCATCAGCCCCCACAATTATTACGGGTTGTGGTGTGGAAGGAACAGCATAAATCACATTAAAACATTTCTGAACAAGTCATTATAATTTCACGAACAATCCGTCGTTAAAAACTCTCCCATCCTATAATTTCAAGGATAAAAGCAAATTAATCGAAACCTTTTAATATATAAATATAACCCCATTAAATACACCATCGATTCGTTTTCGTACAACTTCGGTTAAATTCGTCTCGACACGACAATATGAAATAAACTTAACAAAAGACGCATTAAGTAAATTAAGTAAGACTAAAAAGTTTCCTTGGAATGTATAAATAGAGTCACGGCATGTTAGATATAAAAGGTAGGAATACGTACCTAATGGTAAATTGAGTGATTTGTTAATTGAATAATATTCAATAATAAGTACTTACTCGCCTTGAGCCACCGCCTAAACCGACATAGAATAGTGCATCCACTCTTTTCTTCTTTGATTTTCGGGAACAGAACAGAGAATTATGGTGACTTTCACCAATGTTACCTAAACTGTCACATAGCTGGGTATCACCTAAGCTTAGGTAGCCCCTAACCTATCGTTTGGTTTTCACCAGTCTATTTTATCTGTTCCCTAGCTAGGAATTCAAAACGATTTTTTTTTGTTTATACAGTGGCAACATTTGTATTTGGAATGCATCATATTGCATCATGTTTTTTTCTTTTACTGTCACTTTCTGTCAATTACGTTGTGATTTCGTTCAACATTTCCAAATAATTCAGTTTTCGTTTAGTTGATTTTAGTTATTTTCTCGTTAATTAGTAACTATTACTTGTGCTATTACTAATAATATGTATTTTCAATGGCTAAAAATGCAATAATGTTATACATAAATATTGAGGACATTATTTAGCAATTTTGTCTTGTATTTTAGGAAATGCCAATCGAAAGAAAACGGCAACCAAATTTTACCGTCGATGAGAGTTTGAAACATTACGGCATTTATGATCGTATTCATTTTTATTTTCAAAACGCGTGTAAATCGACGAAAAATTATAATTATAAACACAATTGACAATATTATGCTACTAAATGGCTATATACTGACTGTCATTTTGACAGTTGTTTCTTAAGTATTCGTTTAGGTGGCGGAAATCGGCTCCCCAGAATTAGGGGGCTCTTAGCGTCTTAGGTAACTCTTATGTAGGTGGTGAAACGAAAATTAACGTTAGGTGTTACATAAGAATTCTTAGGTAGCACCTAAGAGTTAGGGGACGTTGGTGAAAGTCACCATTAGAGATTCTCGAGAGTTTCGCGAGAGCCGGGTAGGTGATCGAAAATACATCCCACATGGTTCAGTAATGAGGTTCACCATCCATTCTGAATGTAATGTCTTTTTATGTGAGACATGATTGATGTGTGGGGATACACGGATGTCTCGTGCTTCATTAAAATAATGCAATGCATTATTTGTCGCTGGTTAAATTATCCAACTGTCGATTTGTTCAAGAGAACTTTGTTCTCTTAACATATCGACTAAGTATCAAGCCAAGATACGCGAGATTTGTATGCAGGGTCTATATTTTTCACGGTTTTTCCAACTTTGAAGTCAAAAAACACCAACTTAGAGGCTTCGCAGCATATATGTTTTATAAACGGATTTATCCAGAATTCGGAGTAAAACATTAAGTATGTCTGTGTGTTTGTGTGTTCGTCCCCCCCTTAAAACTTTTGATTTTTCCATATATCTAAGAAATCATAAAAGCTAGAACGCTGAAAATGAGTATTAACATAGGCAAAAAAATCTCAAATTTATTTTTTCAAAAAAATTACAGAGTTTCTTAGACATTTTTTATTAAGAAAAACATCTTTTTTGTGATAATTTTATGTGTTTAACTGCCTTTATTTCCAAAGTTTTTAAAAATCCCGAAAATAGCCGAAACACCCCAACTAGATAATATAATTTGCTATAAATAATATTACCATTGTAGTATTACCTATATCTCAATTTTTTTTAACAATTTTTATAAAAATTGAATTAAGTGACATCGTTTTATACAATTTGTATGGCAGTGGCCTATATATTAATAGTTTGTTACTTAATCTCCAAACATACATACATACCATCATGCTGTTTTTATATTCTGGGTAGGAAAACCAGACTGACCTCCATACTATCCTATCCTGACATACATACCTACATGTTTTATATAGAAAACAAAATATCTTAAAACATTTATTAATTTGGATTTATGTGTAATAGTCTGTACGTATTCTTCAATTATACATACTATCGCCATCGACAGTTGGATCTCATGTGTTACATACAACTAGTATAATAATATATCAATAGGTAAGATAAGTAATAATTCATCATTTTAATTTAGTTGAGGTCATATAACATTATAATAACACCTAACATTTGTTATATTGAGGTTATGTTACATTGAATAAAATTCAATGTAACATAACCTCAACCAGTGCAGCTCGTCAGGTAGGAGGGGTATCATGTGACATATTTAAATAATTATTTGATCGCTGGCCGATTCTTGATTAAAAATATTTGAGTACTTGTGGGCCATTACTAGTCCAGCAATATAGATAAGTGGCACAAGTTTGTGAAACTGCTCGGCTGGTACCCATTGTACGGCGGTGCTCAATCAGTGAGACACACGCCCCCCACACCCCACACTCTAGTCCCTAATTCACCCCATTACCATCACTAAAACACATACACAGTGTGTTCACAAAATATAAATGACATAATTCAATTCGTGGATTGGAAACTAGGAATTTTATTTGGATCCTTAATATGTACCTATGTTACTTAAAAAAATCTGTTTTTCTTCCCCAACCACCACCCATCCTGCTTATATGGGGACTTATAACGGCCCCTTGCAAAACTCTTAAAGAACACGTGGAGAACAAAGTAATAGAGTTCGGTGAACTCTTTAAACTTGCAAACTCTGTTCTTAAAGTGCCAAAGAGAATCAGCAGTTCACTGAAAGTGAAAATAAGAGTGAACGGTAATATTGACAAAAAGTCTTGAAAGGCCTATAAATAAAAAAAATCTACCTACAAATTTCCAAATAATCATTAGATATTTCCTCTGCGTCCTTTTATTCCATCTATCTTTGCTTGTTAGTGTTTATTTTTGTGTTTTCTTTTACTACACAGCACCGAATTTCCATACTTCACTCCCAGACTTCACGTTCCTTCGGTTGGTTGAAGGACTGACTGCCTTATCCGCCTTTGCGGACTTTGTTTTCTACATTTTTTTCTCGGCGTTCAACGACTTATACACTTTCTCAAATAATTAGCTGTACAAAAAAAAACAAATAAATGCCAAAAACGCGATGAACCAACTTTCTGAAATAAATCACTCATCCATATACTTGTCTTATCAAAGGATTCGGCTTTAAGGACATCCCTTTACTACCTATTTACCCTTGTTTAAATCTATGCGCTTTCTTGCGTTTATTTATTAATTAATATTCATTTGTTTTTTGGGTTTTAATTTGTTTTAAAATTGAAAGGTGTTTTAGGGTTTTTTCTGAATTTTATCGTTCTAAATCAAATGTACCTATTCAAAATCTAAATTTTTATTAAATGATTTTTTTTGTATTTTAATTGTACATATATAGTAGGTACCTATAACGCGATGGAAAGATTTTCATATATGAATAATTTTCATATTTTTATAACGAAATACCTAACAGCTCATTCTGGAAGAGATCAGAGATACCAGTATTTGTATAAATCGTACCCAACTTATTGAGTTACTTTCAATATTTCACGCACTCACATAATCATTAACAGCCATAGTAAAAAATAATGTTTCTGATATGTAGGCCTTTATGTTTTTTGGTTAAAATTGTTGCTAACGAAATATATTACAAAATATTTAAATTCACATAAATATTTTAACCACCCTGTGTTGTGAGTTCTTTGTTGATGATTTTCTTTTAAGTAATTTTGTGAAAATGGATTCCTTCTAAATCCTTTATACAGCCGTAAGTTTCTGTGATAGCTATCTGAAAGGTCAAAGCTGGCTTTTGTAAAGGTATAATTTATAACTATTTTGTATATAACCATATTGGTGATGCGGTATATTAACGTTCAATAACTTTCACATTATGGAATATTAAAATATAACTACATAAGTGACTGCGTAATGAAATATAACGGTAAAAAGAAAGTTATTCGATATACCTATCTACCTGAAAGGTTTGAGAAATTTATTTTACAAGAAAATAGATAAAAAATATAACGAATATTTTTTCTTTTGTTTCAGATGAATATGATTCAAGATCATCTAACGGAATTATATCACCTCCCCTCTATCATCACAGAGACTCTGGAACCTATTCAGACGTTCACCCTTACAATTCTTCTAAGAACTTCAATCCAGCAATCACCCAAACGCTTCATCATTTTGTCGCCCAACAGAAACCGCAATCATCCAGCACACTAAGCATTTCTCCGTCAACTGGATCACAATTCTCGTCGAGCAGCACATCATTGATCGAGCAATTTTCTCCAACTCAGGGACAAAACAGAAAGAAGAGATCTCGAGCTGCGTTTTCTCATGCTCAAGTATATGAATTAGAAAGAAGATTCAACCAACAAAGATATCTTTCGGGACCAGAAAGAGCAGATTTAGCTGTGACACTAAAATTAACAGAAACTCAAGTAAAAATTTGGTTCCAAAACCGAAGGTATAAAACAAAGAGAAAACAAATACAGATGCAAGAAAATGGACTGTTGGCAGCTGCCGCTGCAGTTGCTGCTAATCATCATGCCAGAAAAGTAGCCGTTAAAGTTTTAGTAAGAGACAATCAACACTTAGGATTAGATCATTTCGCCAACGGATCCAGTCAATACCAGCATCCGTCACAGCTAGCTAAATCATCTGGTTTAGCCCTGAACCCATCTCTTTTTCCCGCATCCCAAGCGCCAATCTTGAAACACTTTGCTGGAATCTACAACAACAACAATGAATTTCCAAAGAGCCAATACAAACATCTCCTTCAAGAATCTTACAACCAAATGTCTCATCATGCGATGCTCCAATCGATATATGGACAACACTTAAACAACTATCCATCATTGCCGTTATCTTACCTGTATTATCCAACACATCCGATCTTCGGGGCGAATCCTTTGGCTACTATCAGCGAAACATCGCGCGGAGACGAAGAAGTCGACGTTCAAAAAGAGCTAGAAGAATCGGCCAGAAAGAAAATCCTCGAAATCCACAATAACAACGAATGTGACTACAAGACTCAAGAGGGCACAGAGTTTTCTAAGAAACGAAAACGGGATCTTCGAGAGGACACAGTGGACGATGTCAAAAACAACGGACTCCTGATTCAGAGGATCAACTACGAAGAAACCAAGAGTAGATCTAGTCGAGCAAGTAGCTGTAACGATATAGAAATAGAAAATTAGATTAAACGATTTGGAAATAGAGGCCGGATCAATGCAATAATATTTTTTATTTCTTACTAGAATTGCACATAGCTTTAAACGTGTTTTAGAGTAGCTTAAATAAAAATTATACTTAGTCATTCTGATTCCAAAGATATGTATATATTTACGTAATATGGACACTTAGTTATACGTATTATAATATTTTATTCAATAAGAAACCCAAATAAACAGTCATAGGCCATTTCGAGTTAATTTAAATTAATTTATAAAGACATGTATAAAGTATTCAATGCACAATGGTCTCATGATGTTTTTGTTTTTGCAAATTTCACCCATAGTTATGACAAAATATCAAAATCGAATATTTTTATTATTGCATATGCGCAAACATTGGATTTTTTTTCCCTGTCGAAAAAATATCAAAATACTCAGTTTTTGTTTTATGTACATACCTACTCTTCACTTCTACGTATCAGTGGCGATATAATACATATTATGATTTCACAATTTTTGAGCATTTTTATTTTACATAAATTTCTTAACATGATGCATCATGTAGTTACATCACGCTATTTTTTGGATGTATGGCATAAGTAGGTACTATTAAAATCTTTGACCTCTGCATAGAAGTACACAGTAGAGACATTTACCTGTGTACTAAGTACGACTGAGTTCTTAGACGAAATGTTTTCAAGACAAGGAACTACTTTTAAGGTCCTTGTATACTTTGGGGATATGGATTTACACAAATATGAACTCTAAATTACTAAAAATATTGGGAAACTAAATGAGAAAAAAATATTATATATCACCGAGTCTAAAATATACAATATTTTTTTGTAATGAAAGGTAAAATTGGGAAATTTTAATGAATAGCAAGAATAGTAACTACAATAATAAAATGATAAAAAGCTCATCCGGTAGATTTTCATATTTTCTAATAACTTGCAATAAAAAAATAAAAAAGGGTTTTACTGAAACTAATTGAACAAAAAAGTATTAAACAAACTCAAATTTCAAAAAACTCACTTGATGGAATAAAGATGTAAAAATGAACTGTACATTATTTCAAAGACGATGCGTCTTTTGAGGGTACCGGGGAAAAAAATTTCAAAATTTACTATTTAACCTACTTTATAGCCCCTTAGATTGGTCATGGATTGCACAGGAATTAGGTACTTACTTTCTTTAAACATTTTCCACTATTTCTTTTATATATATTAACTTTTTAATTGTTTTATTTCCTGATTTATATTAATTTGTGAAATCTTATTATGAAATAATTGTATTTGACAGATTTTATGCAATAATCCAGTTTCGTAAGTTTTAATACGACCCAGGAGAAAGTAGGTAAACCGACAAATAAATATGAATATTAAAAAACAATAATGAAAAAAGGACTTTTCTTTTTCTGATAACGATTCAATTATTATGTGCCTACTAAAGAATAGAATAAACATTTCTTTTCTTTTTTCGATTCAATTATTATGTACCTACTAATGTATAGAATATAATTGTAAATATTATGATACAAAACCAATTCCTTGATGTACTTGTATATATTTAAGCTAATTTGTCTTGTTTAGTTAAAAAAATATATATAAATAAATAAAAAAAAGATAATTCCTTTTGTTTTAATAATGAATATGATGTCCTTGTAACTAAAAAAAAGAGTGGGTTGTGGCTAACGCTTTACCCCTCACTACCAAGTCACTCCACGAAGTATTTATTTATTTTATTTTATTTTTATTTTGTATAGATTCTTGGGCAACTAACAGGTACTATGTCAAATATTAATTTAACACGCACCCAATAACAATTTGTCACATTTTGGAGACTTACGATATTAATCGTTTCACAGATCAAGACTGAAAACACAATTGAAAATTGTTGTGTCTCCATCGGGAATCGAACCCGGGACCTTTGGCTCAGCACTCAGATACCTAACCAACCGAGCCATGAAGGCCGACAAATTTTGTAAAAAATTTAAATTTTGTATAGAAATTTTTCACCATTTTTATTTGTTGGTAAATTCTATTTCATAACGTTTTGTACATAATCTTTTAAATATAAATGTATTCTAATTACGAATAGTGAAATATTACATTAAATTCAATTACGAATTATGAGTACATTCCAATTACGAATTGTGAAATATTAACTACATTAAATTCAATTACAATTACGAATTACGAGTAGGTACATTCCAATTACGAATTACGAGTACATTCCAATTACGAATTATGAAATGTTACATTAAATTCAATTACGAATTACGAATACATTCCAATTACGAATTGTGATTCAATTACGAATTACAATTACGAATTACGAGTAGGTACATTCCAATTACGAATTGTGAAATATTACATTAAATTAAATTACGAATTACAATTACGAATACATTCCATTTACGAATTACAAATTGTGAAATATTACATTAAATTCAATTACGAATTACGAGTACCTTCATTCCAATTACGATTTGTGAAATATTACATTAAATTCAATTACGAATTACGAATACATTCCAATTACGAATTGTGAAATATTAATGCATGGTACAAAAAGTATTATCAAATTAAACAGAGGAAATAATAAATTAATTAAATAATAAAGTAAGCGAGATAAAATAAATAAAATAATTATGACTGTACTTATTATTCTTAAAAAATAACAGATGTACGTGTGTGGGTACTTACCTAGGTAAGTATAATTGTACCTTCCATACTTTATTCCAAAATCTTTAAGAATTCATAAGAGTTTCAGAGTAGTCTCATTGAAATGGTAATTCCTTTGATTTTCACGCTACATTCAGTGTTCAGTGTTCACCCAGAGTATACGCGTAGGTACTCACTCTCAGTACTTAAACTGTTCATCACTTCGAAGTTTAGGGTGGAATTTGAATAATTCAGCTCTCCCGTGAAGACGGGTAACGAAGTAATTGCAGCAATTCAGACTGGAGATTCAAGATTTACTGAAAAAGTTATATTAATTTTTTTGGTTTATATTAAAAAATATTTTTTCAATATATTGGAGTCCTGGGCTGTGTTCAGACTCAACACTCGACGTCGGGCGTCGAATGTACCTGAAGTTGCAGATTATGGTGTTTTTCACACCATTCTTGTTGGACGTTTGTTCAAATGTCATTTATCATACATGTCTCTTTTTAGGTTATATTTTCATCGAAGGACAATTGGGCAGTGGTGTAAATAATGATCTCTGGCCTTTTATTTGAAATTGTTGAATGATATATTTATAAATTAACATCTTTGTGAATGCATATTGTCATCATAAATAATGTCAACTTACATTATAAATACCACAGAAACAAATAGAAGTCATCATACTCATCATTCCACAGATAAAATAAGTCAACAGATACTATAACTGTCAGAGCGTTTTTCACCCGACAATTTTACCGAGCGTTTGGTGCGTACACTCGACGTTCAATCTGATCGCCACAGGGTGTCTTTCGAGCGTCTGTTTCCGGCACGGAATATAGAATCCTTACTCCATAGTTTCCGGCCATTATGAACGGCTTAGAGCGTCACTGAGTGCACTCGGCGTTCATTGTGAACGTAGCCCTAGACTTAATGATTTATTCTGGGTAAGTTTTAATAAGCACAAAATTGACCTGGATGTGAAAGCTCCAAAACAGTTATAAATATTGCGTTTATGCTTGTATATTAAAGTCAACAAAGGTCTACAAGAAGACCAGCATACCATCACGCCATGTCCCACACGGGGAAGGCAGGGAAAGCCTAACTTCACATTTTTCTTTCATTACACGCATTCATCATTCAACATTCATATATCCTCTTATACAATAATGATTTTATATCCCTTTTATACAATAATTAATTTGTAATTTGGTTTATTTTTTTTCTTATATTAATATGTATGTTAAAAATATTTTTATTGTGTGGTCACCCTGGCATTTATATCCATGTACCTTGCATTAATTGTACCAGTTGGGTGTGCCTTTTTTTGCTGGGGAATAATATTATTGTCACAATAATGATTTAAGGTACCAAACTACGTATTAGTAAATATTGTATTTTTGTGTGGTGTGTGCATGGATGTAGATGTAATGTATCAAAATAATATTGTAAATCTCCAACCTCGAAACAGGCGTAGTCTTAGTGAGATTGGGATAGTATTTATAAATAATTTTATAAATATCAAGATGGTAAAATAAATAAATAAATAAATAAATAAATAAATAAATAAATAAATAAATAAATAAATAAATGAATAAAAAATAAATAAATAAATAAATAAATAAATAAATAAATAAATAAATAAATAAATAAATAAATAAATAAATAAATAAATAAATAAATAAATAAATAAATAAATAAATAAATAAATAAATAAATAAATAAATAAATAAATAAATAAATAAATAAATAAATAAATAAATAAATATATAAATAAATAAATAAATAAATACATATTTGTCTGTTGTACATGCTTCTTACATTTCCATCTTTCAGAATACATGGTCATGCCATCCTTTTCAGATTACACGACAGATTGAAAACTTGGGAACCTATAAAAATTGGGAACTATGTTTTCCCTGAGATCAAGACATTGCTTGAGAGCTCCTTAAAGGTGACTCATACTTTCAAGATTCTTTGAAGGCCCAAAGCTTCCTCAATATTTTTATTTGACTCTTAATACGGGTACCTTCCTATAAGTGACGGCAAAACTTTTTTTATTTTTGACTATCAAATAGGTATGTTTTTTTAATTCTATTTTTTAATTAATTATTATTTTTCTTATTATATGTTATTGATATGGTATTCAAGAAATAACTTATTATTTTTAAATTAAAATTATAATCTTCCTCAAAATATAAGTAGGTATCTACCTAAATAACCTTAAGTATATTGACTCTGGGATTCATCCTCAGATGCCTCTCATTAAAGTCCTCGAAAAGCACGATAATTGATCTTCTAATGAAAGACATTTGATCTCAAATTTCATGATGCATTAAACGCCTGAAAGGTACTTCAAAACATCATGAACAATTGTGGGAAAAATGTAATAACTTCTTCATTAATAAAAGTCAAGGGCTTCAAAGCTTTACAAGCAGTTACTTGATCATCAACATTTATAAGTTATCTTAAAATTGAACTTTTCACTTAACAGTTCATTACAAATAAAAAGTCCGCATTGAAATCTTGGGTTTCGTTTCCAATATACCAGCCACTGAATCTTTTTTTTCTTTCAATTTTTTCAATTGGGATTCTTCAAGGTTCCTTTGCTCGTGCGATTCTAGTGTTCTCAATGAACGATTACAAATAATTCAATAGGTTATGACAAAGATACGTCGTACCTGGAACAACCGAGAGTAGTCCCAAAACAGGAAGAAAGAAGTCCCGCGTTAAATAGGCCATAGACGATCAAGCAGCTTGATCAAATGGTTCAGTCGATCGATTGATGCGCGCTTCAATCAATCCTTCATCTTTTTATCAAATGTCGGCTTCTTAACTGAGTTGGTTAGGTCTATGTAATTAAAAAAAACTTAGCCATAGTTGAGTTTTCCATTCGAAAGGTGGTTTTTACGCTGCGAACACCCAATGCCCTTGCTATTTTTTTTAAAGCAGCACTTCTTATGTTGCTCATTACGTTACAGAGTTTAGGACAATCCCTGCATAGCCCCTATTAGGAGGTTGACAAACTAATAAAAAGTTTTAGGTATTAGGTATTTTTTTTGTCGTGACTTTGTTGATCGAATCGATTAATTGTTTTATGACAATGATCATATCCAAATCTGACGTATAATTTTCGCCAAATATCTTGAACGAGCTTCCGGTTGCGCAGAGCGTAAATTTATGTCTTTGATTCGTTGGTTTAAGTGCATGCAAATCGCCCCCCTTTTCAAGATGTTTGGCTAAAACTTTACATATATGCATAGGAAGGTTTTCCTTCACATTTTTATGTACCTATCTACCATTATAAAGTATTTTCATAAATAAAAAAATATTTAAAAAAAAAACGCCATGTCTCTTACGGGGTAAGCAGAGAGAACCGAGCGTCATACTTCTCTTTTTTGCACACATTCCTTGTTTACTTTACATCCACTCATCGTCTCATACATGCTCGTCGATTGTTCAAGCTTCTTATGTTTCCTTCTTTCAAAATATTATTCACATGGTCGTGCTATCCCTTTCTGGGGTTTTCTTATTTAAAAATATGCGATATTTGTAACTTTTAATTATTAACTTATTTGAATCCTTCTGTATATATAATTAGTACACTGGAGGGCTTATTGCCTAATGGCAATTTCATCCAACCAACCAGAGTTAATCTAAAGTAATAAAGCAATCAAAATGTTAGTGTTTGTGTGTGTGTGTGTGTGTGTATGTGTGTGTGTGTGTGTTTGTCTCACGCCTTCTGAAAAACCAAGAGCATCTAAAATCTAATTTATGTGCGAACGTGTACCTGTATACCTGATGCAGTGTCACGCTAAAAATAATGCGATAAAAATGCTGAATTTTAAAAATATTTCAATAATTATTTTTTTCATACAAAATTTTCCAAGTCGTATCTGTCAAAAAAGTGTACATTTTGCACGCAAATATCTGTTAGTTTAAAAGTTAGAAGTAGGTATTTACACAAAAAAAATATATTTTGAAGTATAACTTAGCGTTTAAGTGAAAAACATGGTGAATATTTGGTATAATTATAATGTTTAACTTATTTTTAAAGTAAGCCTTTTGTACATAAACGCCGCCATTTTAATATCTTTTCATACAATATTTCATTTTCCCACCGAATGAATATGTTCTTGAAAATAATAAACATTTGAAATAAATGTAATTATGAAATAATAAAATGAAACACAAGACATTACGGCAATTTTTAAGACATATATTGTAAAAATGTGTTATTTATTAGTAAAGCGATATAGGCATAATAAAATTGCATAATTTGTAAATAATATTTGATTTTTCTGACAATTTTCATTTTTATGGCATCGAACAAACCAATGTAGGTACCTACATATTCAAAAAATGTATCCGAACCATTCGATATTACTTACGCGTTCGAATCGTTTCCATGGCTACAGAAAGAATGTGATATTCAAATAAAATTTGTTAGGAATCGAATTTATTTAGAAGGTTGTTGTAGGTAGGTACCTACCTAATACTATTTACTTACAAATCAACAATAATATACCTATACTGATTTCCTATAGGAAAATTATTTTATTTATTTATTTATCAACCGTTTGTCCGATTATAATGAAACTTTGGTGAATTGTCGAGCGTATGCCCAGGATGGTTTTTGGATTTAAACTTTTTTCTTATTCTTCTTCGTGTATTTGGTCGTTTTACCTATGAAGGGAGAGTATCCTGGGAAAAGAAGGTCCGACTGTCCCTCCATCTCTTCACAGGTCTTCCAGGACGAGTTCTGCATATAAACTTTTTTCTTCTTTTTCTTCAACGTGTACTTGGTCATCTTACCTATGAAGATGAACTATCCTGGGAGATGAAGGTCCAATTTTCCTTCCATCTCTTCGCAGGTTTCTGGATTTAAACTTTTTTCTTCTTCTTCTTCATCGTCTATTTGGTCATTTTACCTTTGAAGGTGGACTAACCTGGGAGAAGAATGTCCAATTTTCCTTCCATCTCTTCGCAGGTATCTGGATTTAAACTTATTTCTTCTTCTTCTTCTTCATCGTGTATTTTTGGTCATTTTACCTATGAAGTTGGAGAATTCTGGGAGAAGAAGGTCCAACTGTCCTTCCATCTCTTCGCAGGTATCTGGGTTTAAACTTTTTTCTTCTTCTTCGTGTATTTAGTCATTTTACCTATTAAGTAGAGCATCCTGGGAAAAGAAGGTTCTTTTATCTCTTCGCGGTTCTTCCAGGATGGTTTCTGGATTTAAACTTTTCTTAACCGACTGATGGGACGGGATGTAATGAAGGGAAGGGAGGCACTAAAGGGCCTGAAGGGACGGGAGGTATAAAACTGCCTGAAGGGACGGAAGGTACTGAAGGGCCTGATGGGAAGGGACGTAATGAGGGATTAAAGGGACGGGAGGTACTGAAGGGCCTGAAGCGGCGGGTCCTGGAGTCTAATTCTTTTTCTTCTTAATTTTATGTAGACCTTTAGGGCAGTTTTTATACAAACTATTTCCTATTGTCTAATTCATCTTTTATACATTTGGGTCATTTTTTTATAAAAATTATTTCCTTTAGTCTAATTATTATTCTTCTTCATTTAAGTACGTAGACTTTTGGGAGAGTTTTAATACAAACTATTTCCAATAGTCTTATTCATTTTCTTTTATGTAGACCTTTTGGTCAGTATTTATACAAACTATTTCCAATAGTCTAAATATTCTTCTTCTTCTTTTTTGTAGACCTTTGGGTGAGCTTTTATACAATCTATTTCCAATAGTCTAATTCTTCTATTAGGTATATGTATTTTTACTTATTTTATGTAGACCATTGGAATAGTTTTTTATACAAACTATTTCTTATAGTCTTATACTTATTTTTCTCTTTTTTATTTAGTCTTTTGGGTTAGTTTTAAGTCTAATAGTCTATTGTGCAGAAATATTATTAACGATATGCACACTTGATGAAAATACATATGAAATGAATGGGATATGGGATGTGACGATATAACCTGCACTAGAATCTTTTCAATACTTTTGTTTAATTAAATTTAAACCATTTATATCATCCTATTTTGAATAATTTTCAACACCTAATATTTAAAGAATGGGGGTTGTGGCCATTACTGAACTCTTCACAACATTTATATTCAAATTAAAAACTATTTACTATAGTTCAAGTCTTCTTCTTCTTCGTTAATGAAGACTTTCAGTCAAATTGAGCAAAAATATAATGCACACTTGATGAAAAAATATAAAAACGAATGGGATGTGACCAATACTAGATCTTTTCAGTACCTACGTTTGTTTAATCAAATTTTAACCACATCCCAACATCCAAAATTACTAAATTTTCAATAGGTACCTACACATTACAATTTGTTTTCGATGATAATATTTAAAAATGGGGGTTGTGGCCAAACCAATCTCTTTACAACGTTGATAAACAGTCATATTTAAAACCATTACGCATAGTCCATGCGAGCAGAAATTGTATAAATATTATACTTCATTCACACTTTATAGCAATATATAAAAAAGAATGGGTTGTGGCCATCACTTGAACATTTTACAATACTTAAACTCAATCAAATTTCAAACCACTTTTCATAGTCTGATATTGCAAAATAATTGGGTGACAATATTATAAAAACGATTGCTTTTTCCTTAACAATTTTACATTCTTGGCCAACGGCGGGACATAAAAGCTAGTGTTAAATATACAAAACAGTGTGTAGGTACTATGGCAATAAGTTAATCACATTACAAGAATAAACAAATTTAGCAAAAGAAAAGTAAAAAAAAAAACAAAGATGACATGAGAACAGTTCATAGCAATGATAGGAATACTAAAGGATAAGGAAAGGAAGAGGAGAGGAAGATGAAATCAGGTGTTGTCAAATAAATATTTTTGCTTTACCCTCTTTTCGAAGATGTTTAGTGAGATAGACTACGTACGAAATATCAGGACTTAGACTATTCCGAAGATCTAAAATATTCAGAACTATGAATAGGAATAGATAGTAAAGTACGTTACGCAGATCAAAGTGGACGCCCGTGGCATGAAATATAAGTGAATTTACCTTTAGATACTGAGGTAGATTTGGATTAAAAAGGACATTGTAATGTAATGACAAGATATGTAGGTAGGTATATTACGGCGTTGTCGAATCTTGGGCCAATGAAGAAAATTACGGTACCTACTGAGAAATATGATCGATTTTTTTTTAGTCCAAAGATTCTTCTTCTTCTTTCGTGTCAGCAACGCATTGTTGCGTTGCTGTGGTGGAAGGATTGGCCAGAGAATTTCTGTTACCAGGGGGCACCGCGTGGAGGTTCCTTCCGTGCTCCCCAGTCCAAAGATAAAACAGATGCAAATATTGTGAAGGCATTCAAGTTTGTTGAGATTATCTATTATTATTAATAGATAATCTCAACAAACTTGAATGCCTTCACGTTTGTTGAGATTATCTATTAATAATAATAGATAATCTCAACAAACTTGAATGCCTTCACATTGTTAAGGCATTCAAGTTTGTTGAGATTATCTATTATTAATTATCTATTTTCAAATGATTTTTTTTTAAATGTATCGTCTTGGTAATCCATATCTATGTATATAATATCCGCCATTGGATTCTACTTAGGTACAATACTTGTAATGAAAGCAATTGACTAAAGACAATTATTTAGCTGTAGGTATATAACATAAGGTGTTACTGACCCCACCAATCTGTTAATGCATTGACTGGTGAAACACGATTCGATATACTTGAAGTTATAACGATGTTGTAATTAACTAATTATGAACGAGTACACACAATACAAGCCGTGATAAAGTGACTTCCAGATGACACAATGGTTCTTAAACTGTTTATCATAATTAATTATTAATGATCCCGTGGCAAAGTAGTATAACGCATCTTTTAATGCCATCCGCTCCGCATTTTTGTAAGTAGATACTGTAATCGCTCCCTTAGCAGTAGGTACCGATTATTTCTTTGGCAACTAACAGGAAGTATACTAAATATTTTTTTTTTGCTTTATAAGGCAATTCACTCCATTTAGAGTGGTATATAAGCAACACGCGCCCAATAATATGTTACTAAATAAGCGATAAACAACGATTGAATTTTAATATAATCACAATAAAAAATGGCGGCATTCGTCATTATGGAATTGTGGTTGAATGGGCTATTGAAAAAGTTATTGAAATCATAACAAGCGATCAAAGCGTGATGTTTATTTTGTTTTTTACAGTTTGATATTTTGTACTATTAAATATTTATCTTCAATTAAATTTACACAAGAATAATAATTAAATGACCAGAACCAAAATCCTCCCACGAACATCGGAAATAAAGATTTTAAGAGCTATCACAGGGAAGACGCTTAGGGACAGAATATGTAATGGCGGATCTGTAAAAACGAGGACATCATACGATGGAGTAGAGCTAGGAGAAGATTCTGGAGGAACCATGTCAACAGGATGCACGCATCTTGAATCCCATCCATAGCGGAAAACGAAATCCCACCAGGACATCGCCTCCCCGGAAGACCACCGAAGAGGTGGGGGGATAGCTGGACCTCAGCTTCACAGGAATAGCTTTCTCGAAAAAACAGATCTACGATCTAAAATAAGAAGGAAAAGAATAGCTTTGGCTTTAGTTGAATATTTAGAGGAAAGTGACGGAATATTTCCAATAATTTAAAGATAAAATACTTAAATTCTAACTGTGTTGTTGGGATGCATGTATATTAATCAAATTTTGCTTCGTCGACATTTCGGAAAATTTTATTCATAGGTATTGGTATAAAATATTCATTCTCAATATTTGATAATTCACACTCAATATTTGATAATTCAACAAAAAAGATTTATGTAGGTATGTACCTTCATAAATCCAGACGTAGGTATCCAGAATTCACTACAATAACAATAAAGTTATGGGTGGGAATAGAATGATTTATTTGATTCATTTTATAAAAATATTTGGATACAAATAATGCAAAAATATAAATAACATACCTACATCTTTATATGACTCCAATGACTTATCATCATTTTATATATTTACGTGTTTTTCAAATTTATTTATTTATTTTAAGCAAACAAACAGTCAAACAATGTAGGTACATTACAAAAACTAAGTGTTACTTATATTGTAAACCAAAACAGTTTGCAGTTATTTTACTCGTCTTGAATAAGTACTCCATATGTAAAAATATGACCATACATAAAAAGTTATTAATTTAGTCAATATTAAGTATCTACAGCTAAACAAAATTAATATAAATGAAAAAATAACAAAAAAATATGTAAATGTGCTCATGAGGAAGGAAAAGGAATGGAAGGAAGCGGGAAATCGAATCACTGCAACGTTATCAACCCCTCATCAATAACTCGTACCTTACCAATGTTGTCGTACCAAATTGCCCTTACCAAATTGTCGTACCTTACCAATGTTTTTGTATTCTACTGGATTTTGTAATAAATAAATAAGATATTGTGTCAATGGCAGAACTTCTTGAACGCTCAAAAAATGTTTATACGAATATCTACAAAAACGCTGTATCAATCATAAAAATTAAAAGTTCCAACATTTCCATTGCTACGGTCGGAGCCAGCAAGTGTTCAATAAAATAATCTTGAACGATTTTTCTCGGTGTTTAGTGTAATCGTGTAGGCATATAATATATCCTAAATAAACGTTGAGAAGCATTAAAGAAATCCATTAACATTTTACATACATACAATGACAGTTGAACAAATAAACACGGCGTATAGTATGTATGAACGCTAATAATATACATCCATCTTCATACACACTGAAACATTATTTTGTATCTTGGGAAGGATACTCAATACTCATATTACCAATAGGTACCTACTTATAAACATTGCTCTAACTAGCTTAACATATTTAAAATGAGCTGACGAGCCACTGGTCTATGTAGATCAAGAACTAGCGATTGTCAGACTTACTTCATAGTATTTAGGCTAGACTTACGGCATAGTATAAAGGCAGTTTTATTTTTTCTGTAAAAGAATTCCACACCAGGCAACAACGATTCGATGATATGAACCCTGAGCAGTGGAGGCTTTTAGAGAAGCATTATAAATACCTATAATACATGCTTTTTTATATTTACTACGAAAAACTATTAAAAATTACGTCTTCCATTTACAGATACTGTTCGTTGGTGGAAACCCCTCGACATCTTCTTCTTCTTCTTCTTCAGCCTGTTTTTTCCATTCTTGGACATAGGCCTCCCCCTTGATCCTCCACAACTCCCTGTCTTGGGCACACTGCATCCATCTCCCTCCGGCACATCTCTTGATGTCATCAGAAATACACGTTGAAATTTTAATTAATTGTCATACAATAACCGATGTGTTAAAATAGCAAAATTCATCACTTTGAAGTCTATTTTCATCGAAAACCACCACTAATCAGGGTTCATATTATCCAATCGTGGTTACCTGCTGTAGTATCATATATATTTTAAAATAGATTATCACCATGGTTAGTCAATTGATTTATATTCAGTCATCCTGGATTCAATTCCCAGCAGAGGTGAAATTTAGGTAGGTAGGTATATATTTTTTTACCCACATTTTATCATAAATCGTTTTCCACACATTTGTCTCTGGGTCCTTATTTCCTGACCTGATCTATTCAGTCGTTGACAAAGCGGTTAAAACTCTGGACTAGTGATCCTATAGATCCGAATTCAAATCCAGCCTCGAAGGATATTATATGTATACCTACACATTACAAGCATTTGTTTTATACAATTTGGCCAATTTTTTAATAGGTAGATATAAAATACATACATACATATATACCTACATACCATCACGACATATCACATACTTAATGTGGGGTAACCTGGGACAGGTGTGCGGGTGTGCATTACCTTATAAAGGGAAGCACGACACATCCGCTGTGAGACACCGGCTTAGAATAGTGTTTCCACTATTTTCTATAATCATCGTGTTCGGGTGTTCCGTGAGAGCCAGGTAATCGAAAAAAACATATCGCATAGTTCAACAATGAGGTTCACCACGTATTCTGAATATTGCCTTTTTAGGTGAGACGAGACCGTCATACACGCATGTGTCGTGCTTCGTTTTACGCAGACTACGCCTTTGAGTGAATTTTGATATCAAATAATGTTATTGCATTTTTATTTTGTAATAATATTATCTGCTAAAGTTTTAATAAATAAATAAAAAAATAAACTTAAGTACCTACCTGAGGTCTTTTTTGCTTTCTGCTTTCTGTTACGTTTGTTTACAACTCAGACTAAATATTATACGGGGCAACCTTTACGCACCAAAATTAATTATACCTATCTAATTGGTTTAAAGTTCAAACTAAATACAGTTAAACCAGATTCTTATATGCACGTGGAAAAACATATTAAACCCATAGAATGAATATAATAGTGTTTACATCTTCAACTTCCGAACGAATGGCGGTAAAGACAGTTGTTGGAAACCATCGGTGATCAATTTTACTACTTATTTATTTTTGATATAAAGGACAAAAATAAAGAAGACAAAACTAACAAAAGTAATTCAAAATTAAAACAACAGATGATAATGGTACCTATATGTAGGAATTGGGGGGAGTGGGGACGGATAAAGGAGTTAGGTATTCCATGCCTCATACCACTGCGTCATTGCCGATATACTCCTGCGATATTGCGGATATGTATTTTTGAATACATTAGTATCACAAAACCTTGTGTACCTACTGCTTGCAAATGCGTGGAAAGCATGAATTAATCCTGTGATTAGTGCTACATTGAGGAATATATATATAATATATATATATATATATATATATATATATATATATATATATATATATATATATATATATATATATATATATATATATATATATATATATATATATATATATATATATATATATATATATATATATATATATATATATATATATATATATATATATATATATATATATATATATATATATATATATATATATATATATATATATATATATATATATATATATATATATATATATATATATATATATATATATATATATATATATATATATATATATATATATATATATATATATATATATATATATATATATATATATATATATATATATATATATATATATATATATATATATATATATATATATATATATATATATATATATATATATATATATATATATATATATATATATATATATATATATATATATATATATATATATATATATATATATATATATATATATATATATATATATATATATATATATATATATATATATATATATATATATATATATATATATATATAGATTTGAGTGTCTGCTTGTTGGCACACGAAATCGTATATTAGGAAACAACAAAATAGACTTATTTTATTACCTACGTGAACCTCAGGATCAATGAAAACATATTTTAATACATTCTTCTTCTTTAGCTTCTTCTTCTTGTAGGTTTTGGAGACCAGTTTTTTTTCAGTGTGCCCCTCCTGCAAGCCCCCCTATAATGCCGAGCTCCAGCTATCTCTAGATGGTCTACCTCGTAGTCGATTGCCAAGATTAATTTGTTATAAAAATTTTGGGTAACCTGTTGTCTCCAAGTGATCTCGTCTTCAGCTCCTGCATCATCTGACGATGTCCCTAATATTGTAGATCTCTCTTATATCAGTGTTCTGCATTCGATCTATATGGACGACTATCGCGAAGAAGCGTAGGGTTCTAATCTCTGTCGTCCGGAGCAGGCTCATTGTTCTAGCAATAACCGCTTTGGTTTCAATCGCATAGATCATTATGGGCCGTACACACGTCTTACTCTGTTAGCATGTGTTTATTATTCCAATCAGGAATGTGTAATGTGTATCTCAGGCAGCTAACAACTCAACTGCATATTAGGTACCCTGTTTTGTATTTCGCGTGTTTCACATTTAAACATTGTGTCATTGATCTCAATTTGAGCCATCCTTATTAGAGTGATCGGCTAAAACCTTACATAATGGGGTTGCTGCGCAGAAAATTTATTTTGGATCTTTGGCTTGGTTATTATACGTGTATACCTTCCCCCCTCATACAACGCCGAATATTGACAAGATGTTTGCCGATACTGAAATTGATCAAAGCAGTTCAACTTTGCACTATTGGTTGCAAGATGAAAATGTTGTCAATCTCTGAGATGACTAGACCACCAAGATATCGAACGTAGATTTTGATGCCATCTTCTGTAACACAGTCTGTCATGTCAGTAACCTTTGTTTGTGTAACCATGTCACAGTTACATTAGGGATATAGTTACATACAGTAACATGTGGCCAACTATACCTACCAATTTATATGGAGGAATAAAGGAAGAACACATTATTAGGTGTGTAGTTATATCCTTAATTTTTATATTCCCTGTAAATGGATCAACGTTGAGATGCTTTATTATATTTTAATTTTCATTACTACGGTATAGTGGAGACTTTACAATTTTTAAGTCAATTGGTGGTCATCAGATATGGTCAGCATAATCTTGATTAAAGCTTCTTCTTGATTAAATTTTTATTTTGGTTTGGTTGTCGTCTAACACCTATACTAAATGTCATGTATTTAGTTTTGCCAATATTAATAATAGAAATAATGAACACTTCCTTGCACTCTGAGCAAGTGGCGAATTTATTGCCAAATGGCAATTTCTTCCAACTAACCAGTGTTTTCAGCCCAGAGAAGCAATATTTGGAAGGTTGGAAGGAAGAAATTGCCTAATAGCAATAAGCCCGCCAGTGTACAATATATTTATTAATACACCCGTAATAAATATTTGCGTGAGAAATAAATTTCTCCTCTGCTGGAAATCGTACCCAGGACGCCCGCACAGAAGCCACAACTTAACAACTGTGCCACGGCGGTCGGTTATATTATTAGCCATTGTTTTATCATGCTGGTGCCTTCAGTAGTTTTCGGAATGAATCGGAAGTCAAAATAAGAACAGTATCAATATTAAGTTGGCATAAGGAATTAGTGTATAGTAAGAATAAAATCGGACCTAAAATACTTCCTTGAGGAACTCCGTAAGATATATTTCTGTAAAGACTATGTTGTTCAGTTGCCTACGTTAAAGGGCATTTCACACTACGGAATATATATTACATTCAAAGTCATAAATTGATATCGCTCACCGTACTTTTAAATGGGACTATTCACACGGAATATTTTGTCTCAGTGTGAACAGTCCCATTTAAAAGTACGGTGAGCGATATCAATTTATGACTTTGAATGTAATATATATTCCGCAGTGAGAGGGCACCTTCAGTGATTGAGGGCGATCAGATATAGGTACGTATATGATTTAAACCGATTGTATTCAGTGCTGACTACGTTAATATTTTCTATTTTTTTTAAAATGATTTTATGGGATACTGTGTAGAAATCTTTTATTAGGTCTAGAAACACTGCTATGCAACACTTAATCGAATTAATGCCTTTCAATACCGAGTTTGTTACATGCACCAAAATATTATTACTGCTGCCAAAGTAGGTACCTATTTTTTACATTTGATATTGCATCATTTCTACAAAACGGATCATTGTGATTAAAACAACTTAGTTAGTTGGAATATTAATAAAAAAAATATACCTTAACTTTTTAATTATGTTCTGTATATATTCTTGTAGAAAAACAATAATCATACCCCGATTTTTGATATTTCTCTTATATTTCTAAAAAAACTATAAGGTATAGAGCAATATATGTATATTTTTAAAGAAGAACAAAATATCTGGAAAAAATGTTGAGAAGTTGCATTAATGCATCAGGTTAAGTAAATAAACCAAAAAAACTTTTATTTCGCAATGGCGCTGAATGTAAAATAAATGTTTTTAGGTTTCTTTACTAAACCTGAAGCATTAATGCAACGTCACTACATATTTTTCCAGATACCTAATATATTTTGTCTTCTTTAATTTAAAAAAAATATACATATAAGTACCTACTGCTCGACGCCAAATAGGTTATTAAAAATATAACATTAATATTGAAAATCGGGGTATGCCATTATTTTTCTACAATAATTTATACAGAACAATATCAAAAAATTAAGGTATATTTATCTTTATTAACTATTGTGTGTGCCACTGGTTTTACCCAATTACAGGAGGAAGGAAAAGAAGGAATATTTGCCTACCTTTCCTGGCGTGGTTCAGATTTTTCCCAATGGCTCCTGATGCTCACTTCACACAATATTCACTACACCACTAAATTATAAATTGGATGGCGATGTTTGATTTGTATGAATTATTTTCACTAGATTTGATGAGAGTCCGAAGGTCACACGGCGTGTTCTTGATGATGACTGAATTTTGTAGGCAAATTTGTAGGTATGAAAGGAAGTAGGTAGGATAAAATGCAACAATAATATTAAATCTCAAAATATTGACATGTCATTACATATACATTCGTATCCATGTGCATATATGTATGTATGATCATATCACTCACTATAACATAATTATAGCGAACAACTATCTAAATTATTTTTTTCTAAACGATTTTTTTTTTTTTTTATTAAAGAAACCAAAAATACATAGATACAAAAATACATTTTACAATTAAGATAATAATATACACATATAGATAGCAAAAATATATATACGTTGATACATATATACTTTATTATTATTATTTTGGTATAAACCACTTCACTAGGCAGAGCCTGTTTCGAGGTGGCGAAAAATAAAGTCGCATTATATACTACAGATTATATTACGTTCATTATTTTACTATTTTTTACACTAGATATAAAGTTACAAATTATTGAGGCTTAAGCAAGTTTCCGCAGTAAATAATGCCTTTCCTTCTTATCCATGATTCTATTGTTTGTTTTAGTTTCAGTTTTTTCATCAACTGAATGTCTTTAATTTCTTTATTTATAAGATTAAAAATTTTTGCAGCTAAGTAATAATAATGTCTTTGTCCGAATGTCGTGTTTGTCTTTGGAGTCAAGAGTAAATGTCTATGTGTCGTTTCGTAATTGTGTTGTACTGTAATGTGATTGACTTTGTCCCTTTGAAAATGAATAGAGATAATTTTTATATATAATTGTGGTATGTTAAAAACTGAAAATTCTTTAAATAATTGTATTGTTGGATATGTGAGAGGTTTTTTCATTATGACCTTAATTAAAGCTTTTGTGCCTTAATTAGAGGGTCCATATTAGAAATATTGATGGTAGGTATATCAAATTGAAAAATAGGTACGTCGGCAGCAGTCGCCCCCTTAACAGACATCAATAAAACTCATTCAGGGATTATAAAGTTACAAAAGAGGATTTTATTGATCGGATAAAATTGATTCCCCTTAATTTTGAGAAATTTTTGAAAAGATGAGTAGGGACACGTACGTAGGATCTTCAAAAAAAATAATTCTGTATATTATCCTACACCAAATTGTAGGATATACGGTGATGGCTTGAATGAATCAACGGTAAACATGATATTATAAAAACACGTCATGACACTGATATGACATAATATTCAGACTTCATCGGAAATCAATGATCAAAGTAAAAAATAAATGGACATGTGTTTTCGTTTTTTTTTTCTAAAGGCAATCGAGGCGCCATCTATTGAAAAGGGATTCAAAGAAAACATTACTTTGAGTGCGTTGTTTGTAGCTAATATCTTTGCCATTATAACCGCTATTATTTTTTCATTCTGGCCACCCAGAACTAAATGTCATCAAATTTGACTCGGAAGTCTTTCGTAATTTTTGAGTATAAGTTACAGTTTACTTATGTGTGCCTTAGTAACAAGGACAGGAAAAATGAAAAAGAAATAGGAGTATGTATAAGGCCCTTGTATACCTAGGGCATTCGGAAGTACACAAATATGCACACTAAATTACCTTCTAATGTATGTATAAAACACGAAAAAATATAGTACATCGCCAAATCTGTGATATATACAATATTTTTTCGTAAAAAATAGGTAAAATTTAATGGCTTATTTTAAATAGCAAGAATAGTACCTATTAAATTAAAATAGTATGAAACTCAGCCGTGATTTTCATATTCTCTTTCGATTGAAGTAAAAATCTTCTTCATAGGCCCTGAAGTTTTTCAGTTACTTACAATAAAACAATGAAAAGGGGTTTTACTAAAACAAATTTTACAAGAAAAAAATGAAACAAATTCAATTTTCAAGAAACTCATACAATAGAATAAAGATTTTAAAATAAACTGTTCTTTAAGTTACGTATTTTTTGAGGGTAGGTCCTGAGGAAAAGATTTTCAGAATTTATTATTTAACCTTCTGTAGCCTCTTTATATTTGAATAAAGCATTTTTCCCAACATAAACGAATATCGAATATTTTTTTAATTGTAGGTATAGGTATACGCAAACATTGGATTTTTTTTCCCTTTCGGGAGTCAAATGATATTTTTATTGACAAACTTTTTAACATCTAAACATACATATGTTAGACCCCACCTCGAATTTGCCTCCGAAATATGGAATCCTATCCACGTGTCTAAGTCACACCGATTGGAAAGAGTGCAGCATAAATTTTTAAATTACCTCAACTTTCGTTCATATCACAGATTTGCATCTAAATCAGATATTTTAACAGCCTTCAACATTGAGACATTGGAACTTAGACGTACCGTTACTGACCAAATGACATTATACAAAATTCTAAATTACATAATTGACTCACCCGTCATATTAAAATTAATTCCTTTTCATGTCCCGATGCGAAGTGGCAGACGTAACACCCTATTCTACACAGACCGAGTGCTTACCACTACAGGGCAGAACGCATTCATTGTGCGGGCTTGCAATAGTTACAACAATAACTTTGCAGGCCTGGACATGTTTGATAGTAGCCAACTGCGATACAAAATTGAACTATATGAAAGGTTGCATTCGCCTACAACGATAGTTGAATAAATATTAATAAATATGTTTACTTCACTCCTTACAACCCATCCTATAACCATGCACATCCTTCTTATACTTATTACAATATATGAAATGCTTTTTTTTATTCAATTTTTTGTAACTGTCATTATTCTGTACTTTCTGGGATTGGTATGTAATTGGTCTCATTTCTGTAAATCGTTTGTGTATTGTAAGTGTTAACATGACTGTTTACTAATCAAAATAAATAAATAAATAAATAAATAAATAGAGACGAAGTTGGGATATTGTAGAAGAACCAGGATCTCGAGGCACCTACAGGGCTTACGACCTGTCATCGGCTGGTTTACGTGATCACTTTATGCGCTTGCGCAACTTTCACCAGTTATGCCTTCTTATTGAGTTCCCTTATCAATATAATTTTTGAAAGTTCTATATATTTGAATATTGTGTAATAACGAATATGTACTGATTAATCAAAAAATAATTATTAATAATAAATTCTGAAGTTCATGACTGTTTTATTCAAGTACATAATAATTATAATTAACTGGGATGACTTTTATGGCGCCCTTTTTGTGATAACCTCTCATCAAGAGCGTTTTGAATAGATTCAATCCGCTATGATCAGAATTGCGCTGCCACTCTTTTCTATTATCATCGTTTTTGGATGTTCCTTAAGTAACGGTTTATCAAAAATACAACAGGCAACTTTAACATCTCACATAGTTTAGCAAAGAGGTTCACCATCACACATTCTGAATGTAGTGCCTTTTTAGGTGAGTCGATACTAGTGTGTAGGGATACACGCAGCATATTATGTAGTGATTCGAGTAATAGAAAATACAACAGGCAACAATAACATCTCACATATGTAGTTCAGCAATGAGGATCACCAACCATTCCGAATGTAGTGCCTTATTAGGTGAGACACGAATGGTGCTTGGGGAAACACGCATATGTCATGTTTCGTTTTTCATAAGGTAATGTCAATATAAAACCGTTAAAATACTTTCTAAACATGATTTAACTGTGAATAAAATAGAAATAATAGAAAATTTATTAATTATGCTAGTGAAAATCCGATTACAAATTTAATATGTGAAGAATACTTCTTTGAAAAAGGGTGCCCTTAATTTTGTTTTATATATACTTGTTCCAACGTACCAACCTGCATCTTCGGAATTCATTATCTTCTTCAGAGCGTTTAATCTTGTTTTCTCTCACGCTTAAAATCCTCTGTTCATCCGTGTCGGTAGTCTCAACTCCTTAAATTTACCTAAACATTAGCTGAGTGGTGAATGTATGGTTATTTGTCATTATCGGCGACTTCGTCACTTCAGGGGGGCAATAAAATAGTGATGGGCCAAATGAGATTTATTCTTGGTCTTATATAATTTTTCATATAAAAAAATAACTTCAAAATGTATGTGTGTCAAGATTGTAAAAAAAGGTGTTTGGTTATCTCTGCCTACCATACAAGGGATATGGCGTGATGGATTGTATATTTGTAGTGATATTTTCATTTGTACTATTCGCCTATACAAATACACAAATTAATGAGTTTCATGTGATTCCCATCATCAAATCTCTTCCCCTTTCTGATTAAATGAATCATCGAATTCGAAAGACGTGTTCAGAGGACATATAACGCTAAATCTACTGACTGAAAACATGATACCTATATTAAAACTGCCTAATTCACTATGAAGTTACGTGTTATTAAGAGTAACTATCGCGTGCATTAAAAAATGTTTATAGGTAGGTACGTGATTTAAATTATCGGAATCCCAAAATTTGTTGATTTTTTACATTTTAAGAAAAAACCTGACTTGAAATTAATAAACTTTATCGGCCATTCACTTTGATTTTATGCACTCTTTAAGTAGGTATATAAAAGATTTATTTCTCTACGACACATAGTAATGGAGTAATTTAAAAAGAAATGCTGTAAAAAGTATATTTTTAAATATTTTTTAGGAAAATTTAGGCTGAATTTTAAAATTGCATGACAAACATTCACTAGATAAATTATGAAAACACGTATGGATTTTTTTCTAGAAACACACTGTTTAACATTTGATTTGATATTGGGGTGTTTCGGTTTATATGCCCCCTTAAAGAATTGTTTTTAATTGCAGACGACTTTGCAAATTGAATATTTTGATATTTTTTTTCTTACGAGTTCCATCATCAAAACTCGATGAAATTTAAATAATATGTGAAGCATTCCCTTTCCGTTAATTAATTAAAATAGGATAATGTGGTAAAGAAATACTACCGCTGAAGGGAACATTGAAGAGTTTGATGATTTTCTCAAGATCCCATAGTGAGATCATGACCAATCACAATTGCTGTTGGACCAATCACAAGATATTATATCTTTCTAATAAAAAAAAAATCATCAAAATCGGTCAACGTGGTAAAAAGTTATCGCTGATATAGGTACATTAATCGACTTATTCTTCTTCTTTGGCTGGTCCTCTTCCCAGTTAATCTGGGGTCGGCCCTCCTGGTACGCAGTCTCCACGTCTTTCTGTCCTGTGTCATCTCACTGGTCAGCTGCTTCTTCCTCAGCTCTCTGTCAATACTCTTAATACTAATTTAAAAATATTGACAACTGACTCTTTTGAGCGAAACGCGTCAGTGGTAATCGAAATAATACTACATCTTTGGTCTAGCATATATATTTTGTCCATCACTATAATATGTATTTCCAGGGCGGTTCAAAGGTAACTGTTTAGTATCACATAACCCACTTAAATAACGCCCACCAGGTCGAGTGATACCCTTATGGGGCGCCATAATTATTAGGTAGGTATGCCATATTTTGACAATTATACAAGTGCTTTTTTTTAACATTACATACAAACATACATGGTTACTTTATTCGGAGTAGGCAGACAGCCTTGAACGCTGTCTGCCTACTCCGAATTTTCTATTTTTCTATTTTGACGATTATCCATCGTTTCATTTTTCTCTATTATTATTTATTATTTTTGTACACTATGTGTACAAGAAGATAATAAATGTGTGGGTCTCACGCTGGGATGAGCTCCGGAGACCGGGTTTACCCCCGGTCGAAGGTCTAATACAGCGGTGGGCCTAATCTGGCCTGGAGTGATGCTGTGGCGGAGTGGTCGATGACTCGTTGACGTTTCGTGCCGTCCCTTCTCCCTTCGTGGAGATGTCTAAATCAAGTGCCCCCATCTGGGTGGGTCCTCCTTCCTCGCGTCGAGGTTAGCTATCGCACCTGGTGATGCGGGTGCGATGGCTCTTTTGAAATGTCAGGACGCCTCTGTCCTGGCTCCCTCACCTATTAATCTAAGGCTTAAGACTAAGACAGTATTATTAAGACAATTATCTTGTAAGATGTATAGTTATAGTATGATGCTAGTTATAAGTAGTTATAAGTACCTAGAAATTAAGATTAGTTTTAATATTAGTAAGATGCATTAGGTAGGCTTCATCCTCGAATGAGGGCACTGAGAGTCTATAATTTAGCAGGCGGGGTTTGTTGGGGGGAGCCCATCCGGCAAACTCCGAGCCCGCCTGCGTAAAAAGATTTGCAAGTAAGTGCGGGTAAAGAGGTGCTAACGCGCCTGAGATACCCGGGTAAGCGGTGGGTGACTTTCAGTGTACACTATGTGTGCAACAAGATATATAAATAAATAAAAGAGGAAAGGGAAAGAGGGCTTATTGCCAAACGGAAACTTCTTCCAACCAACCAGAGATGATGTTAATATACAATACAATCTATAATATAGCAATACGGTTATGACATAATGATAACAAATACAACAAAGGCAAAGTAAAAAAAGGCTTACCAACTCTGCCATAGCACAGTTGGTAAGCCGTTCGGTTTCTGTGCGGGTATCCTGAGTTCAATCCCCAGCAGAGGAGAAATTTATTTAAATTTCTCACGCAAATATTACTTCTCTGGGCTGCAAAAATTGGTTAGTTGGAAGAAATTTCCATACCGCAATAAACTCACCATTTGCAGGTTGCAAGGAAGTGTTCATTATAATTATTAAAAAAAAGGGTCGAATTTAATAACAGTTCATAGCATTGATAGGAAAACAAAAGGATAAGGAGAGGAAGAGAGATAT
Organism: Molanna angustata; assembly: GCA_963576475.1. Lineage (NCBI taxonomy): Eukaryota > Metazoa > Arthropoda > Insecta > Trichoptera > Molannidae > Molanna > Molanna angustata. The sequence goes on along the minus strand of OY754987.1, from coordinate 10,079,131 downwards.
TTTAGCTTTATCTTTTTTTTATATTTTTAATGAAATAGCCGACGTAATATCAGGACTTTAACTATACCATAGCCTTGCTGATTGTACTTTAAATGAAGACCTACGTGGATTTAAAGATAAGTGAATAAATTTATCTTTGAGATACTGAGGTAAGAAAAGTTAAAATTAATGTAGACCCCAAGGTCTATCGCGACCCCGGTATAAGAAATACATTGATTATTGATATGAATAGATGGGAGTTGCAAATTTTTCAAGGGAGGAGAGCAGGCGAGGGCTACCAACAACAAATGCTTGAGACCTAAAAGAATTTATGAGGAGACCATGTTCCGATGACCAGGAAGTGACAAAATGAAGATCTTAGTTCATAGAAAGACTAGCATTGACAACTATGTAGGTGTCATCTAAATGCTTATCTTTTTCTGATAATCAAACAAAATTAGTACGTTTCTTTTAAAAAAATATTTGCATTATTATGCTATCATTTTCTCGGTCAATGAGTGCCTGTCTCAAAAGGTTGCAAATGAGGGATTATTATCATTGACGATATATTCTAACAAACGAATAAATTATTATAAAAAGAGTAAAAAATACGACTGATCATCGCAACACAGAGAGAATGAAGAGTTATACATAGTACCTAATATCTTTCTTGAATTACTTGAAAATATTTTTTTAAATTTCTGAATCGATTCAGACGACATGATATTATCATCACTTAGGGTATTCCATAGTCTAGCTGATTGTACTTGAACAGGAGAACTAAATTGATGTACCAATATTACTGTGATAAAGTAAAGGTTCTTATTTATGTTTTGTGGCTTTTAAATAGCCCACTTATCTCGTCTAAAGATCTCCTTATGTTTTAAGAGAAAAACATCAGATAAAGTAGTCAGGTATTGATATTTACAAGAAAACACGTTTTTTTATCAAACATGTCATGTTATTGCGTGGGAATCTTGTTGCCACCACTTGAAAACCATTATAAACAAATTATATACAATGCCACCTGTTATTTCTCTAGTTAAGCTGTGATTTAAGAGGTTAGTTGCAGTCAACATGCTAAAAACAGGGTAACAAAAAGATGATGCACAATTTCTTCTTGGCTGAAAAATCTCGCCGGTGATACAATAAAATAATTACATCTCTAAACTTTTAGAAAAGTTATGAATGAGTTCTGGCCATATTATTCCCTGCCCATTTCCATTCTAAGAACTGAAAGTACCGTCAATGTGTGGTGAAGTCTCGCTGTTGAATCGACGGTTACCGAGCACTGTTGGGACGGGAGACCTTGCCATGACTGGTGGGCCTCCACTTTTGTGGTTGGACTCTTATAGGGGTAGTGGAATGAAATATGCTTGATAGTAGTTCCTTGTTTTGTCAGATGAGCAGCTGCTCCGGTTATGAATAGAGCTACAAGCTCTGAAACTTTACCGATGGAGTGGATTAGGAGACTGCGAATTTCCATCTACCAATTTCCATTTCATAGTCTCTATAAGATGCATTAGGTAAACTTCTGTTAATTTTCTCACCGTTTCCTTTGGGTATTAATCTCAAAAAAGTATTATGTTGATGATTTCTATACCAAGATTTATTTTTATTCTTCAGTTTAAGTTGTCATCTTGACTGTGCCTTTTATGGGTACAAATATTATGATTTACGCAATTGGTACTTACCTACTTTAAATTTTAATGCTTTTTATTAATATTAACTTGATGCTGGAATATTTATGCTTACTTTCGCTATTAGCAACAATGTAGTTCGCAAGAAGAGATGATGTGGAATTTAAAGATTGATCTCAACGATGTTACATATAATACATATGTAGGTAATAGTAGTCCAAAACATAATAGATGGATCACTTCAATGCGGAACAAATTAGGTCGAACCAAGGACGATCTTAACTTCTTAAGGAACAACCACACCGACTTGCCACAATAGAAACCTCAATTACGTTTAAGAATAGTCTGATCGATTGGAATGTTTTGGAAAAAACACAAAACTTATTGCATTTGAAATACCATCGGTGCCAAAATTGAACGAAGTAGGTACTTCGTAATTTTAAATTTTGATGAGCTTGAGTTTAAATCCTACTGTTTTATTACTTTTGGGTGTGGCAAGTAGATTTTTCTGAATGTTTGTATTTTTATAAGTTCTCTCTAGCAAAATTAATTGATCATTGCTGTCCGTAGGCCTCTTCAAGGTCCCATTGACAATGTGGACTTAAGAGATCTCGAAGAACAATCACAAAGGTTTCAATTAATAATTGTTCCATCGACATCGTTCCAGCCTTATCTTCAGATACCCCCAATCAAATTTACCGTTTGCAGAGATCTTGGTCACATCTCTGATGCCCTTCATATAAATATCTGAACTCGATGACAATTTTCTATTCACACTCGCTGATATTTTTTTGCACCAAGGTGCCGAAATTGCTAATCTAGAGGGCTCCACGAACTACTCGATGTGCTTTGATTTTTTGTTCATTCTATAGTTTTGTTAAGGGGCCGATTACATTACCCATTTGCGGAGCGGGTAGAGGTGGGAGAAGACAAAAACGATTGAGTTGTGGCAAACGCTATACTCCTCACTACCAAATCACTCCACAAATACCTAATTCAAAAATTTGAATGGAAAATTTCAGCATTTTCATAACTCAAACTTAAAACTTGACATTTAAACTTGATAATTTTCAATGTCATTTTATGTAGGTAAGTAATATGCCTTTATACAATTTGAAAATAACAATATCAAATTTTAAGTTTCCTGACCTTGAAGTCACTATAAAATATTTGACAGTTAAATAAATTGAGAAGCAAAAATCAAAATATAATGCTATAAGTAATATAAGATATACAAATTTGCAAAATTTTAAAATAATCGCATAAGTTCAATCGATAAACACGCCGTACAAAGCATATTTTATTTTTTTTTATTTTATTTTATTGGGGGTAGGTATACACAGATCTACAGGTTACATTCATTAAAATATTATATATGCTAAGTGGTACAATCTATAGCTAGGCCTGCCATCCAATTATGTATATCCACTGTTATAATATTTAACACACAGAAGAGAAAAAAGAAAATTTAAAGAAATAATTATTAGGAGATGGTCAAGGATAGTGGGATAGGTAAGTGACGGGAATGTCAGAGGATAACTAAAAGAGGGAGAGCAAATTAAGTTGTACAGTATTCATACAATAAAATAAAGCAAAACATCTATATATTGTTTGTTATCTAGGATCAGGTTGAATAATTCTTTCATATACCTACTATACGGAGTGTGAAATATGTATAAACTTTTGAAATTTTTTATAAATACCTATAGTACACACACAGATACAATGTGATGAAACTTCAAAATACAATCTCAGCATGATGTTAGTTGATAATCTGCAATAGAAAAATAAGAGTGAAATTACTCTGACAATTCACTTCTTAATGACAAGATTTTTTTTCTTACCTCCACTACCATTCGTTCTGTCTATAATTACTCTTGCGTTAGTACTGTCAACAAAGAAGAATGGTTTTCAAAAATTTAAATTCGTTGATTGTTGTGGTCAGCCCTTTAGTTTTCAAGTGTTGCTATATTGAATAAGATCGGTATGGGGGAGTAGATAATCAGTATGCGCAATATTACAGAAGTGGATATAAGAGATTCAATATAAATAGAATATTTGGCGGTGAAACATAATATTATTCTTCAGTATGGCCAACTTTAACATAACCAAGTGCAATAATTATACAATACTTGAGCGGCTCTAAATTACCAACCACGCATTTCATTTTTAACGACTGGCAACAAAGATTAAAAGTTTGACTTTTAATCTCCACTACAATGAAATAGTAGATAGTTATGATATCATAATTTTAAACGGAATTTTGATTATAGTAGTTGAGAGAGCTATAAAACTGAAAAACTCCATACCTAATTATACCGGTATGTAGGTAAAAAATTAAACCAGGTTAAAATTTCTACTAACCTCAAAATGTTCATTCATTCATACATACAATCACGGCAAATCCTGCAATGTGGAGCAAGCAGCGACAAGTGTGCGGGTGTGCATAACCTTATAAAATGTACTAAGACACGTGCGTGTTTGCCCACACAGTAACTAGGTGAGATGTTATTGTTACATGTTGTATTTTCGATTACCCGGCTCTTACGGTACACCTGATAACGATGATAATAGAAAAGAGTGGAAGCACTATTCTAAGCCGGTGCCTAACAAAAATTTATTTATAAATGTATTTTTTAATACAGTCCCTAAAGTAAATAAATAATTTTATTCCTATATTAAAAACGTCTGTAGTTACCTACTTGTTTTTCCAATATTTTATTACTTTGTATAAGTAAATAGGTACCTACCTACAGTTTAGCGGCAAATAACTTGATGATTACGTCAAGCGGGTGCGCAGGGTGTATTTTTATTTTGCTTGGTGGTACCAATCCATATTTCATTTCATTTTATTTCATTTCATTTCATTTCATTTCATTAAATTTCATTTCATTAAATTTCATTTCATTTCAATTCATTTCATTCCATTCCATTCCATTTCATTTTTGTTCAGCTTATTCCGGAGAAGGTTTGTGCATTATAAATTATTTATTTATTTATTCGATATCTCACAAAAAAATTGAAAAAAAAAGTTGGTATTGAATTGACACTTAGTAGGTTTGTTCATCGCGCAAACTAGAGGGTTTAAAAATTAATATTACTTATATAAAACTGGTATAATGCTAAAGGTTCTAGTACCTATATTTGTTTCAATATTTAAATAATATTATAAATGAATGAATGAATAGGGATGGAAGGGGAAAAAATACGGAATTATAATTAGCGACTCTAGATAAGAATGTTAAGTAATAAAAAGGAATCATACCAAGAAAGAATTTTTATATATTTGGAGGTAATTAATTAAACAGGCAGGAAAACGCCTGCCGGGTTTTACTAGTATCTTATAAAATTTTAAAATAGAACGAACTTTTTTCCGGATATTCTAGAATTAAAAAATAGAACCAATTCATTATTTATATTTTGTACAATTTAAAAATAGAGCACGCTTATTTGCCGCAGGAAACGGAAATGAAATTCAAATAAAGAACAAACGATATTTTCATTGGTTCACCCGCTACGAACTAAGTGCAAAAAGTATGTGGGGTTTGAGGGGGGTAATTCGCTAATAGTCTCATCTCCCTCTTTCCTCCCTTTTAGAATGGTGTGAGGGAGGGGGACAGAGCGCTACTGAACCGGAAAACTACTTTTCAATTATTCCATCTCCCATTTAACATCTACCACACTCGTTTAGATCTTCTTATATTGAAGTCGGACAATTCAATAGAAAGCGAGAGGAATTTTTGTCACATATATACGAAGGAGGGTCGTGGGCAACAGTCAACTCTCCTCTTTTGTAGATCCCGAGGTTAAGGTCCTAGTATACCCTGGATATACGGATGTACGCAAAAATGCACACTAAATTAGCTTCTAATGTATGAAACACGAGAAAATATTGTATATCACCTGATATGTGATATACAACATTTTATCGTGCAAAATTTAGAGGTTTTTTTTAAATAGCAAGAAGAGTTATTGTAATATTATAATAATAAAAAATTCAGCCGGTAGATTTTCATATTCTCTATCGAATAAAGTAAAAATATACTTCATAGGCCTTGTAGTTTTTTAGTTACTTACAATAAAAAAATAAAAAAGGGTTTTACTAAAACTAATTTTACAAGAAAAGTATTAAACAAATTCAAAATTCAAAAAAATCATACAATAGATTAAAGATGTACCTACATACAAACTGTTTCTTATTTCAAAGACGTATCTTTTGAGGGTATTAGGGAAATTATTTTCAAAATATAATGTATAGCCTACTATAGCCTCTTAATCACTATAGCTTGTTCTGATGTTCATGTTCTATTTTTAATCTGTATTTTTAAAGGTGCATATTAACCTAAACACCCAAATTTTAAATAAAATTTCTCAAATATCTGTAACAGTGTGTTACTAAAAAATATCATCAGTATTTTTACATTTTTTTAAATAATAATTAATCATATGTCCTTGTTAAACAAGTATATATTATACATCTCACTACATTCCCTAAAATAAGCATAAATGTTAAACAAGTACATATACATCTTCCTACGTTCCCTAAAATAAGCATTAATGCTTGTGCTATAGGTAAACGAAATCGGTCGAGGCAGGATTCGAACTCGTGACCACTGGATTACAAACCTAATGTGCTAACAACTCTGCCATTTCTCTAGTGAATGTTCGTGACAAAATTAAAAAAAAATCTCAACAACTTAAAAAATACCCTTATTAACAGATTTTTTAATTTGTCACATAACTGTATGTCGTTGAGAAATAAATATTTTATTTGCTTAAATAGTATTTATGTAAATCAAATCAGGTTTGTTTTTAAAATGGAAAAAAATCAACAAATTTTGTTTTTCCGATTGTTTCAATTACGTATAATCCTTTTAACGCACGCCATTGTTACCTTTACTAATACGTTACTTCATAGTGCATTAGGCGGCTTTAATAAATCATGTTTTCAGTTATTAGATTTAGCGTTATATGACCTCAAAACATTTTCCCTCAAGCGTTGTATGACATAAAACAGCTAGCATATTGCGTATTATGAGAAATTTTGTAGACAAGAGATTACGTTGTTTATTTTGTCTATACATAATAGAACATAACCAATCAAACCGATATTTTATAAGGTGGCATTTTTTTTATATTTCGAACTGAATGCTCAATGAAAACATTACACTCTTCACTACATCATCATCATCAATGGCTCCGTAGCCCGTTGCGAGCCCTGGCCTCCTACACCATTCCCCGCCATCTCCCTCTATCCTGGTATGCACCCCTCCAGTCCCTTACACCAACAGCCTCCTCTAGATAGTGTACACTTATTTTTGTTCTTCAAATGTTGGCGATCTCTGCAAGCATTTTATGAAATCCTTTTATATATATTTTTCTGCCATTGTGACGATGTTCTCCTTTGAGCAATAGCGGTGAATGGTAGTCACGTTTGCGAACGTCAAAAAATAAAACGGATTTTTTTTCATTATTCTGTGTCTATTTATATTGTTGACCGGGGTGGTCTTGGTCTTTCATTAATATGTTTTTAGTCTTGGCTTTGCGTATCCAGTTCTTGGTCCAGATTTTGCAGGTCTTGCAACTTGTGCAAAAAATCTGTAGCAGTAATTAAAATAAAGTATAACAAAATACATCAATTTATAGTATAATGTCAACGGCATGTAAGTAGTTAATTTCATATTTAATTAAAAATAAATATGTTTATAAATTTTTGCAGACCGCAAAAGTCTTGGTCTAGCAAAGCCCGGTTTTGTTCTTGCACCCCCTGGTCTTAGTCTTGCAAGTCTCGCAAGACCTAGACCGTGACTGCAAGACATGCAAGAGTTTTGCTCATCACTACGTCCTTGTAGAGAAATGAGGGGCTCAGTTCTGTAAGAGAATACAATTGGGTGTGAACACTCCCATAGGATTTGAAATGTACCAAATAATTGAATGAATTATTAGGTTGCATCCGATTGCTTTGAATTAGCGTCTGGTTAAATCGGAGAAACGACATAATTACATGACTTAGTAATTCATTAGTAGCCGATTGTGTCGCCAGATGGCGGACAAAAGATCGTTATTGGTTCGTTTCCGATACAAGGAGGTTTGCGTCAAAGATAAAAACCTTTCACAGTAATCAATTCAATAAAAAAAAATAAGTAAGAGATAAACGGTAGAACTTATTCAAGTGAAAAGTCAATTAACTCATTTTAATACTTCCTGTTCAATAATATTTTATCGAATAAAAATAAGTTCATGCATTCATTCATTCATTCACACCATCATGGCACATCCCACAATGTGAGGTAACCAGCGACTGGTGTGCGGTCGTATATATCCTTACAAAACGAAGCAAGACACATGCGTGTATCCATTCCAAACACCCAGTCTCGTCTCACCTAAACTATGCGAGCAGAACTATGCGAGATGTTGTTTCTCCTAGTGGTTTTAATATTAGGTACCTGCCTAGCTTTTACGACATACCAGAAAATGGTTTTAATAGAAAATATTGGAAGCACTATTCCAAGCAGGTGCCTCACACACTAAAAAAGTACCTACATATAATACGAAAATGCTTGTGCTGTAGGCGATAACTTATTTAAGAGGCCAAGACACACAAGCCGCTTGCCGAACAAAAGCTAAGTTCATAGCTGAGGTCATTTTTCATATGTGAGCTAGTATGAAAAATTACCTCTATGAGAGCTAAGGTAAACTAACTTAGCTTGGCTTTTGGTCTGCAACCGGCTTATTGTGTCTTGGTCTCTTCAAGAAGTTACCGCCTACAGCACAAGCATTTCCGTATTATTTGTTGAGTTGTAGCGTCACGGATATGTTGTGTCATAGGTGGGCGAAGAAATCGGTCGAGGTAGGATTTGAACCAGGGTCAATAAAATGGATTTATAATTTAGCGCACTATACCGACCCATCTTTTTTATCATTTCTAGATTTTAAATTCTATGAAAATATAAAATCAGTAAATACCTAAAATTAAACTTTGTAATGCAACTCGCTCATGCTATAAAATGTTATAACGATAGACCAACCTAACCTAACAAAAATATTAATTTTCGTGATGGTATGCATATCGAAATAAATAAATATTACGCATTGAAGAACATTGAATGAAGAACATTGTATAGGTTTTAGGTCGGTCGATTAGTTTGTACTTATATACTATAATATTATTGATAAGTGTTTAATATTTTAATGTTTTGTTTGTCGACACTGATTGATCAGGTTGTATGAAAAGTGATATCCTTAGGGAGAAAAGCGCCCGTTAGTAAAATAAACACAGTTTATTTGAGAGACCCAACCTAAAGAGAGTTATGACCCTCCAAATGTTTAGTTATTTAATAATAATTATTTGTATTTCATTTAAATTATTTTATTTTAAACAAACATATTTTCAAAATTATAATTTTTAAATGACGTTGTAGGTCAAAATGAAGGTACCTATTGATAAATTTATACGCGATTTTCATATATTAATAGACGGCTAGAGATCTTTTATATATTCATAGACAGCTAAAGATCTTTTATATATTTATAGATCTTTTATATTATATTCATAGACGGCTAAAGATTTTTTATATTATATTCATAGATGGCTACAGATTTTTTATATTATATTCATAGACGGCTAAAGATCTTTTATATATTCATAGACAGCTAAAGATCTTTTATATATTCATAGATCTTTTATATTATATTCATATACTCACGGCTAAAGATCTTTTATATATCCAAAAACGGCTAAAGATCTTTTATATTATATTCATAGACGGCTAAAGATCTTTTATATATTCATATACGACTAAAGATTTTTTATATAATATTCATAGACGGCTACAGATATTTTATATATCCATAGACGGCTACAGATTAAGCTAAAGCTATACAGCTAAAGATCTTTTATATATTTATAGATCTTTTATATTATATTCATAGACGGCTAAAGATTTTTTATATTATATTCATAGATGGCTACAGATTTTTTATATTATATTCATAGACGGCTAAAGATCTTTTATATATTCATAGACAGCTAAAGATCTTTTATATATTCATAGATCTTTTATATTATATTCATATACTCACGGCTAAAGATCTTTTATATATCCAAAAACGGCTAAAGATCTTTTATATTATATTCATAGACGGCTAAAGATCTTTTATATATTCATATACGACTAAAGATTTTTTATATAATATTCATAGACGGCTACAGATATTTTATATATCCATAGACGGCTACAGATTTTTTGCTGATGTTTCTTACCTAATTCATAACCTTTTTATGTTAATTTATTATATTAGAACTGAAATTCTGTTAAATAAATTTTATTTATGATCGTACAGGTATTACTTATGTGATATTTTGTGGGTAGTTCCGAATTCACTATTTTTTTCACAATTTTATTTTTTATTTCAGATTATCATGCTGATTTAACTATCGCCAAATTAAGTTCCTCGAATATCATAATTATAATCAAACAAAAATTAATTTTGTTTTGTTTTATTTTTTTTTGTTCAGATATGATTTTTTCCATAAAACTATGTGATAAAAAGTTGATTACAATCTGAATTATGTATAATTGAATGAAAAATTGTAGGTATTATATCATTATTATAAGATCTGTGCAAATTAATCAGAAATTCAATTTTTCAAAAATTGGAAAAGAAATAAAAAAAACCCTAATTTGGGAAATATCCTATTTTTAATGCATAACACCAAATACAATTGATACCAACATAACAATAAAGTTTACTTTTAGTTGAAAATTTATCAAAAATTTTAATCAAGATAAAAATTGAGAACCTTTAACCATACATAACTTACTAAATAAAATCAATGATATATGATTCTTGATATTAAAAAAAGCAATATGGATCTGATTTCAGTTTATCGAATATGTACCTATATAAATACATATCTATCAATAGGGGAGTAAAGCGAACTTAGTTGAATGGTTTCAAAAGTCCTTACTTATTAGATTTCGTAAATAGCTTACCTACTAAACGCGCAACTATGTAAATGAGCACGACTGAAATAGTTAAGATCGGTATTAAAAAATCTTACTTATAAACGTATACTGAGATATGACTAGTTCACCGAATTGTTTACGAACACTTTCATTTATTTTTTTCACTCCTCACTAACCCAAGGGGATATAGTGGGGAGTTATGGTTTCGCAATTTTTAAGGGTATTTTTTTATTGCAGATTATCAACTTGTATCATGCTGAGATTGTATTCTGAAAGTTTCATCACAATGTATCTGTGTGTGTGCTATGTTCTGTGTGCTATGTGCAGTGTGTACTCATTCGATTCTATTAAATTTTTTTCATATGTATATCTAATACTCACATAGATCCTTGTAGATTTTAAAGGATATCTGAATAGTGCTTCTCAAATATTTCAAAGTGACCCCAAGCTCAGGAAAATTAAAATTTGAAATTTTTATTTTCAAATTGGTAACAAGGCACATCACTTTCATAAAATGGCATTGAAGAATTTCAAGTTTTCATAATAAAATATTTAAATAAAAAATAATTTAACAAACTCATTTCATGAAAATGCTGAAAATTTTCCATACAAATTTTGAATACTTTATAGAATGACTTGTTAGTGAGGAGTTTAGCGTTGGCCACAACCCACTCGTTTTCATATGGCCGCATTGGCTTCACAGATGTCAAAATAGATAAATCCATGTAATCTTTGGATAACAGACATCGAAATATGAAAACAAACACCGCGTTGTGCCGTGTTGAGTCAATTTAAAAACGATTTCGATGAAAAATAAAACAAGAAAAAAACGTATTAAATTTTTCTGTCAATCTCAAATAATATGCAAAAGATCATATGTGAAAGATTCGCCGTTTTAAAATATTTGGTATGACGTGTTAGTCTAGCGTTAAACAACCTCTCGACCTGTCCTAACTTGACGTCTATGAAATAAAGGTGTAATAAAGATAGTTTCCGTTTTGTAAGTAAAATTTTTCGTTAATCACGCTCTATTACTATAGATAGTTAAAATTTATAAGTAAGGCGGATAGATTTTTAAGTATAAACACAGAATACGATGCGTATTAAAGTTGATAGAAGTATGTACAATATGTCAATTGTTAAAAATATGAAAATTAGACCATGGAAGCGAATATATAATGAAAATCTATAATAATTTGAACATGAGTTACCTAATTAGTTGTTGAAGTAAGAGCAAAAAGTACCTATAAATTCATTCATTCGGTCATACCAACACGGTTAATTATTTATTTATTATGAATGTGATCGCTCAAATGTCAAACTTCTAACGGAATGAATTCATTAATTTTTAAGTTTGAAAAGTAAAAAAACCTTTTCTCTCTTATTCCACACACCAGCTATCTGAAGGTCTTTTCTCGATCCATACATATATAGAAGCAAAAACAGTTTATTAAAAAAATAAACAGGCAGTAAACACATAAAAACTAATGTTAAAAATTATATTACAAAGGGTAAAATAATATAAAATAGCCCCATAATATATACACCATGGGTTCATTAAAAAAAACTTAATAACAACTAGTTATCACGAATAAATGTGTCATTTTGCTCAATAAAATATTGATACAATGTTTTTATAGTTAACCAATGACAAACGAATAAAATAATATCCCCTAGACTTGAATATTTATTTCCCAGATAGTGAAGCCGTGCTATTGACAAGTTATAATGTCGATTACCGATTCGATTCGATTCCCGGTGGAGACACAGTTTTTAATTGTGTTTTCGTTCTGGATATGTGAGACGATTAAGATCGTTTGTCTCCAGAATGTGGCAACTTGTGATTGGGTGCGCGATAAATTAATATTTGACATAGTAGCTGTTAGCTGCCCCAGAACTAATATACTTAAAATAAAAAAAAGTGTTTGCTTTGTGTAGTAAAACATTAAACGTGGGGTGGGGTAACCAGCGAAAGATGTGCGGGTGCACCTTACATTATAATGCGTATATAGTGTAAGTCTTGTCTCACATAAAAAGGCACTAAATTCAGAACTATGTTAAATTGAACTATGTAAGGTGTTATTTCGACTCTTGTATTTTTAAAATTACTCAGCTCTTACGAGACACCCAAAAACAATGATAATAAAAAGGTGGAAGTACTATTCGAAACCGGTGCCTCACAGCATAGGTACGTAAAAAACGATTAACGAAAAAATGACGTCCCTTCTAGTTCTAAGCCGTGGCTCAAATTTGAAAATGAAAAAAATGTGTACATTACAAGTCTATTAGGGTTTGTTAGTGGTTCGGCTCAAATTACCCCCTCAGTCGCCTCCCGCAAAGGCGCCCTCCAGCCCCAAACTCCCCTATAAAATAAATTACTATCGAGAAATAAAAAAAGGGAAGAAGACGACGTCCTTTATCCCCCACTCTTCCCAATCTTGGGATTAGTGGGAGGAGTCGTCAGTGGATGATTGAAGAATCGTTAATTTTGACAATTTGAATTTATAGGTCACCAATTCGACGAAAGTACCGACCTATAGGTAGAAACAATTTGCTCTGTGAAATCGTTGGTAAAATTTGATGTGTTTGAAGAGCGAGGTGTGGCCAACAGTAAACTGTCATAAATAAGTTGAATCTACTTCATAAATGATATTAATATGAAATAGAATAAACGTTAAAAAATCAGAGTGCTTGGAAAGTGACGAGTGTCGGTCGAATCCTTCAAGTACCTCGACACAATACCGTCCGTAATAAATGCTGGAATCCACGATGACATTGTACACAGCTCAAACCTTACCTGGATGAAGTGGAACTCTTTAAAGAAGACTAAAGCTGTTATAACTCTCTGATAGCTTTCAATCGACACCTCTTCTTCATCCACTTCTACTCCTTCGACCTCTATCCCCTTCCTTTCTTTCTTGCTATGTATTTATTTTTAATAGTGGTACGTGTTTGTTTTTCTATATATTTTTTTCTTCTTCTTCTTCGCCCTCGCTTTTGTCCCATTTACTCAGGGTCGGCTCTCCTTATTCTATTTCGCCAAACTCGCCTGTCCTGTACCAGATCAGGATTCAGCTCCCTCTCTCGCAGATGCTTCTTGATGCTCGACAGCCATATGGCTGGTGGTCTGCCTGGCCTTCTCGCTGGAGTCTGGATGTTTAAGGCTTTATTTATCATATTATCCATTGGTCGTCTCAAAATGTGGCCATACCATCTCAGCCTGTTCTCAACTATTTTTTCGTCTATTGGAGCTACTTTGAAACTACCGCGGACATGGACATTCCTCACTTTATCAAACTTTGTCAGACCCCCAGCCCACCTAAGCATCTTCATTTTCGCCGTGTGCATTTCTTTTTGGTGTTTCAGCTTTAGTAGGTACCCAGCATTCCGAGCCATACGTCATTGAGGGTCTAACCACCGTTTCTATATTTGTTTTTTAATACAAATTAAATATATACCTACCACTTTATTATAATATATAGCATCATGTTGCTTTGATTGGTTGAAAGAATTAGCCTTATGACAATAAGCCCGCCATTGTACACATGAACCATTGTACATGAAGTTATATAAAATAAATATATGAAAATATAGGGTCAGGTATATATAAAACGATGATCAGACCAACAACGATCTAGTCATCTCCATCTGAGTGCTGAAGAACTTGAAAAACAGCCATTTCCAGATTCTTCATTCCAGCGAGATAAGAATGCTCAGATGGACTGGTGAACGACCACATCCGTGGCAGTTTCAAAGTCGCGCCAATCAGCGAAAAACTGACCGAGAACAGATTGAAATTGTATGGAAAGACTGCCACAGGAAAAAAATAATCTAAAGTAATAAAGCAATCAAAATGTTAGTGTTTGTGTGTGTGTGTGTGTGTGTGTGTGTATGTGTGTGTGTGTGTGTGTTTGTCTCACGCCTTCTGAAAAACCAAGAGCATCTAAAAATCTAATTTATGTGCGAACGTGTACCTGTATACCTGATGCAGTGTCACGCTAAAAATAATGCGATAAAAATGCTGAATTTTAAAAATATTTCAATAATTATTTTTTTCATACAAAATTTTCCAAGTCGTATCTGTCAAAAAAGTGTACATTTTGCACGCAAATATCTGTTAGTTTAAAAGTTAGAAGTACGTATTTACACGAAGAAAATATATTTTCAAGTATAACTTAGCGTTTAAGTGAAAAACATGGTGAATATTTTGTATAATTATAATGTTTAACTTATTTTTAAAGTAAGCGTTTTGTACATAAACGCCGCCATTTTAATATCTTTTCATACAATATTTCATTTTCCTACCGAATGAATATGTTATTGAAAATAATAAACCTTTGAAATAAATGTAATTATGAAATAATAAAATGAAACACAAGACATTACAGCAAGTTTTAAGACATATATTGTAAAAGTCTGTTAATTATTAGTAAAGATATAGGCATAATAAAATTGCATAATTTGTATGTAATATTTGATATTTTGGACAATTTTCGTTTTTGTGGCTTCGAACAAACCAATGTAGGTACCTACCTACATATCCAAAAAAATGTATCGAGCCCATTTGATAGTAATATTTTATATGTTCGATGGTTACTATGGTTACGGAAAGATTCTGATATTCAAATAAAATTTGTTATGAATCGAATTTATTTAGAACATTGTTGTAGGTAGGTACCTACCTAATACTATTTACTTACAAATCAACAATATACTGATTTCCTATAGGAAAATTATTTTATTTATGTATGCTATGTGCTCCTAAACGGTTTGTCCGATTACAATGAAACTTTGGTGAATTGTCGAGCGTATGCCCGGAATGGTTTCTGGATTTAAACTTTTTTCTTATTCTTCTTCTTCTTCGTGTATTTGGTCATTTTACCTATGAAAGGGGAATATCCTGGGAAAAGAAGGTCCGACTGTCCCTCCATCTCTTCGCAGGTCTTCCAGGACGGTTTCTGGATTTAAACTTTTTTCTTCTTCTTCTTCATCGTGTATTTTTTTTTTTTTTTTTTTTATTTTATAGAATACAACAGCATTACAATAAAGATTTATACAGATATACAGAGATAATTTTTATGTTGCCAATTATAGTATTCTAAATATATTAAGTACATACACATTTATTAACAATTATGAAGACAGGATAGGAAAGGAGAGAGGTAGGGAGGGGAGTGGGGGGAAGCATTGACCACTAGAAACTCATATTATGATTTGCCTCACGTGTCTCAATGTATGAAGAATAGTAAATTAAAATTAAGTTAAAGTTAATGTTAAAGGGGCACAATTAAAAAGTTAAAGATGTGTACAATAAAACAGAGCACAGATTAAACATCCGACAAATTCACAATTTTTTTTTTGAATACATAAAAACTTGAAGCAAACATATCCAACTCCGGAACGCTCAAACAATTTCTATTGTACCCAGTACAAGCTCTATTAATATAAGAATTTAGCATATAGTTAGTTTTAGAAGGTTCTATATAAAAGAGAGACTGGTTTCTATTTCTCCTAAGTGGACAGTGAAAACGGAGTGTGCTTAGAAGGGGTGCGCTGTCGATCAGACCGTTAATAATTTTATATAGAAAACAAATATCATGGATTGATCTGCGTGTCTCCAGTTGTTTTGTGTTGTGGTGTTTAAGAGCTTGAGGATAGTTAGAGAAATGTAGTCTATTACGAAAATTTAATTGCTTTATATATTTTTTTTGAAGATTTTCTATTGCGTTAATATGTATTTCATAGTTTGGATTCCATACAACCGATCCAAATTCCAGTAAGCTTCTAATAAATGAATTAAATAATATACGCAGCGTGTCAGAGTTATGAAAAGGTTTCGTGTTTCGAAATATGAATCCGAGGGTTTTATATGCTTTAGTTGTTATGTATTCAATATGATTAGTGAAAGATAGTTTTTCGTCCAGTATTATACCTAAATCCCTGATTTCAGATTTATAGTTCAGTTCTTCATTATTGATTTTATATTTAAATAATATTTTATTACGGTTTCGAGAGTATGTTATGTAATTACATTTTTCCACATTTAAGAACAATTGATTTTCCGCACAATAACGTTGTAAACTATATAAATCATCTTGGAGCTCCAAACAATCTGACGGGCTTTTAATTTCTTTAAATATTTTAGCATCATCTGCGAACAACAGTATGTTGGAATGTTTAAGACAAGATTTTATATCGTTAATGTAAATTAAGAATAGCAGAGGCCCCAGATGAGAGCCCTGGGGTACTCCGGAAAAAATAGGTTTATAGTTAGAATTGTGACCGTGCAAAGCCA
The DNA here is from genome assembly GCA_963576475.1 of Molanna angustata. Classification (NCBI taxonomy): domain Eukaryota; kingdom Metazoa; phylum Arthropoda; class Insecta; order Trichoptera; family Molannidae; genus Molanna; species Molanna angustata. The sequence continues at coordinate 10,062,248 of OY754987.1, read as the reverse complement.
CAGCCTGAGACCTGTTACTTATATATGAATTAAACCACCTAAAGAGATCTCCTCTAATCCCGATGTTCCAGACCTTATGTAGTAAAATTTTGTGATTTAATTTGTCGAATGCTTTAGAAAAGTCACTGTAAATTGTATCCACCTGTAATTTATTGTGCATTGCTCTAGTAACACTATGGGTAAACTCAAGCAAGTTTGTTTCTATAGATTTTTTAATCCGAAACCCATGTTGGTTTGAAATGATTAGAGGATTTAGAAGAGGTAGAATCTGATCAATAATTATTTTTTCCAACAGTTTACTTAATATTGGAAGCTTTGATATAGGACGGTAATTTGTTATTTCATTTGGGTTACCACTTTTATGAATTGGGGTAATTATTGTTTTCTTCCATAATGCGGGGAAGCAGCCCTCCTTTATGGATTTATTAAATATTATAGACATTGGTATTGAAATCATTGGAGAGCATCTTTTTATAAATTTTCCTGGTATATTATCAGAACCCGGGCCTTTATTTTCATCAATAGATTTAACATATTTGGTAACGAGTGCAGTGTTTATTTCAATATTATTAATAAAAATGGAAGAGGAGAAAGCAAAATCGTTAAGATGATGTTCAGTTCTGGTCATTGCGTTATCATCTCGAATATGTACTGAGGTAAAGAAATCGTTAAATAAATTGCATATAGATTTAGGATCCGTATGCGTAGTATTATTGTGTGACATCGTCTTAGGTGTACCAGCTGAATTTCGCTTAGTCTTTATAAAGGAAAATAGAGTTTTTGGATCATGTTTAATATCATTTTCAATATCCTTCACGTACTTTTCATAACAATAACCTTGTATCAATTTTTGTCTTTTTCTTAATAATGAAAAGGATAAATAATCCACGGGATTCAGAGATTTTTTCCATTTTTTGTGATATTTATGTTTTTCCTTAATAATATTTATTAACCCAGCAGAGAACCAGTGAGGGAAAGAGTGACCCGATCTTATTTTTTTGATAGGTATGTTATCACGTATGACTTTAGACAATATTTCATAAAATCTATCTACACCTTCATCAAGAGCCAGATCGGATAGTTCATTTTCCCAATCATAAGCCGATAGATCACCTTTTATTTTCGTATAATCAGCCCTATCAAAGAGAATAACATCTCTAGAGTTATTTTTCATTAGACTATTTCTTGTTATACACATATTCAAGGTAATGGATAACGTTCTGTGGTGGGGATCAGGAGTGACCAGGTGTGATTGAGATGATACAACTTCACATATATGATTTGAGACAGCAAGATCTAATATTCTGAGTGAAGTATTAGGTACCAGACAGTACTGTCTCATGCCAGTCAAGGAGAGAAAGTTGACGAAGTGAGTATTAGATGGATTTTTAACATAGTTATCGACAGTAGGCAAGGAGTCGCCATCAAGCGTCCAGCTGATATAGGGGAGGTTATAGTCACCGATTAACAATATTGTATCGTCATTGAAAAGGGAGGATATCTCTTCTACCATATCCAAGTGTGTTTTTTTTTTTTTTTTTTTTTTCATGGCATTGCATCCTTTTGGATGATTTGTGCCAATATCAGACATGAATGAAAAAACAAAATAACACAAGGATTACAGAATTATAAAATTAGCTTTCATTGACTTGAGCAGGATCGCTACAACAGCTTCTGAAGCCGAGCTCAACAACGACTCAACATTAACTGGCAGATGCAAGGGAACCTTTCCATAGGCATCATAGGCGTCCCTTAATGGACAACCCAGGAAGACATGGTTGAGCGTCTCCTCATCCAGACCACACTCGCAGTATGGGTTCTGAGCGATTCCAATTTTAAAAAGGTGGGCATCGAGCCTGCAGTGGCCAAATCGCATCCTACAGATCGCAGATATTTCTGATCTATTAAATTTCGAATTATCAAGTGTGTTTTAAGACATGCAGAATGATCAATGCCAGGCGCGATATATGAGCAGCATATGTGTATTTGGTCATTTTACATATGAAGTTGGAGTATTCTGGGAGAAGAAGATCCAACTGGCCTTCCATCTCTTCACAGGTCTTCCAGACGGGTTCTGCATATAAACTTTTTTCTTCTTTTTCTTCGTGGTGTATTTGGTCATCTTACCTATGAAGATGAACTATCCTGGGAGAAGAAGGTCCAATTTTCCTTCCATCTCTTCGCAGGTTTCTGGATTTTAACTTTCTTCTTCTTTTCTTCTTCTTCTTCGTCGTGTATTTGGTCATTTTACCTATGAAGTTGGTGTATCCTGGGAGAAGAAGGTCCAACTGTCCTTCCATCTCTTCGCAGGTTTCTGGATTTAAACTTTTTTCTTCTTCTTCTTCGTGTATTTTTGGTCATTTTACCTATGAAGTTGGAGAATCCTGGGAGAAGAAGGTCCAACTGTCCTTCCAACTCTTCGCAAGTCTTCCAAGACGATAAACTTTTTTCTTCTTCTACTTTTTCTTCTTCATCGTTCATTCGGTCATTTTACCTATGAAGGTGGACTATCCTGGGAGAAGAAGGTCCAATTTTCTAGCCATATCTTCGCAGGTATCTGGATTTAAACTTTTTTCTTCTTCTTCTCCGTGTATTTAGTCATTTTACCTTTGAAGGTGGAGTATCCTGGGGAAAGAAGGTCCTTTCATCTCTTCGCGGTTCTTCCAGGATGGTTTCTGGATTTAAACTTTTCTTAACCGACTGAAGGGACGGGATGTAATGAAGGGAAGGGATGCACTAAAGGGCCTGAAGGGACGGGAGGTATAAAAGGGCCTGAAGGGACGGGAGGTACTGAAGGGCATGATTGGAAGGGACGTAATGATGGATTGAAGGGACGGGAGGTACTGAAGGGCCTGAAGGGACGGGAGGTACTGATGGGCCTGAAGGGACGGGAGGTTCTGAAGGACCTGAAGGGACGGGAGGTTCTGAAGGGTCTGAAACGACGTTTCATGGAGTCTAATTCTTTTTCTTCTTAATTTTATGTAGACCTTACAGTTTTTACACAAACTATTTCCTTTAGTTTTTTTCTTCGTTTTCTTATTTTATGTAGAACTTTGGTGAATTTTATACAAACTATTTCCTATAGATTAATCTTCTTCTTCTTTTCTTCTTTTATGAAGACCTTTTGGTCAGTTTTTATACAATCTATTTCCAATAGTCTAATTCTTCTATTTTATGGATTTTTACTTATTTTATGTAGACCATTGGGATAGTTTTTTATACAAACTATTTCTTATAGTCTTATACTTATTTTTCTCTTTTTTATTTAGACTTTTGGGTTAGTTTTAAGTCTAATAGTCTATTGTGCAGAAATATTATTAACGATATGCACACTTCATGAAAATACATATGTAAAAATTAATGGGATGTGGGATGTCTTTTCAATACTTTTGTTTAATCAAATTTAAACCATTTATATCATCCTATTTTGAATAATTTTCAACACCTAATATTTAAAGAATGGGGGTTGTGGCCATTACTGAACTCTTCACAACGTTTATATTCTAATTAAAAACTATTTACCATAGTTTAAGTCTTCTTCTTCTTCGTCAATGTAGACTTTTGTGTCAATTTAAAGTCTATCAGTCTAATTGTGCAAAAATATAATGCACACTTGATGAAAAAATATAAAAACGAATGGGATGTGACCAACACTAGATCTTTTCAGTACATTATTTAATCAAATTTTAACCACATTCCAACATCCAAAAATACTAAATTTTCAATAGGTATATTGCAATTTTTTTTCGATGATAATATATAAAAATGGGGGTTGTGGCCAAACCAATCTCTTTACAACGTTGATAAACAGTCATATTTAAAACCATTTCGCATAGTCCATGCGTGCAGAAATTGTAGGTATATTACTTATACTTCATTCACACTTTATAGCAATATATAAAAAAGAATGGGTTGTGGCCATCACTTGAACATTTTACAATGCTTAAACTCAATCAAATTTCAAACCACTTTTCATAGTCCGATATTGCAAAATAATTGGGTGACAATATTATAAAAACGATTGCTTTTTCTTTCACAATTTTACATTCTTGGCCAACGGCGGGACATAAAAGCTAGTGATAAATAAAATAAACATAGAGATAGAAATGTATGCTTAATTTTAAATTTGTGTGACGAACATTCACTAGACTACCTACTAGAGAACGTTGTAAATACTGTTTTTATAAAATCACGCTCTTAAAAAACAATTATGTTTTCAAATTGAGGTGTTAAGAGGACACATAACGCTAATATGTTTATAGTCGATCACCATAGTATAGTGGTACATCGTTGGCTTCTGTGTTATCTTCCAAGGTTCGATCTTCAACAGAGGATAAGTGTATTTATCACGAAAATGTTGCTTCTCTGGACTGGAAACACTAATTACTCGGAAGGAATTGCCATTTGGTAAAAAACTCGTCACTTACACGAAGTGTTAAATAATATAAAAACAAATACTATGTCATGAGTAGGTTGTGATTACTTACACCTACCTACTTATGTCAGAATGACTCTTAACTTAGATTTTCATTTTGTAACTGGAAAAAAATATTTAAGATTCAGTTTTATCTAACCCGAAGAAGAAGCGGTCGCTTCAAAATCGGTCCTATATAAACATTCATCCGTGTTTTCAACAAAGTGAATTTTTACTAATATATTTTTTACTTCATGTTCATAATTATGTGTACAATGGCGGTAGGTATTATTGTCGGCCTCCGTGGTTCCGTTGGTTTGATATCTGACACCTAAGCCTATGGTCTTGGTTTCGATTCCCGGTGGAGACACAGTTTTTAATTGTGTTTTCAGTTTGGATCTGTGAGACGATTGATATCGTATGTTTCCTAAATGAGGCAACTTGTTATTGGGTGCGTGTTAGATTAATATTTGACATAGTACCTACCTACCTGTTAGTTATCCGAGAAGCTATACAAAAATAAAACTAGGCAATTTCTTCCAACCAAAGCAACGTGGGGCCACAAATAAAGTAGTGAAAGGTATTTTTTAACAGATTTTTAATTATCTCAATAGAGACGAAGTTGGAATATTTACTGTAGGACAACCGGGAAATCAAGGCACCTACAGGGCTTACGACCTGTTATCGGCTGGTTGACGTGATCACTTTATGCGCTTGCGCAACGTTCACCAATTATGCCTTTTTAATGAGATACCTATCAATTCAATTTTTGAAAGTTCTATATGTTGCAATACTTTCAAAAATTGAATTGATAGGGATCTCATTAAAAAGGCATTATTGGTGAACGTTGCGCAAGCGCATAAAGTGATTACGTAAACCAGCCGATGACAGGTCGTAATCCCTGTAGGTGCCTTGATTTCCCGGTTCTCCTACAGTAAATATTTCAACTTCGTCTCTATTGAGATAGTAAAAATGTGTTAAAAAATATCTTTGACTCTCGACAGGGAAAAAAATCCAATGTTTGCGCATATGCAATAATAAAAATATTCGATTATGTAGTGAAAGGTACATTAAATTTATAACAAAAAACAAACAGATAGATGAACATGTGACATGTGTCCGCACTTTTAATGGAGCAATACTTTGAATTATTGTTTGTATTTAATTATGATGACCTATTTAAGGAATTTGGTGTTTTAGATGTGAGACAAGTATACATTCAAAAAATAATTCTTTATGTGCATATCTATTATAATACTATGTTTACAACACAAAATAATGTATACGAAACAAGGTCTAGTAACAGAGGTCTACTATATATAAAAAAAACCTACAAGACTTTTGGACAAAACCATTATACTTTCCTGGGTCCAAGAATATATAACTCCCTACCTAGTGAATGTAAAAGTATGAGTATACCTCTCCTAAAAAATATATATAAAAAACTGGCTTATAAACATTGGAAGAAAACAATCAGAACTAAACTTAACGTATATATATAAATATATATATATATATATATATATGTATATATATATATATATATATATATATATATATATATATATATATATATATATATATATATATATATATATATATATATATATATATATATATATATATATATATATATATATATATATATATATATATATATATATATATATATATATATATATATATATATATATATATATATATATATATATATATATATATATATATATATATATATATATATATATATATATATATATATATATATATATATATATATATATATATATATATATATATATATATATATATATATATATATATATATATATATATATATATATATATATATATATATATATATATATATATATATATATATATATATATATATATATATATATATATATATATATATATATATATATATATATATATATATATGTTTAAATGTTTCATACACTTTACTTTGTATATCTTGATATATTTTGCTTTTCCAGTTGATGTGATTTGTAGTTTGTTTCATGAAAAAAAAAATATTTATCATATTTTTTTATTTTTATTATTATTACTATTATTATGTTTCAAATCTATACTATCTGACTTAATCTACTAGATATTTATGGTCAATGTGTTTCTTAAGTGAAATATTTTTTTGTTTTTTATTTCTTTTTTATTAAAGGGTGCAGCATTTAGATATATTGTTTAATAATGTTTTCATCATTCAGAACATATATTTGTTTCGGAAGAAAACTATAAAATAAACAAAAAATAAATTGGCTGCCTTAAAACGGGAATTATTCCTAGTTAGGCAGACAAAGGTAAAAAGTGGAACACACCCTATATACCTACCACAAAAATGGTTTAATTCATATATTATATACTTATTCATATATATATTATATATATTATTATTTTTTCTTTGTATACATTCAATATTGTTCCAATGTAATTTGTTTTTAAAAAGTAAATAAACAATTATTATTATTATTTATTATTTATTATTTATTATTTATTATTTATTATTTATTATTTATTATTTATTATTTATTATTTATTATTTATTATTTATTATTTATTATTTATTATTTATTATTTATTATTTATTATTTATTATTTATTATTTATTATTTATTATTTATTATTTATTATTTATTATTTATTATTTATTATTTATTATTTATTATTTATTATTTATTATTTATTATTTATTATTTATTATTTATTATTTAAGTATTATTTATTATTTATTATTTAAGTATTATTTATTATTTATTATTTATTATTTATTATTTATTATTTATTATTTATAATTTATTATTTATTATTTATTATTTATTATTTTTTATTTATTATTTACTATTTATTATTTATTATTTATTATTTATTATTTATTATTTATTATTTATTATTTATTATTTATTATTTATTATTTATTATTTATTATTTATTATTTATTATTTATTATTTATTATTTATTATTTATTATTTATTATTTATTATTTATTATTTATTATTTATTATTTATTATTTATTATTTATTATTTAATTGTCAAATGTACCAACTTTTGTATTCTATAGTGAAAAATTAATATTTAATAAAAATAAAAACATTATTAAGTGTTAAATCACAGCAACAAATATAGGAGGGAGATAGAGGTTGTTGGATGTGAGAGAGACAATATTGTTTATATTTTCCATAAAATTGACTCTGTGATTAGCATGAAAATATTTCAATTAGGTACCTACATCTTCGAAGAATTTCACTCTACTGAATTTAAAAAAGCATTTTTTTAAGTATTCACCTACCCACTCTCTCGAGTTCAAATATAAAAAGCTTTAGTGAAAAATTCAGCAGGCGAAGTCAAATCATCTACCTACCTTGAAGACTTAATACTTGAGATTATATTGGGAAAAGTTATAGAAATCGGTACTTGGTCGAGATGAAATGTCATTAATTCGGGTGGGTCAGTCAGGGCCGAATCTAAAGTTTTCAGCGCCTCAAAAAAACTAACAGTCTTATTCATAATACCTATTTCCTTATACTGTGGTAAAAACTTTACATAACTAAAACACAGTATAAGCACTTATATTTTTGACTATTCATAATAACATTTATATACCAATATAACAATAACGTTGCTATGTTACTGTTTGAGCTGACAACGTCGCAATTCATTCATGTTTCTCCGGTGATTTGACATTTGTCGATGTTTTGAAAAAAAAAATACAACGTTTCTTATAGTGTTTGGGCTTTATTTTCATGTTTTCTTTGGTGAATATCATTATTTTGATATTTATATGAAAAACTGTACACATCAAACTTTTAAAAAAAATATTTCACATCAAACTATTTATTGTGTACCATAGAACGATATTTTAAACGGGGAAACGTTATTTTAATATACCCACTTAGTAAGAGAAATATTCCGATAACACACAGTAGGTAGGAGGAAATATTCATTCTTTTTATTCCATGTTCTGTGATCACATTTAAATGTCATTGTGGTATTTACGCCGCATGCGCAGTTGTTTAAATTCAAATATAAGAACATTTTAAAGGAAAATACATATTTGTATACCTACCTACTGTGAACCAATATAAATGGTAGGAATGGTTTCTAGATTAAAAAGAATTTTTTCTTCTTCTTCTTCATCGAATATTAAGTCATTTTACCTATGAAGGTGGACTATACTGGAAACCGTTCATCCGATTGCAATGAAACTTTGATGAATTATTGAGTGTATGCCCGGGATGGTTTCTAGATAAGAAGAATTTCTTCTTCTTCTTCTTCATCGAATATTAAGTCATTTTACCTATGAAGGTAGACTATACTGGAAACCGTTCATCCGATTGCAGTGAAACTTTGGTGAATTGTCGTGCGTATGTCCGGGATGGTTTCTGGATTAAAACATTTTTCTTCTTCTTCTTCTTCATCGGGTAATAGGTCATTTTACTTATGAAGGTGGACTATCCTGGGAGATGGTTCAATTTTCCTTCCATTTCTTCGCAGGTTTCTGGATTTAATCTTTTATCTTCTTCTTCTTCGTTATATTTTCTTAACTTACCGAAGGGACGGGAGGTACTGAAAGGATGGGAGATACTGAAGGGACGGGAGGTACTGAAGGGACGGGAGGTACTGGAGGGACGGGAGGTACTGAAGGAACCGGAGGTACTGAAGGAACGGGTGGTACTGAAGGGTCTGAAGGGACGGGAGGTACTGAAGGGTCTGAAGTGACGGGTGGTAGTGAAGGACCATATTTAATTTTACAAGCAATACGAAGTTTGCCAGGGGTTCACTATCTATATTAAATTATGAATTTCATAGGTATTTGAAATATTTGTAAGCATACACTTGCAGGTGCCATAATAGAACACAATTTAAAAAAAAATATAGGTGTACGCAATGGCTTTGACAAAAAACCTCATTAAAATTCAAAATTTAATAGTATTAATTCCAAATATTCTTTTTAATGAATCACGGTCGAATTTTGACCACTGGGCGATCACTAGTTATGAATTAGACTGTAAAATTTTAAAAGTGCCTCTTTGAAAAATCGATCAATAATATTTTATTATTTGTCTCGTTTTTTATTAATGAACATTATAATTATTAGCTTGGAGTATAATTATAGCGGTTAGCGCGCTGGGTTTTTAACTCAGTAATCGTGAACTCGAGTGCTGCCGCAGGGTTCGAACTCGCGACTAATTGATTTCTAACCCAGCGCGCTAACCAGTCAGCTAGGATATTGAAAGGAAAACTGGGAAATCAGGCACCTCTAGGGCATGCGATCTGTCATCGGCCGGTTGACGTTATCACTTTAATCGTTTGCGCAACAATTTTATCAAAAAATATCATTGGATCCGCTAAGGAAAAAATACAATGTTTTCAAACCATAAAAATATTCTACTTTATTTTTATTCTCTCGTATTTGGCGCCTAGTTATTTTGTGCCCGGTTCTCCTGCACCGTTTGAAACCATGTTGGATTCGGTCCTGGAGCGATTTGAACGTCACAAAAGGACCGTCTGTTGTAAAGATTTCGGTTTCTCTCGGGACGGTGGTTGATGTTGGCAAGAAGTTGTTGAAAAGAATCACGTATGTCTCCATTGGCTCATCAGATGTAGGTAAAGTTTCGTCGTTAGGGGGGAAGGGCGATTGAAAGGGCACGAATTGAGGTAAGGAGCTCCGAGAGAGATTGTCCTTTCAAGAGTTGCGAGCTTTTCTAAGCTTTCTGCAAGTACACAGAAATGAAACATGACAAAAATGAACCATTGGCGGCGACGAACCATATTTTTTTGTTTGTTTATTATTTCTTCTCGATGTGAAGAACCTGCATAGAATAGTGCTTCCACTCCTTTCTATCATTATCGTTTCCTGGTAACATCTAATAATACCAGTGATAATGTGTTTTTTTATTTTCGCTAATCTTCTTTTTTTTATTTATATTCATCTTCCCTCTCTTTTCTTTCTTTGATTATCATATTTATGTAGATGTTTTTTTCCTATGTATAGTTTTATTTTATTTTTTATTCTTATTAATATGTAGGTATACCTATATATTTTGTGATCGTCCAAGGCATAGCTAAAAAACAGCTGCATTGTGGGTCCCCACACATGTAGGTACAGCTGAGCATGTGTTGTAAAATAGTGCAAAAAATGTAAAAAACATTATAATTTTAAAAGATTTGCAACAGACCCCCAACACGGGTAGGTACTCGCCTACCTAACGGGGGACACTATAATGTTAATGTGTTATGAAACTTAATTGTTAATGAATGAATAAATAAATATATAAATTATAATTATTATCTCACATATATAATTAATATCTTCCTCATCGCGGGATATAATCCTAGTGAAGAAGGCACTAATAAAAAAAATAACATTTTATAAATTTTATTAAATAAATAAAAAAAGTACTTCGTTCAGTAATTAGTTTTACCAACGCAACGCATTGCTGAAAAGCAAGTTATTTAGCTTCTTATATTTTCAATTACCCAGCTCTTACGATAATGATAAAAAAAGAAGAGTTAAAGCACTCTTCTATGACGGTGCCTAAATGCTTCCAAAATATATGCACAAAATAATGTATTCAATGCCAATGTTCACACTTACCCTACGAGAGGATGTCAGGATTTTAGACTTCCAAAAACGAGATTAGCATGTACCTACACAAAATAGTTTATACCATACCTAAAGGTCTCAAAATATGTAATAGTTCGCAACCAAACATAAAAGAGACCACAAGTCTTGTCACCTTTCGTAGGCTAAGTGCTGAATACATAGTTAAAAACTACTAATGTTCTCCATAGTTTTACATGATGTTTATATAATTTAATGTCATACTCTTACTATAATTATTTGTTTCAAAATGAATTAAATTTGTGTATATTTTTTTGTTTAAACTAGATGTATTATTTTTTTATATATGTTTTTACATCTTAATTAATATAACTACTATAACGACATCATAGAAAGTTAATAATTATTGTTATTTGAAATAAATAAATTGTAGGTACTATTTGCCTTTGTAGGAATTTTGGCAATTTGTATTTCTACATTGTAATTTTCTTTAATTTTTTTTTGTTATTATTTAAATAAATAAAAAAAAAATCTATAATATTTTAATTTCTTATCATTGATATCAATGTTAGGAAAAACTCAATTAAAACTTATGGAATATGCTGCTGCATGGTAGTGAATCGTAGACTATGAAACGGAGAGAATCTGGATGTCTGGCTGCCTTCGAAATGTGGTGCGACAGACGCATGGCTAGGACTCATTGGTCAGACCACATTCCAAACGACGTGGAACTCAGCAGAGTCGGAGAAACTCCTAAAAAGAGTTGCCCAACAATGATCCAAATGGATAGGCCATAACTTCCTTGTTAAACAAGTACATATACATCTTCCTAGGTTCCCTAAAATAACCATAAATGCTTGTGCTATAGGTGAACGAAATCCGTCGAGGCAGGATTCGAACTCGCGACCACTGGTCACTGGATTGCGAGCCCAGCGCGTTAACCGCTCTGCCATCGACCCAGCTAAATTTCTTCTATCATTTTAGTTTTGCTTTTATTTTATTTGTTAATCCATTTTGTTCCAAGCATATAATATGTAGGTAATATTTCACGCGTAAATCGTAATTGGAATGCAATTATATTTAAAATACTAGCTTTTATGTCCCGCCGTTGGCCAAGAATGTAAATTAGTGAAGGAATAAGCAATCGTTTATTTACCTACATAATATTGTCACACATAATTTTTTTTAACCGTAGTATGAAAAGTAGTTTGAAATTTAATTGAGTTTAAGTGGTGTAAAATCTTAAAGTGACGGCCACAATCCATTTGCTTTTATATATAAGCACATACAATTTCTGCACGCATGGACTATGGGAAATGATTTTAAATATGACTTATTATAAAAAGACAACGTCGTAAAGAGTTTGGATTTGGCCACAACCCCTATTTTTATATATTGTCATCGAACGCAAATAATGTGTTTTAAATATTTAGTAATTTTGGATGATGGGAAATGGTTTAAAAATTGATTAAACAAAAGTACTGAAAATATTCTAGTGTTGGTCCCATCCCATTCGTTTTTATATTTTTCGTCAAGTGTGCATATAGTTTATTATAGTTTTGCACAATAAAACTGATAGACTTAAAACTGACACATAAGTCTACATTACAGAAGAAGACTTAAGCTATGTTAAATAGTTTTTAATATGAATATAAACGTTGTGAAGATCCAGCAATGGCCACAACCCCGATTTTTTATATATTGTCATCAAAATGAAATGTGTAGTTATTGAAAATTAAGCAATATATGATGATATAATAAATGGTGTAAATTTGATTGAACAAAAGTAATGAGAAGATTCTAGTGTTGGTCACATCCCATTCGTTTTTATATATTTTCATCAAGTATGCATGTTGTTTATAATATTTCGTTACAATAGACTATTAGACATAAAACTAATCCAAAAGACTAAATAAAAAAAGAAGTAGAAGTATAAAACTATAACAAATAGTTTGTAATAGAAACTGACCCAATGGTCTACATAGAAGATGAAATAGAAGAATTACACATTAGGAAATGTATTATATAAAAAACTGACCAAAATGTCTTCATAAAAGAAGAAGAAGATGAATTGAACTATAGGAAATATTTTATATAAAATTCACCCAACATCTACATAAAATAAGAAAACGAAGAATTAGACTAAAGGATAGTTTGTTTAAAAATAGTTTGTTTAAAAACTAACCAAAAGGTCTACATAAAGGAAGAAGAAGACGAATTGGACTATAGGAAATAGTTTGTATAAAAACTCACCCAAGGTCTACATAAATTAAGAAAAAGAAAAATCAGACTATAGGAAATAGTTTATTTATGAACTGTCCCAAATGACTTCACAAAAGAAGAGGAAGAAGATTTAAACCCCAAGAAATAGTTTGTAGAAAAAATCACCCAAAGGTCTACATAGAAAAAAGAAGAATTTCACTATAGGAAATAGTTTGTAGGTATATTGAATGTGTATTGTAGTTAACCTAAAATAGTTTAATAATTTTCCTATACAAAATCAGTATATTCTTGGTTTTTAAGTAGTAAGTATTAGGTATGTAAGTACCTACCTACAATGATGTTCTAAATTAATTCGAATTCGATTTATAACAAATTTTATTTGAATATCAAAATGTGTCCGTTACCATAGTAACCATGTTCCAACATGTGAAAAATATCAAATGTTATGGAGACATTTTTTGAATATGTAGGTACCTACATTGGTTTGTTCGATGCCATAAAAATGAAAATTGTCAGAAAAATCAAATATTTTAAACAAATTATGCAATTTTATTACGCCTATATCTTTACTAATAATTAACAGACTTTTACAATATATGTCTTAAAACTTGCTGTAATGTCTTGTGTTTCATTTTATTATTTCATAATCACATTTATTTCAAAGGTATATTATTTTAAAGAACATATTCATTCGGTAGGAAAATTAAATATCGTATGAAAAGATATTAAAATGGCGGGGTTATATGTACATTTGTACAAAACGCTTACTTTAAAAATAAGTTAAACATTATAATTAGACAAAATATTCACCATGTTTTTCACTTAAAAGCTAAGTTATACTTGAAAATATATTTTTTTCGTGTAAATACGTACCGACTTCTAACTTTTAAACTAACAGATATTTGCGTGCAAAATGTACACTTTTTTGACAGATATGACTTGGAAAATTTTGTATGAAAAAAATAATTATTGAAATATCTTTAAAATTCAGCATTTTAATCGCATTATTTTTAGCGTGACACTGCATCAGGTATACTGATACACGTTCGCACATAAATTAGATTTTTAGATGCTCTTGGTTTTTCAAAAGGCGTGAGACAAACACACACACACACACACATACACACACACACACTAACATATTGATTGCTTTATTACTTTAGATTATGTATACAATGTTATGTAATATATTATGTGAATTTACCAACAAATATAAATAAATTAATAATACTAGTTGCATGTAACACATGAGATCCAACTGTCGATAGCGATAGTATGTATAGTTGAAGAATATGTACCAAACTATAAACCCATAAATACAAATTATTGAATATTTTCAGATATTTTGTTTTCTATACAACATATGTAGGTATGTATGTCAAGATAGGATAGTATGGAGGAAGATCCTTTTTTCCTACCCAGAATATGAAAATAGCATGATGGTATGTATGTTTGTTTGGAGATGAAGTATCAAACTATTAAGTCTTCTTACATATTGTGTATAGGCGACTGCCATACAAAATGTATGAAGCGATGTCGTCACTAAATTCAATTTTTAAAAAAATTGTTAAAAAAAAATTGAGATCTTCTACTACAATGTTAATATTTTTTATAGAAAATTAAATTATCTAGTTGGGGTGTTTCGGCTTTTTTCGATAATTGTAAAAGTTTTGGAAATATAGGCAGTTAAACTCATAAATTTATCATAAAAAAAATATTTTTCTTAATAAAAAATGTTTGAGAAACCCTGGAATTTTTTTGAAAAAACTAATTTGAGATTTTGTATTTTTCTATGTTTGTACCAATTTTCAGCGTTCTAGCGTTTATGGTTTCTGAGATATATGGAAAAATAAAATAAAAATTCAAAAGTTGATAACCCCTGACTGAAACAAAAATTCAAAATTCCGAGTATAAAAGTTTTGTAGGCCTGTAACTGTTTATATATTCTGAAATTTTAGGCTCTGTAAATTGAGCGGATCAAAAGTTATAAGGGGGGGACGGACACACACACACACAGACACACAGACACACACACAGACACACAGACACACGAAATGTTCTACTCCGAATTCTGAGTAAATCCGTGTATGGAACATATATGCTGCGATGCCTCTAAGTTGGTGTTTTTTGACTTCAAAGTTGGAAAAGCCGTGAAAAAAGTAGACCTCTCCATACAATTCTCGCGTATTCTGGCTTGATACATTGTCGATATGTTAAGAGAACAAAGTTCTCCTGAACAAATCGACAGTTGGAAAAAAATATAACAATACGCGTTTCAGCCTGATACACGTCATCATCGAAACAGACACGTATTAAATCACGCATTTACCAACAAATATAAATAAATTAATAATAAAAAAATATAACAATACGCGTTTCAGCCTGATACACGTCATCATCGAAACAGACACGTATTAAATCACGCCGCCATTAAATATGGCGCTCACATGGTTCCTAAATAAGATAACGCAGCAACCATTCCAACGGACGAACAGTTCCCGAAATAGTTGACACTTTCCTGTTAGGTACTAAGAGTCAATCTCCAGCAAATTACAATGCATGAAGGTAGATGATGATCAATTTACTAATTGGAATAACTAAAATATTAAATAAACAAAACATCAATCAACTGGATAGCTGGAAATGGAAAACGGTGAGTTGAGTCAAAGTTCATCACAAGGATGATGTGCGTATGAATGATAGGTAGGTATGTATTATTTTTTATTTATCTCAGATTAATATTTATAGTTAATCTGTTTTTCAATAAGTGGTGCACCGGCTTGGAATAGTGCTTCTTCTCTTTTCTATTATTATCAGTCCTATTATTACCCGCCTCATACGTCTCCCGTAAGAGGCACAGATAATATGGAAGTAAACTTTCAGTATACTTCAGATGTGTCACTCAATACATAGAAGCTGTAACCGGATAATCATAAGGTTTCTTACATCTCCGCTATAGGGGCAATGAATACGCGACCGGTCCACGGCAAATTTAAATTTCCATTTTAAAATGTTTCCAACTTTGAGGAACGGATTCAAGGATAACTTAAATAAAAAATAACCATTTTTCAATCATTATTTATTAAAAAAACACATGATGGATTTTATTTGCAATATTTCAAAAATCATGCCAAATAATTCATAAAATACATTGTTCTAAATAAAATGTGCATTGTAGATTATTAGGTTTTTTAATTTATTTTCCACAAAGAAAGATTTAATACTGATTTTCGGAAAACTATATAACTTCACTTCGCCGTATTTCACTTGACAATTTATTCAAAACACAACAAAACTTGTCAGCCATCTTGTGAAGATAATCGAAAAACACAAAAGGCTGGCAATAGATTAACACCATCACTATCACATGGCGTGATAGTGTGTATGTAGATGAACTGGATGAACACCGAAAACAACAAGAATTTTACAAAATCACACGTGTTATATTTATTATTTGGTTTACTTCAAGATTTTAAAGGATCAAAATGTTTCGCGTCACAACAAACAACAAAACACAACTGAAGTATGCTGAAGGTCTGAAAATTTTACATTGCATTTTCAAAAATACCAACATAAAAAAAAAAAAAATAGCGCCACCTTTGGAGATGTAAGCGTAAAGTAAAACCAGTGCTACCAATAGAGTGCCACCGGCGTGGTAAGAGGCGGGTAATTGAAAATACAACAATAACATCACACGGAGCTCAGCAATGAGGTTCACCACCCATTCTGAAAGATGTGATTTTAGTTGAGAGGAGGCTGGTGTGTGGGAGAATACACGCATATGTAATGCATTTTCTTATAAGGTAATGCACACCCAAACAGCTCTGAATATGCCGTGATGGTGTGAATGAATGAATGAAAACTGTTTTGGAAAAATTATAAAGAAAATTTTGTTTCTAATATTGCTCAAATAAAGAAAAAATATCACATTGAATTTGGTCGATGTTAAATTTAAAACTACAAAATTTTACGATGGTCAAAAATATAGAACCTCGAACGAATATTTAATTGATCACATAAAGAATATTTCAAATAAAGAACATCTTATATACATTGAGTTGATCACATAAAGAGTAATTTTACTTGGTGTTCAAACCACTTAAAAAATACTTGAAATACATAAAATGTACTTAGTTGAAATACATAACAAATTATTTTGATCGAACAATTTAATTTCCTATAAATATGCTGAATTGTCGAATTTGACGATGGTCGAATAAACAATACATATTTCAAATAAAGAACTAAATAAGTAGGTACATTAAGTATATTACATAAATAATATTATTCATTCAGTGTAATTAAAATAAAGAACACAAGAGTTATCGTTTGATGATCGTCGAATCCACTTTGAATTTAGAATGATTTTAATGAAAAACTGTCGGATTTGATGACGGTATGATTTAAAAATGAAATTTGATGTAATTCAAATAAAGAACAACATTAATTTAATTGATCTACACAGAATATTTTGAATTTAGCAAAGTTCAAATAAAGAATAGATATGAAAAATGTGCCGCTACTGTATTGGAATTACGTGATAAGTCGAACATCCTGTATTCAGTCGGTACTGGTAGATAGTAATTTGCTTTATAGGTACGTGTTTCTTGACATTTCTTATATAAAGACCATCTTAGGTTACATTTAAACATCCTTTATAGCCAATTCTATACCCTTTTTACTAACTTAGTAGGTACATTACGTTGGTACATATAAATTATTTATTTATTTAGGTTAAATTTAGACAAAAAACAGTGTTAAGACATAGTACAATACAATAGTAACATCAAGTATTACATTTTGTCGTTGTGACCAATATAAAATAATACAATAAGTTTGCAAAAAATCATAAGATATGATCATAGGTTGGTATGTAGGTAAGAGAAACATTTCAAGTTTACAATGATTCAAAACATAATATTCAACTAAAAGGAAAAAAAGAGAATTTAATACCTTCAAGGTTTCCTATAATAAGCGGTTATTGATCTATATTATTATCGACTTATAATTTTCACTAAGTACCTACATAGATTTATCGACGAAAACGTGATAAGAAAAAATAACGTGGGCTACGCAGATCAAAATTTTTAGTTTTTGACAGGTTGGTAGTTGAGCATGCCGTCCTCCTCTCCGCTGGAAATTCGCACAGGCTCCAAGCTCCGCCTTAGTGGGATCCTTATATAATATATTCTTTAGGTTTATTTAATCACTGCTAATGGGCAGGATACGTGGCCAGACAGCTAAATTCAAGATGGACTCCCAAAGTCTTAAAGCCATGGGATAACAAAAGGGGTGTCGGTCGGTCACAGAAGAGATGGGCCGACGATATTGTTGTGGTCGCCGGAAAGAAATGGATTGAGAAAAATGGAGACATGGAAGAGGCTTACATCCAGCAGTGGAGGAAAGGCTAGGAAGAAGATGAAGAATAATGTAATATCGTTAATAATATAATTTTTTCCATTTTTACTTTACTTGCT
The DNA here is from genome assembly GCA_963576475.1 of Molanna angustata. Taxonomy (NCBI): domain Eukaryota; kingdom Metazoa; phylum Arthropoda; class Insecta; order Trichoptera; family Molannidae; genus Molanna; species Molanna angustata. Next base: position 10,043,549 of record OY754987.1, on the reverse strand, counting down.
TCGGCAGTACATTGTATCATAATATAAATCATTTCTTTTTTTAAGATTTAAAATCTATTTTTGTTGTAGGTTCATTAAATGCTTTTTTGTAATTTGTTATTAGACAAAGAATTTTGATTTCTATAAAAGGAAAAACATTTTTTCTGTTAGTTTTCACTTTATGTTCTCATTATTTCTTTAAATTATTTGAAATTAATAAACGTTTCAATAAATAGATCAACAGAAAAACCTAACTAAATTACGTAGGTACCTATTTATAAAATTCATAACATTACAGAAAATTATAATCATCGTGAAATGAAATAAATAAACATTTCAACAAATAGATCAACACAAACACCTTACAAAATTACGTAGGTACCTAAAAAATTCAACTCAATATAATAACATCATTAATATTATAATCACCGTGAAATGCAATTAATATGTGCTCCTAAACCGTTTGTCCGATTACAATGAAACTTTGGTGAATTGTCGAGCGTATGCCCGGGATGGTTTCTGGATTTAAACTTTTTTCTTATTCTTTTTCTTCTTCGTGTATTTGGTCATTGAAAGGGGAATATCCTGGGAAAAGAAGGTCCGACTGTCCCTCCATCTCTTCGCAGGTCTTCCAGGACGGTTTCTGGATCTAAACTTTTTTCTTCTTCTTCTTCATCGTGTATTTGGTCATTTTACATATGAAGTTGGGGTATTCTGGGAGAAGAAGGTCCAACTGTCCTTCCATCTCTTCACAGGTCTTCCAGGACGGGTTCTGCATATAAACTTTTTTCTTCTTTTTCTTCGTCGTGTATTTGGTCATCTTACCTATGAAGATGAACTATCCTGGGAGAAGAAGGTCCAATTTTCCTTCCATCTCTTCGCAGGTTTCTGGATTTAAACTTTCTTCTTCTTTTCATCTTCTTCTTCGTCGTGTATTTGGTCATTTTACCTATGAAGTTGGAGTAACCTGGGAGAAGAAGGTCCAACTGTCCTCCCATCTCTTCGCAGGTTCCTGGATTTAAACTTTTTTCTTCTTCTTCGAATTTTTCGTGAGAAACTTTGTAGAAGTTCATTTTAAATAAAATAAAATAAATTAAAACAAATAACTTTGTTTACTTCTACTACTGTAAACACCTTTAATTTATGAAAGGGGTTATAACGTTTTCGAGCGTGTGCTCATCCTCAGTAACCACTTATTACTAACTTAAAACTAATGACAGACTACTTAACTATGTTGGCGGGCGGACGGAGGAAGAAGGGGGTGGTGGGTGGGGGGGGGTGATAGTGGGTGTGGTTAATATTTTTATAAGGGGAGAATTTATTAGTGGGTGTTGTATATTTAAAATTTGGTTTTTGGGGGCTCTATTTATTTCGATTGATTCTAGAATATCTAATTTTTTCCCTTATTACACCTATGTAAAATTTCTACGTCTCTGAAGTCGAATGTATGTCCTGTTAGTCTGGCGTGGTCCGCGATATCTGAGTTGATAGAAAAGTTTTTTATTGCCTTTATATGTTCAGAAATCCTGGTTTTTATTTTCCTTCCACTTTGTCCGATGTACTGGTTTTCACAATTGTGACAATTTAATTTATAGACCCCACTATTGTTCAGCACACTAATTTTTGTTTTATTGTTCAATATATATTTTTTGATACTATTATCCGTGTATAGTGCAGGTTTAATTTTCATATCTTTACATATGTTTAGTAAATTTGAAGTAAGTTTTCCTGTGTATAAAATTCTTCTCCAAGGTTTATCTTCTTGATGGTCAAATACTCGATAATACACAAATTTATTGATGGCCGACTCTTGTTCTTTTTTACGAATCTTTTTGACGATCAGTTTTTCATCAAAACCATTGTTTTTTGCGATTGTTTTGATCGTTTCTACTTCTGTGTTGTAATTTTTTGTTGTCAGGGGTAGCGATGTGAGTCTGTGGATCATCGAGTTAAACGCTGCCATTTTTTGGGATAATGGGTGGCAAGATTCTGCATGTATGATGTTGTCTGCATATGTTTCTTTTCTGTATATCTTAAATATGAATTTTCCATTTTCAATTGATATTGTTGTATCTAAGAAATTTAATGTGTTATTATCTCCTATTTCACAAGTAAATTCTATTTTGTGATGTTGGGCATTAAACAATTTTAACAAATTGGTTAATTGTCTTTTGGACCCTTTAAATGTAAAAAATACATCGTCGACATACCTCTGATAAAAATAAATGTTTTGTACCAATTTGGACCGTTTTGTACCCCCAAAAACCAAATTTTAAATATACAACACCCACTAATAAATTCTCCCCTTATAAAAATATTAACCACACCCACTATCACCCCCCCCCACCCACCACCCCCTTCTTCCTCCGTCCGCCCGCCAACATAGTTAAGTAGTCTGTCATTAGTTTTAAGTTAGTAATAAGTGGTTACTGAGGATGAGCACACGCTCGAAAACGTTATAACCCCTTTCATAAATTAAAGGTGTTTACAGTAGTAGAAGTAAACAAAGTTATTTGTTTTAATTTATTTTATTTTATTTTTTTCTTCTTCTTCTTCATCGTGTATTTGGTCATTTTACCTTTGAAGGCGGACTAACCTGGGAGAAGAAGGTCCAATTGTCCTTCCATCTCTTCGCAGGTTTCTGGATTTAAACTTTTTTCTTCTTCTTCTTCGTGTATTTTTGGTCATTTTACCTATGAAGTTGGAGAATCCTGGGAGAAGAAGGTCCAACTGTCCATCCAACTCTTCACAGGTCTTCCAGGACGGGTTCTGCATATAAACTTTTTTCTTCTTTTTCTTCGTCGTGTAAAAACGTGCATTTTTAGTTTAAAATAAATAAATATTACAAGAATGTCATGTGTATTGGTATAAAATATTAGCCGAGAACAATGTAAGCATATCACATAAAATATTATATCAACAAAAGTGTTAAATAATGCAAGAGTTACATAAACATAGACTATACATAAATAATAATAACAAATTCGAATGTGAATTGTGAGTTTCTTCAATTTTATATAAAACATTTTAAAATTCGTGTTTTTCGGATTCAGATTGTTTACTCGTAAAATAAAAGCATGTATTTTTAGTTTAAAATAAATAAATATCACGACAATGATATGTGTATTGGTATAAAATATTTGCCTAGAACAGTGTAAGCACATCACATAAAATATTATATCAATAACAGTGTTAAATAATGCAATTGTTACAGAAAAATAGAATATAAATAGATAATAATAACAAATTAGAATGTTATTATGCGTTCCAAGTTCCAGGTTCCAGGTTCTTCCAGGTTCCAGGTTCTTCCAAGTTCCAGGTTCCAGGTTCTTCCAAGTTCCAGGTTCTTCCAAGTTCCAGGTTCTTCCAAGTTCCAGGTTCTTCCAAGTTCCAGGTTCCAGGTTCTTCCAAGTTCCAGATTCCAGGTTCTTCCAAGTTCCAGGTTCCAGGTTCTTCCAAGTTCCAGGTTCCAGGTTCTTCCAAGTTCCAGGTTTCCGTTTCCGTTTCCGTTTCCGTTTCCGTTTCCGTTTCCGTTTCCGTTTCCGTTTCCGTTTCCGTTTCCGTTTCCGTTTCCGTTTCCGTTTCCGTTTCCGTTTCCGTTTCCGTTTCCGTTTCCGTTTCCGTTTCCGTTTCCGTTTCCGTTTCCGTTTCCGTTTCCGTTTCCGTTTCCGTTTCCGTTTCCGTTTCCGTTTCCGTTTCCGTTTCCGTTTCCGTTTCCGTTTCCGTTTCCGTTTCCGTTTCCGTTTCCGTTTCCGTTTCCGTTTCCGTTTCCGTTTCCGTTTCCGTTTCCGTTTCCGTTTCCGTTTCCGTTTCCGTTTTCGTTTTCGTTTTCGTTTTCGTTTTCGTTTTCGTTTTCGTTTTCGTTTTCGTTTTCGTTTTCGTTTTCGTTTTCGTTTTCGTTTTCGTTTTCGTTTTCGTTTTCGTTTTCGTTTTCGTTTTCGTTTTCGTTTTCGTTTTCGTTTTCGTTTACGTTTACGTTTACGTTTACGTTTACGTTTACGTTTTCGTTTTCGTTTTCGTTTTCGTTTTCGTTTTCGTTTTCGTTTTCGTTTTCGTTTTCGTTTTCGTTTTCGTTTTCGTTTCCGTTTCCGTTTCCGTTTCCGTTTCCGTTTTCGATTTCGTTTTCGTTTTCGTTTTCGTTTTCGTTTTCGTTTCCGTTTCCGTTTCCGTTTCCTTTTCCGTTTCCGTTTCCGTTTCCGTTTCCGTTTCCGTCTCCGTTTTCGTTTTCGTTTTCGTTTCCGTTTCCGTTTCCGTTTTCGTGCATAATTTCGTGCAAAACATATGATAAGTGCAGAAGGAATGGCACATGAAAATAACATGTTGCGAATGGTTGCACTTATGGCAAACGAATCTAAAGAACAGCAAGAAAGGAGATGTGAAGCCAGTAGATTACGAATGACGGCGTATAGGGTATTACAATTTCTGCAGCAAGAAAGAGGAAATACAGATTTTCAGTCTTCGAGTAATTGGATAGAGGTAGGGAGTCGTGATAATTTAATGATCTAGATGAATATGCAAGACGTTGAAGTAATAGAAATTACTGCACTTGAATGCGCCATCTTAGCAGCATTAAAAGTATAAAACAGCCTCTAAGTCTTCAAGTCATAAGGCCCCTGAGGAGTCAAATTGAAAACGCTTAACAATATCGCCAAACACTATTTTTTTTGTATGTAAAATAACAGATGTGGCATTGAAACATGAATCATGGAGACAAAAGGAAAATTCTGCTTTTTCCTATAGTTGCAATATAGATATTAACCTATAGTTGCAATTTATTTCTGAGCCAGTATCAACTTTTGGTAGAATGTCTATAATTTGTACATATTGTGGTGATTCGAAATGGTAGGGAGAAAACCCAGGAATGTGTTGTAACAATGGAATAGTACACATACCTGCAATAGATATCCTCCAGAGCCTCTTTATACATTATTGACAGGTAATTCTATAAATGCATGCCATTATAGAATTAAGTATTTTAAAAGTCATGTTAGAAGATATAATAGGACGATGTATGAGAGGGTCAGAAATGAGGACATAAGGAAAGAATGTAAGATAAAGAAAGATGTCATTAATAGAATTTAAGTGAACACATTGAGATGGTTTAGACACATGGGCAGAATGAATTAGGAACGCCTGACGAAGAAAATATACATTGCGGACAGGAATTGAATGAGAGGTCGGGGCCGCCCAAGTAAGGGATGGCATATCCATGGGAACGCTATTTTGAAAGGCGGAGATGTCAGAAGCATGAACAACAAATGAATATGTATAGGACAATGTATGAATGTCGACGAGGCGATGAATGTGTGTCAAGATAGAAATAAGTAGCGTTTGGTTCTCTCTGCCTACCCCGCGAGGGACATGGCGTGATGGTATGTATGTAATGCTTGCTTTCAAATGAAATTTTCCAAGTTCAAATGAAATTTTTTATGAGTTATTATTATGAGTGATAGAGTTAGATGTGTTACAAAGGAGGATCGAATTAGAAATGAATACGTCCGAGGTAGTTTTGGAGTCGCCTCTATTCCGGAGAAACTAAAGGCCAGACACCGATGGTACGGACACCGATACCAGACGAAATGAGGATCATATAGTTAAACTCACACAGGATATACGCACTCAGTCCAGAAATAGAGGCCGTACATAGGCCACCTGGTGGACAAATATTAAGGAGTTGAGGGAGGAGCAACTAACCAGAGAAATGACACAAGATGGAAAGATCTCCGAAGGGCAAGAAAGGAAAGGTCGTACCAGAAGGGCCGCTCCAGATGAACTGGGAAGAGGCAAGGAAGAAGAAATCTATATTTTCAAAACATTTCTGTTTGTTTCATTTAATTAACAAATTATTTTACTTTCAAATTTATGAAGATAAATTTAAGAAAATAAAATTAAATAATTGCCAACAATCAATTAATTTATTCACATAAAAATATCATCATCATTATTCTTAGCGTCACAACTCTTGATGGGTCCTATCTGTGTCCAAGAATCTTCTCCATACTGTTCTATCGTTGGCTGCCACCTTCCAGTTCTGCTGCCCCATGGCTCATGACTATGCTGAGGTCCTGGTAAAGATCATAAAGCTCGGTGATATATATCTTTTACGCCATGTTTGACAGTCGTTAATAGGTACATAGGTATATTCTGCATAAGATTTTTCTTTCAAAGGCATCCACTCTGTTTTCATCGTGTTTTGTTAATATCCAGGTAGGTATCCGATAAAAATATATTACTATCAAATTCAACAAAACTTATTAACGTGCTAAGTTTTCTCAATATCTTTAACAATGTATATCTTTGTCAAAAACTTAATTGAAAAAACTTGAATCGAACTATAAAAACTATATAACCATATTGAATCGAACAAATTTTCCTATTCTGACATATACGCATTGTCGTCTCGATACTCGACATACATACATCACCTAATAATAATAATAATTAAAGACTTTTATAGCATTAAAAATACAAAATATATAAAGGGAAAGAACACGGGAATCTCTTCGGTGACGGATCTTTAACCAGTTCAGTCGTTGCCTGCTCTCGGATACGTGGTCGAACTTCCTGAGTCCAAACACGTATAGAATGCAGACATTTTGTAACCGTTCGAGTTTGTTAAGTTGATCTTCAGTTGAATCTCAGCGTAGGCAACGTCAGCGTAGTCAAGTAATGGTAGCATGTGTTGTTGAGTTACGCGACATCCTACGTAGGCGATTCAAAGCGAACGCGAATGCGAAGCGATCCGAACGGATGCATGCGAATTCAAAGTGATGCGGTGCGACGCTGCGGCTCTGTCCTACGGGCACGCGAATCGTGCTTCTGAAATTATACTTTACCAAAAAAAACTATGGCACCGCTTCCAATTCGCGCGAAAATATCAAACAAATTGATCGCGTTCGCTTCGCATCGTACCATGTCACACCGTACCCTACTCGCGGTCGGTAACGCAGGACACTTCAATAGTTACCGACTGATTGTTATTTTCGCGCCGCTTCGCGTTCGCCTTGAATCGCCTACGTAAGACGTCGCGTTAGAGTGATTTTAGTCTTAACTGGTAAATAATTTTTAAGTCGGCCTCATACGTTCTCATTTGTTATTCAACAGACATACGACAAATTTTAAGTATTAAATTTAGACTAAAATTATTATATTTATTTGTTTGTAAATTTTTGGAAGACTAACAGCATATATATTACATCTAATATAAAAATTTAACAGCCAATTAGAAGTCTCCGCTGATTGGCTATACTGTCAGTTGCAAGTTGAAAAATATAACATAATAATATAATATGTTTCTGTAACAGATAAAGTTTCATCGTGAAACGGAGGTAAACATAAACAAGAAAAAAAAATTATCACCGAAGAGAACATACATGATTTTATATTTTAGTGGTTACAGTTGGCAAAATAAATTATAGTATTAAAAAAATTGCACTTAGAATACATCTCGCTACTGTAATGCTAATCTGAAATACATCAAATTCTGGTGAATTAAATATAAAATGTCCATAACCAAACTATAGTACCGCTTTAATGTCTGCAGTTAAAATAAGAGTCTGCGAATGCTTGCTAAATTAACTGAAAAGGCGAATATCCTTATTTAAGCATAAAAAATTATACAATCTAAATACACATAACACACAATAGATGATCATTTAAGTAATATCATTTAGTTTAGATTTAGACTACATGTTGAGTTTGCAAACATAATTTATCGGTCATTTGTCAAACGTCAAGTCAAATGTCAACCACGGTGTTGCCAGGATTTAAAGTACTAATTATTATTGGAGAGTTGCATGAAAAAATATTAATATTTATTACATGCTTATTTACAAGGAGTTTAAAATATCAATCTTTCTAAAATTAAACAATTTATTATTTTGTAAATTAATATTTTATAAGAATAACGTTTTTGTGCGGAGGCGACAAACACAGCAGCGAAAAATCTCCCGTCTGTACAAACACAGCAGCGAAAAATCTCCCTTCTGTACCTCCCGTTCCGTCAATGCCTCATACCCCTCTTCATTTCCTCCCGAATCTTTCATCCCTTCAGACATTTTAGTAACTTCAGACCCCTCAGTACCTTCAGTTCGTTCAGTACCTTCAGACCGTTCAGTACCTTCAGACCCCTCAGTGCCATGGACCGCCGGAGGCGGTCATTTACCGCGCAGCGGCAAAAGCCGGCTGCAAGCCCTAGCTTAGAAGCTGAGCGAAGCGAAGCTTCTCAGCTAGTGAAATAATAAAATGAAACACAAGACATTACAGCAAGTTACACAAGACAAATGAAACACAAGACATATATTGTAAAAGTCTGTTAATTATTAGTAAAGATATAGGCATAATAAAATTGCATAATTTATATAATTTATAATATTTGATATTTCGGACAATTTTCGTTTTTGTGGCTTCGAACAAACCAATAGGATCAGGATTTATATTTAGCTGTTTATGAAGTTTTTCTCGTTTTTTAATGCAAAAGATGGTGCCTGGTGTAACCCATGGTTTCAATGGGATCCCATTTTTGTTTTGATTTTTTAATTGTGCATTTATCTATTTTTTCTCTTAATTAACTATAGAAATTGTTGAAAGCGATGTTGACATCCGCAGTACAATATACAGACTCCCATTTTTCTTCTTGCGTCTGTTGTTGTAATTGGACAAAATCAGTTCTAAATTGTGAAAAATATAAAGATTTAGTATTATTAGGGATTTGGTTTGATATACCTATTATAGTTGAATAATGATCTGTAATAGTTGTGGTGTAAATTGCCGCGCGTGTATTTTTTGTTGTTCTTATCATGGCATGGTCAATACAATTCATTGAATGTGAAGACACTCGTGTTGGAATATTAATATAGGACTTCAGTCCAAAGTACGTCATGAGGTCTAAATATTCTGATGTTTGGGTGGAATTTTTTTTAAGAATATCTATGTTCATATCTCCTATTAAAATAAGATCACTGTTGTTAGGGACATTGGTTAGTGCAGTTTCTAAGGAATTGATGAATGTATCAATGTTCCGATACTGTGGTGATCAGTATAAACTTAATATTGTTATTGAGTATAGTTTTATTTGTAGGCAGTTAGAGTTTTCGATAAATATTTCTGTAACTTGAGGGTTGAGAGGGGTCTTTATGTAAACAATTACTCCATCAGATTGTGATCGATTAAGCTTTGTATGGTACTCAAGGAACCCATTAATCATCTTTGGTACAAAGAAATCATTGATCCAACACTCTGATAAGACTATAACATCAACGTCATATTTAATTTCGTGAAGAAAAACAACAAAGTCATCAAAATTTTTGTTTCAGCTTCTTATGTTCATGGCAATAATTTTGAGGAAGGATAATTTTGAAAATATTTTATAATATGCTATTGGGTCATTAATCTCAATAGTAACTGGATCTGTATTATCAATCTGCGCTTCTACATCAAACATACTAAAAATATTCGTTTCATCATAAATATTATAGTGTCATAAAAATGATCAATATTGGTTCTTCTTGATTTCTCCAAAGCATTTGACATGATAAGTATTCCATTGCTCTTATCGAAATTGCGGTTCTATGGATTTGACGATGGAACTATCAGATGGTTCCAAAGTTATTTCAGAGGCAGAACGCAGCGTCTAGTCTGCAGTGAAGTCGGTGGGTCTTTGAAATACTCTACTGCTGTTAAGCTGACTCGCGGTGTTCCACAAGGGTCCATACTTGGGCCATTGTTGTTTGCTTTATACACAGCTGATATGATGAATGTTCTTAATTACTGCAAATCACATATGTACGCAGATGACTCACAAGTTTATTTGTCTTTTGAAAAACATAACGTACAATCGGCCGTGGGCATGATAAATAGTGATTTAAATAAAATTCATTCTTGGGCACAAGCCCATGCACTACTTCTCAACCCCCGAAAGACTGTAGCCCTGGTTGTGGGCCCAAAACAAAAAAATACTGCTGTGGAAAGCAGCGGCTTTAGGGTTGCCATTGATTCCACTGACATTCCATTTGTAAGCGTTGCACGTAATCTCGGTATAGTGATGGACCAAGGGATGAAATTTGAAGAGCATGTAAAAAAAAAGATGCAATGGGGCTATTCAAGGCTACGCCTTTTATATAAAATACGGGAATATGTTTCGGTCAATGTTCGCAAACTGCTGACAGATAGTCTTGTTTTATCCATATTAGACTATGGGGATGCGGTGTATGGTCCTTCTTTGTTAAAAAATACACAAAAGCAAGTGCAACGTATTCAAAATGCGTGTGCACGTTTTTGTTACAAAATACCTAGGCGAGCACATGTTTCTCCATACCTTAAGCAGCACGGGATACTGAATATGTTTAACAGAAGGAAGTTTCATCATCTGTGTCAAATATTCAGAATCATTAAAAGTAAGACACCTTCCTATCTGTATGACAGATTACAGTGGTCCCGTGATATTCATATGCATGCTACGCGACAAAGAGACTATCTACTTATTCTCCCCAGACATCGAACCACTGCCTTTGAAGGAAGTTATACATACACATCAACCAAATATTGGAATGAATTGCCGCAGCACATTCGTACGGCAGCCTCACTGCAGAGCTTTAAAAAGCATTGCAGTGAATGGCTGTTAAGTACACAAAATTAAATGTAATAATGCCAAAGTAAGTACCTATGTACAACAAAATTAACTATCCTAATAATGCTTTCTTTGTTTATTTATTTTTATTTGTATATATAATATATTTTTTTTCCTTTTGTTTTTTTTTATCTTTCTCAATTATTATTTTTTTTTTCTTCATGTATAAATGTTTTCGTATATAATTTTATGTTATTTTATTTTTTATTTATTATCTGTATGTATAAAATATATATTTTGTGATCGTCCAAGGCATTGCTGAAAATCAGCTGCACTGTGGGTCTCCACGGGTGTACAGCTGAGCAATAGCCTATTTGTTGTAAAATAGTTCAAAATGTATATAATTTCTTGTTATTTTTAATGCAACAAATAAATTTATTATTATTATTATTACTATGTAGATTGATCTCGGTTATGATCCGGTAATTTCCTTCACAACGGAGCGTACTCAAGTTGTGAGGCTATGTGTTTGTGTGTCTGTGTGGTTGTGTGTAGTTGTTTAAAGTGGTACCTGTAGAAATTTTCTGACTATTGTGCATGTGTTGATAATTGTAGTTTTTTGTATGTTGGTGATTACGTATGGGGGTAACTTTAGTATGTCTTAATTTTTTTGGAGAGTTTTTGGTATGATGCCTGTAGACGATAATATTATTGGGACTATTGTTACTTTTTCTTGTTTCCACTGTGATTTTATCTGTTCTGCTAAAGGTATGTATTTATCTATTTTTTCTAAATGTTTCTTTTGGAGATTTGCTGTATTTGGTATCGATATTTCTATTAGATATGTGTGTTTATGTATTTTGTCGATTAATGTAATGTCTGGTCGGTTATGTAGGTTTGTTCTGTCTGTGATTATGTCTCTATTCCAGTATAGTTTGTAGTTATCATTTTCTGTTACAGCTGGGGGTGTGTATTGATACCACTTGGGGTGTGTTTCGATAAGTTTATGTTTGTGGGCTAGTTCCAAATATATGTGTTTGCAGATGTTATCGTGTCTTATTGTATATTCCGTCGGTGCAAGAGTTGAGCAGCCACCTGTTATGTATTCTATTGTTTCTTTTTGTAATTTGCACTTTCTGCATGTGTCGTTTGTTATTGTATTGTCTTTTATAATATGTTTCGTGTAGTTTTTTGTTTTTATTATTTTGTCCTGAATAGCTATGATAAATCCTTCTGTTTCTGCGTAGAGGTCTGAGTGTTTGAGCCAATTATTACTAAGGGCTTTATCAATATGTTGTTGTTGTAGATGACTTGGGTGTATTCCATGTAATGTTTTATTTTTCCATGTTTCAATTTTTGCGTCATGTGTTGTTATTTCTAGATTGCGTTCGTTGTCGTTAAGTGTAAGTGGTGAGTATTTGTGATCTATGTTTATGATTTCGTTATGTATTGGGCTATTTCGTTTTGTGTAGAAGTATTGCCTTAAGTTATTTATTTGTGTATGGTGTAGATTTTTTATGTCTATGAGTCCTCTTCCTCCTTCCTCTCTTGGCAGTGTGAACCTTTCTATTGCTGAATGTTCGTGGTGAATTCTATGTTTTGATGATGTTGTTCTGAGTTTAATGTTGAGATCGTCGAGTTCCGTATTGGTCCATTTAATTATTCCAAATGTATATGTTAGTACTGGTATTGCGTATGTGTTTATTGCTTTAGTCATATTTTTTCCATTTAGTTGTGTTTTGAGGAGGATATTTAGTCTTTTAAGGTATTCGTTTTTGGTGGTTTCTTTTATCTTTTTATCTTTTATGCTTGGGTTCTGGAGAATTCCCAAGTATTTATAAAATTCATCTTCATCCATTGCGCGTATTATTTCATTCGTATCCTTCAAGGTGCTTCCCGTGTGTTCCTTGGGTTTACCTCTTACTATTGAGCATGTGTTGCATTTATCAATACCGAATTTCATTTTTATGTCATTACTAAAGCGTTCAGTTTTATAAATTAGTTGTTTTAGTTCGTCATTATTTTTGCCATATAGTTTTAAATCGTCCATGTATAAAAGGTGGTTGATTTTTATAGGATTGGTATTTAAGTTGTGTGTTGTGATTTTGTAGCCAAGTTTGCTTTTGCTAAGCATCTTGGAGAGTGGGTTGAGGGAGATACAGAACCATAGTGCGCTTAGGGAGTCACCTTGAAAGATTCCGGTTTTAATGTTTATTTGTTTTGATTTTATCATTTTGTTGTTTAGTTTTAGGTATATTGTCGTGTTCCAGGTGTTCATTATTTGTTTTAAAAATTCTACAAGTTTTATGTCAATTTTGTATATTTCTAGAACTTTTACTAACCATGAGTGGGGGACACTATCAAAGGCTTTTTGGTAATCTATGTATGCACAGTACATGTTCCTTTTCTTCTTTATCGCCTGATTTGTTATTGTCCGGTCGATGATGATTTGTTCTTTGCATCCTCTGCTTTGCTTTCTGCATCCTTTTTGTTCTTCTGTTAATATGTTATTTTGTGTTAGGAAAAGATCTATTTTTGTAGTTATAATTGAGGTAAGAATTTTGTATATTGTGGGTAGACATGTGATTGGACAATATTTAGATGGATTTTTTGTGTCTGTTGATTTAGGTTTGAGATATGTGATACCTTTAGTGAAAAAAGATGGGAGGTTTTGGTTTTCCGTTACGCATTTGTGTAATAGTTCGGAGAATTTTTCATGTGTTACAGGGAGATATTTGTACCAGTAATTTTGGATATTATCTATGCCTGGTGTCTTCCAGTTGTGTGTCTTCTTTATAGCAGTTTTGAAGTCAGTTATATTTATTTGTATTGTGGCCATGTTTTGAAATTGGTTGTCATTTTCTTCCTCTGTTATCCATGTGGCATTTTCATTGTGTTTTTTGTTTTCAGACCAAATGTTCTCCCAGTATGATTCAATTTCATTTAATTTAGGTGCGTCTGTAATTTCTATATTGTTGTTTTTTAGGTTGTTGTAGAAGCTTTTTTGGCTTGTTTGAAAATTGAGATTGTGTGTTTTCCTGTCATAGCATTTTTTGTAGCGTTTTAATCTATGTGATTGTGCTGATAACTTTTGTGTTAGCGTATCAAGGAGTATAGTTAGGTTGTGTTCATTGTATTTGTCTTTAATCGTTTCAATTTCCCGTATTTTTCTTGGATTTTTTAGATTATCTTTAATTTTTTGTGTTACTTTGCCTATTTCATTTCTTAATGAGTTGATTTTGATTTGTATTCTGTGTTGCCATGCTGGTATAGTGCTTCTGTGTGTTCTATGGGAGTTTTCTGTTTTATTGTTTATATTTTGTTTGTTTAGTGTAATAATGGTGTATGCACTACAGTAAACTAATAGATGTAATTTTTCGAGTGTTGTTTCAGTGTTAATCATGTTATGTAGAATTGTGTTGATAATATTGATAATGTTAATGGTTTGTTTGTTGATTTTGAGCTTTGGTAGGTGTGGTCTTGTTGTGGGGTCGCTATCTTTATATATTTCGATTGTGTGTTCTAGTGTGTTTGTGATTTGTGTTTGTGTCTGGGTTGTGTTCTGTTCTTCCGTTGGTCTCGTCATTGTTGTTAGGGCTTATTGTTGTATTATTGTTCATATTGGTGGATTCGTTAGTTATGTTTATATTTGGTTGTTCAGTGTTATTTTGCTGTGGTATTATTGATATTTCCTGTGGATTGTTGTGGTTTATTTGCGTATTTGTTATGTCTTGTGTTAATGTACTTATTCTATTTTGATTACTCATTCTGATTGCGTCTTGTTTTATTTGATCAAGTATTGATAGTTGTATATTATTATTATTATTATTATTGTATATAAGAACAATCACAAATGAAATAAATAATGGTTAGTATTGGATAGTTTGCATAAAAGCAATGAGTTGAAATGAAATATAGAATTAAAGTGTATACTGTAGAGCATAGCATTAAATATATCAAGTGCAATTTATAACTAGGTTTGCAATATGCTTTAATATGTTTCGACAAGATAAAATTTCGATAGCACATGCATAATACCAATAATATATAATAAATATTTTGGCAAGTAATTATTGATTTAAAATTTTCTATACCGATATTTTTATAACATAATATGAATAGTTTAATAATAAAGCATTTAGCGTCTTGTAAAGGCCGTGACGTGCGTGAGTATACTACTTTATATTTTTCGGCCACTGGATACCATACTATATACCTGGTATTATTGTGACATAAGATAAGAGTCAAATAGTATCAGTTGCGGTTTCGAATTCATTGTGTTGTTTACTCGCAAAATAAATACGTGCATTTTTAGTTTAGAATAAATAAATATTACAAGAATGTCATGTGTATTGGTATAAAATATTAGCCGAGAACAATGTAAGCATATCACATAAAATATTATATCAACAAAAGTGTTAAATAATGCAAGAGTTACATAAACATAGACTATACATAAATAATAATAACAAATTCGAATGTGAATTGTGAGTTTCTTCAATTTTATATAAAACATTTTAAAATTCGTGTTTTTCGGATTCAGATTGTTTACTCGTAAAATAAAAGCATGTATTTTTAGTTTAAAATAAATAAATATCACGACAATGATATGTGTATTGGTATAAAATATTAGCCTAGAACAGTGTAAGCACATCACATAAAATATTATATCAATAACAGTGTTAAATAATGCAATTGTTACAGAAAAATAGAATATAAATAGATAATAATAACAAATTAGAATGTTATTATGCGTTCCAAGTTCCAGGTTCCAGGTTCTTCCAAGTTCCAGGTTCCAGGTTCTTCCAAGTTCCAAGTTCCAGGTTCTTCCAAGTTCCAAGTTATTAGATAATAATAACAAATTAGAATGTTATTATGCGTTCCAAGTTCCAGGTTCCAGGTTCATCCAAGTTCCAGGTTCCAGGTTCCAGGTTCTTCCAAGTTCCAGGTTCCAGGTTCTTCCAAGTTCCAAGTTCCAGGTTCTTCCAAGTTCCAAGTTCCAGGTTCTTCCAAGTTCCAAGTTCCAGGTTCTTCCAAGTTCCAGGTTCTTCCAAGTTCCAGGTTCTTCCAAGTTCCAGGTTCTTCCATGTTCCAGGTTCTTCCATGTTCCAGGTTCTTCCATGTTCCAGGTTCTTCCAAGTTCCAGGTTCTTCCAAGTTCCAGGTTCTTCCAAGTTCCAGGTTCTTCTAAGTTCCAGGTTCTTCCATGTTCCAGGTTTATCCAAGTTCCAGGATCATCCAAGTTCCAGGTTCCAGGTTCCAGGTTCTTCCAATTTCCAGGTTCCAGGTTCCAGGTTCTTCCAAGTTCCAGGTTCCAGGTTCTTCCAAGTTCCAAGTTCTTCCAAGTTCCAAGTTCCAGGTTCTTCCAAGTTCCAAGTTCCAGGTTCTTCCAAGTTCCAGGTTCCAGGTTCCAGGTTCTTCCAAGTTCCAGGTTCCAGGTTCTTCCAAGTTCCAAGTTCCTAGTTCCAGGTTCTTCCAAGTTCCAAGTTCTAGGTTCTTCCAAGTTCCAGGTTCTTCCATGTTCCAGGTTCTTCCATGTTCCAGGTTCTTCCAAGTTCCAAGTTCTTCTAAGTTCAAGGTTCTTCCAAGTTCAAGGTTCTTCCAAGTTCCAGGTTTATCCAAGTTCCAGGATCTTCCAAGTTCCAGGTTCTTCCAAGTTCCAGGTTCTTCCAAGTTCCAGGTTCTTCCAAGTTTCAGGTTCTTCCAAGTTCCAGGTTCTTCCAAGTTCCAGGTTCTTCCAAGTTCCAGGTACTTCCAAGTTCCAGGTTCTTCCAAGTTCCAGGTTCTTCCAAGTTCCAGGTTCTTCCAAGTTCCAGGTTCTTCCAAGTTCCAGGTTCTTCCAAGTTCCAGGTTCTTCCAAGTTCCAGGTTCTTCCAAGTTCCAGTCTCTTCCAAGTTCCAGTCTCTTCCAAGTTCCAGTCTCTTCCAAGTTCCAGGTACTTCCAAGTTCCAGGTTCTTCCAAGTTCAAGGATCTTCCAAGTTCAAGGATCTTCCAAGTTCCAGGTTCTTCCAAGTTCCAGGTTCTTCCAAGTTCCAGGTTCTTCCAAGTTCCAGGTTCTTCCATGTTCCAGGTTCTTCCATGTTCCAGGTTCTTCCAAGTTCCAGGTTCTTCCATGTTCCAGGTTCTTCCAAGTTCCAGGTTCTTCCATGTTCCAGGTTCTTCCAAGTTCCAAGTTCTTCTAAGTTCAAGGTTCTTCCAAGTTCAAGGTTCTTCCAAGTTCCAGGTTTATCCAAGTTCCAGGATCTTCCAAGTTCCGGGTTCTTCCAAGTTCCGGGTTCTTCCAAGTTCCAGGTTCTTCCAAGTTCCAGGTTCTTCCAAGTTCCAGGTTCTTCCAAGTTCCAGGTTCTTCCATGTTCCAGGTTCTTCCAAGTTCCAAGTTATTCTAAGTTCAAGGTTCTTCCAAGTTCAAGGTTCTTCCAAGTTCCAGGTTTATCCAAGTTCCAGGATCTTCCAAGTTCCGGGTTCTTCCAAGTTCCAAGTTCTTCTAAGTTCAAGGTTCTTCCAAGTTCAAGGTTCTTCCAAGTTCCAGGTTTATCCAAGTTCCAGGATCTTCCAAGTTCCAGGATCTTCCAAGTTCCGGGTTCTTCCAAGTTCCGGTTTCTTCCAAGTTCCAGGTTCTTCCAAGTTCCAGGTTCTTCCAAGTTCCAGGTTCTTCCATGTTCCAAGTTCCAAGTTCCAAGTTCCAGGTTCTTCCAAGTTCCAGTCTCTTCCAAGTTCCAGTCTCTTCCAAGTTCCAGTCTCTTCCAAGTTCCAGGTACTTCCAAGTTCCAGGTTCTTCCAAGTTCAAGGATCTTCCAAGTTCAAGGATCTTCCAAGTTCCAGGTTCTTCCATGTTCCAGGTTCTTCCAAGTTCCAGGTTCTTCCAAGTTCCAGGTTCTTCCAAGTTCCAGGTTCTTCCAAGTTCCAGGTTCTTCCATGTTCCAGGTTCTTCCATGTTCCAGGTTCTTCCAAGTTCCAGGTTCTTCCAAGTTCCAGGTTCTTCCATGTTCCAGGTTCTTCCAAGTTCCAGGTTCTTCCATGTTCCAGGTTCTTCCAAGTTCCAAGTTCTTCTAAGTTCAAGGTTCTTCCAAGTTCAAGGTTCTTCCAAGTTCCAGGTTTATCCAAGTTCCAGGATCTTCCAAGTTCCGGGTTCTTCCAAGTTCCGGGTTCTTCCAAGTTCCAGGTTCTTCCAAGTTCCAGGTTCTTCCAAGTTCCAGGTTCTTCCAAGTTCCAGGTTCTTCCAAGTTCCAGGTTCTTCCATGTTCCAGGTTCTTCCAAGTTCCAAGTTATTCTAAGTTCAAGGTTCTTCCAAGTTCAAGGTTCTTCCAAGTTCCAGGTTTATCCAAGTTCCAGGATCTTCCAAGTTCCGGGTTCTTCCAAGTTCCAAGTTCTTCTAAGTTCAAGGTTCTTCCAAGTTCAAGGTTCTTCCAAGTTCCAGGTTCTTCCAAGTTCCAGGTTTATCCAAGTTCCAGGATCTTCCAAGTTCCGGGTTCTTCCAAGTTCCGGGTTCTTCCAAGTTCCAGGTTCTTCCAAGTTCCAGGTTCTTCCAAGTTCCAGGTTCTTCCAAGTTCCAGGTTCTTCCAAGTTCCAGGTTCTTCCATGTTCCAAGTTCCAAGTTCCAAGTTCCAAGTTCCAAGTTCCAAGTTCCAAGTTCCAAGTTCCAAGTTCCGTTTCGTTTCGTTTCGTTTCGTTTCGTTTCGTTTCGTTTCGTTTCGTTTCGTTCCTTTCCTTTCCTTTCCTTTCGTTTCTTTTCTTTTCTTTTCTTTTCTTTTCTTTTCTTTTCTTTTCTTTTCTTTTCTTTTCTTTTCTTTTCTTTTCTTTTCTTTTTCTTTTTCCACTTGTGGCTTGACACTCGAGCAACAAGTGTCATGCGAAAAGTGTCATGCGAAAAGTGTCACGCGACAACTTTAGCCGTTTCTTATTTATTTTATTTTATTTAAATCCACAATAACCATACAAAAAATATTACAACAATACGACAGTGAAACAGAACAAAAAATTTTGTAACACGAAAAGTGTCACGCGAAAATTGTCATGCGTAAAGTGTCATGCGAAAAGTGTCACGCGAAAAGTGTCACGCGAAAAGTGTCATGCGACAACTTTACCCGTATCTTATGGAATACGGTTTCGGTTTCGGTTCGGTTCGGTTTTTCTTTTTCTTTTTCCACTTGTGGCTTGACACTCGAGCGACAAGTGTCATGCGACAAGTGCCATGCGAAAAGTGTCACGCGAAAAGTGTCACGGTTTCGGTTTTGGTTTCGGTTCGGTTCGGTTTCGGTTTTGGTTTCGGTTTCGGTTCGGTTCGGTTTTTCTTTTTTCTTTCGAGCCACAAGTGTCACGCGAAAAGTGTCATGCGAAAAGAGTCACGCGAAAAGTGTCACGGTTTTGGTTTCGGTTTCGGTTCGGTTCGGTTCGGTTTCGGTTTCGGTTTTCTGTTCGGTTCGGTTTTTCTTTTTTCTTTCGAGCCACAAGTGTCATGCGAAAAGTGTCACGCGAAAAGTGTCATGCGACAACTTTACCCGTATCTTATGGAATACGATTTCGGTTTCGGTTTCGGTTCGGTTCGGTTTTTCTTTTTATTTTTCTTTTTCTTTTTCCATTTGTGGCTTGACACTCGAGCGACAAGTGTCACGCGAAAAGTGTCATGCGAAAAGTGTCACGCGAAAAGTGTCACGCGAAAAGTGTCATGCACAACTTTACCCGTATCTTATGGAATACGGTTTCGGTTTCGGTTCGGTTCGGTCGGTTCGGTTCGGTTTCAGTTTCGGTTCGGTTCGGTTCGGTTTCTCTTTTTCTTTTTCCACTTGTGGCTTGACACTCGAGCAACAAGTGTCATGCGAAAAGTGTAATGCGAAAAGTGTCACGCGAAAAGTGTCACGCGAAAAGTACTTTGTATGTGAGTAAAAAGTCCAGAACATAATTCAAAGTGACTTTATTTCACATACAAAGTATTATTACAAAATACAATCTAAAGTAATAAAGCAATCAAAATGTTAGTGTCTGTATGTGTGTGTGTGTGTGTGTGTGTGTGTGTGTGTGTGTGTGTGTGTGTGTGTGTGTGTGTGTGTGTGTGTGTGTGTGTGTGTGTGTGTGTGTGTGTGTGCGTATGTGTGTATGTGTGTGTTTGTCTCACGCCTTCTGAAAAACCAAGAGCATCTAAAAATCTAATTTATGTGCGAACTTGTACCAGTATACCTGATGCAGTGTCACGCTAAAAATAATGCGATCAAAATGCTGAATTTTAAAAATATTTCAATAATTATTTTTTTCATACAAAATTTTCCAAATCGTATCTGTCAAAAAAGTATACATTTTGCACGCAAATATCTGTTAGTTTAAAAGTTAGAAGTACGTATTTACACGAAAAAAATATATTTTCAAGTATAACTTAGCTTTTAAGTGAAAAACATGGTGAATATTTTGTCAAATTATACTGTTTACCTTATTTTTAAAGTAAGCGTTTTGTACAAATGTACATATAACCCCGCCATTTTAATATCTTTTCATACGATATTTAATTTTCCTACCGAATGAATATGTTCTTTAAAATAATATACCTTTGAAATAAATGTGATTATGAAATAATAAAATGAAACACAAGACATTACAGCAAGTTACACAAGACAAATGAAACACAAGACATATATTGTAAAAGTCTGTTAATTATTAGTAAAGATATAGGCATAATAAAATTGCATAATTTATATAATTGGATTGCCCGGAACTGCTTGAACGAATAGCTCTTCGGGTTCCCACCCGAGCAACCCGATTCCAACATTCATTAAACCTTTCACACTGTAACACGAACGCCAAACAACACTCATTCATATACCGTGCATCACACTTCTTCAATACGCACCTAAACGAATTAGATATATTCAACTCATCAATAAATGTTATCAAATCAAAACTTATCAATCATTAAATATTCATATATATTCATCCCAACACATATCCCTCTTCATCTGCACTCTATCTTTCCTCTCCTACATATTCTCTATAATTTTTGTATAAACTTATATAGGTACTTATTGTTTTTTACTTATGTGGAAACACATTATTGGCATAATTGTAATAAATTTACTGTCCATACCCATAAACATTGTAACGCTGTTTGTTTCCCAAATATAAATAAAATAAAATAAAATAAAATAAAATAAAATAAAATAAAATAAAATAAAATAAAATAAAATAAAATAATTTATAATATTTAATTATAATAAATATTATAAATTATTTAACATTAATTTATATAATTTATAATGTTGGAAGAAATTGCCATACGGCAATAAACTCGCCACTTGCGCAGGGTGCAAGGAAGTGTTTATTATTATTATTATTATTAATATTTGATATTTCGGACAATTTTCGTTTTTGTGGCTTCGAACAAACCAATGTAGGTACCTAACTACATATCCAAAAAATGTATCGAGCCCATTTGATATTAATATTGGAATGGTTACTATGGTTACGGAAAGATTCTGATATATTCAAATAAAATTTGTTATGAATCGAATTTATTTAGAACATTGTTGTAGGTAGGTACCTACCTAATACTATTTACTTACAAATCAACAATATACTGATTTCCCATAGGAAAATTATTTTATTTATTTATTTATGTATGTATGAATTGATGCATGTATGCTATGTGCTCCTAAACCGTTTGTCCGATTACAATGAAACTTTGGTGAATTGTCGAGCGTATGCCCGGGATGGTTTCTGGATTTAAACTTTTTTCTTATTCTTTTTCTTCTTCGTGTATTTGGTCATTGAAAGGGGAATATCCTGGGAAAAGAAGGTCCGACTGTCCCTCCATCTCTTCGCAGGTCTTCCAGGACGGTTTCTGGATCTAAACTTTTTTCTTCTTCTTCTTCATCGTGTATTTGGTCATTTTACATATGAAGTTGGGGTATTCTGGGAGAAGAAGGTCCAACTGTCCTTCCATCTCTTCACAGGTCTTCCAGGACGGGTTCTGCATATAAACTTTTTTCTTCTTTTTCTTCGTCGTGTATTTGGTCATCTTACCTATGAAGATGAACTATCATGGGAGAAGAAGGTCCAATTTTCCTTCCATCTCTTCGCAGGTTTCTGGATTTAAACTTTCTTCTTCTTTTCATCTTCTTCTTCGTCGTGTATTTGGTCATTTTACCTATGAAGTTGGAGTAACCTGGGAGAAGAAGGTCCAACTGTCCTTCCATCTCTTCGCAGGTTCCTGGATTTAAACTTTTTTCTTCTTCTTCTTCATCGTGTATTTGGTCATTTTACCTTTGAAGGCGGACTAACCTGGGAGAAGAAGGTCCAATTGTCCTTCCATCTCTTCGCAGGTTTCTGGATTTAAACTTTTTTCTTCTTCTTCTTCGTGTATTTTTGGTCATTTTACCTATGAAGTTGGAGAATCCTGGGAGAAGAAGGTCCAACTGTCCTTCCAACTCTTCGAAAGTCTTCCAAGTCGATAAACTTTTTTCTTCTTTTTCTTCTTCATCGTGCATTTGGTCATTTTACCTATGAAGGTGGACTATCCTGGGAGAAGAATGTCCAATTTTCTTGCCATATCTTCGCAGGTATCTGGATTTAAACTTTTTTCTTCTTCTTCTTCGTGTATTTAGTCATTTTACCTTTGAAGGTGGAGTTTCCTGAGGAAAGAAGGTCCTTTCATCTCTTCGCGGTTCTTCCAGGATGGTTTCTGGATTTAAACTTTTCTTAACCGACTGAAGGGACGGGATGTAATGAAGGGAAGGGATGCACTAAAGGGCCTGAAGGGTCGGGAGGTAAAAAAGGGCCTGAAGGGACGGGAGGTACTGAAGAGCCTGATTGGAAGGGACGTAATGATGGATTGAAGGGACGGGAGGTACTGAAGGGCCTGAAGGGACGGGAGGTTCTGAAGGACCTGAAGGGACGGGATGTTCTGAAGGGTCTGAAGCGACGTTTCATGGAGTCTAATTCTTTTTCTTCTTAATTTTATGTAGACCTTACAGTTTTTACACAAACTATTTCCTTTAGTTTTTTTCTTCGTTTTCTTATTTTATGTAGAACTTTGGTGAATTTTAAACAAACTCTTTCCTAAAGATTTATCTTCTTCTACTTTTATGAAGACCTTTTAGTCAGTTTTTATACAATCTATTTCCAATAGTCTAATTCTTCTATTTCATGTATTTTTTCTTATTTTATGTAGACCATTTTGATAGTTTTTTATACAAACTATTTCTTATAGTCTTATACTTATTCTTTTCTTTTTTATTTAGACTTTTGGGTTAGTTTTAAGTAAAATAGTCTATTGTGCAGAAATATTATTAACGATATGCACACTTGATGAAAATACATATGTAAAAACGAATACCTAGTATGTGGGATGTGACGATGTAACCTGCACTAGAATCTTTTCAATACTTTTGTTTAATCAAATTTAAACCATTTATGTATATCATCCTATTTTGAATAATTTTCAACACCTTCATATTTGATTTCGTTGACGATATTTAAAGAATGGGGGTTGTGGCCATTACTGAACTCTTCACAACGTTTATATTCAAATTAAAAACTATTTACGAAGAAAATAGTTTATTATTAGTTTATTATTTAAAACTATTTATTTGTTTAAGTCTTCTTCTTCGTTAATGTAGATTTTTGTGTCAATTTTATGTCTATCAGTCTAATTGTGCAAAAATATATAATACACACTTGATGAAAAAATATAAAAACGAATGGGATGTGACCAACACTAGATCTTTTCAGTACATTACTTAATCAAATTTTAACCACATTCCAACATCCAAAATTACTAAATTTTCACTAGGTACATATTACAATTTGTTATCGATGATAATATTTAAAAATGGAGGTTGTGGCCAAACCAATCTCTTTACAACGTTGATAAACAGTCATATTTAAAACCATTTCGCGTAGTCCATGCGTGCAGAAATTGTATATTATACTTCATTCACACTTTATAGCAATATATAAAAAAGAATGGGTTGTGGCCATCACTTGAACATTTTACAATGCTTAAACTCAATCAAATTTCAAACCACTTTTCATAGTCCGATATTGCAAAATAATTGGGTGACAATATTATAAAAACGATTGCTTATTCCTTCACAATTTTACATTCTTGGCCAACGGCTGGACATAAAGGCTAGTAAATAAATATAAAAATATACCTATTGTTAGATGTGAAAGCATTGTCTGAAGTATGGGATGGTTTCAATCTTAACAACTATACCTATAATTTAGTAAAATAATTTTCGTCTATAATAGGCTCATTTTTAATGTAAATATGTTATTTGTAGGTAATATTTTTTATAGCTGTTGACAAAGTTATAAATAGTATGGATTTGAAAAAGTAATAAATAAATATATAACATTTTGTGTGTATCAGTAGTGGAATTGCTTAAATTGCGAAAATCTTGCTTGCTTATTTTTTATAGCTGTTGCCAAAGTAATAAATAGTATGGATTTGAAAAAGTAATAAATAAATATATAACATTTTGTGTGTATCAGTAGCGGAATTGCTTAAATTGCGAAAATCTTGGCTTGCCTATGATCTAATATTTTTTTTAAATTTATTTTATTGCAACCATACTACAATATTATAAATTGAACCGTATGTATAGATACGATGAAGTATAGGACCACAAATGTAATATTATTTTGGAATGTGTTTATAAAAAATGCTCTCACAATATAGCAAATTGAGTTTATTAATAATTTTTGTTTGAAGTACCTACACAATAGAATTGTTCTTCATAAAAATGCATTCAGAGATTGTCAAACTTTCAAGTAGAAAAAAATGAAGTGAATATTGTACATATAGTGGAAAGAGTGTCACAACTCATTTGTTTTTTTCTCCTCACTAACCCAAGGGGAGAGTTATGATTTATCAATTTTTAAGGATAGAAACACTGGTTAGTTGGAATATTGCCAAATGGCAATTAACTCACCACTTGCGCAGGGTGCAAAGAAGTTTTTATTATTATTATTATTGTAGTTACTACGTTTTACAAATATTGTAGATACTACGTTTTACAAATGTTGTAGTTACAACATTTTACAAATATTTAGTTACTACGTTTTACAAACCCGTGTCTGTTCCCAAAACACTCAAAAAATGTCTGGTTGTGGTCTTGATATTTAAGCAGTATTACGAAAAGTCCTTCATTACTGCGGTTTACCGTAACACAACACAGGCAAATTGTACTTTATGTAGTTCGGGATATTTCTAGGAATTATTATTATTATAGAAAATATATTAATTGATAGGAATAAACAAATTTAACCGAGATATTTTTATGTGTTGCGGGCTGCCATATATTACGATTTGTTTATCCTCCATCTTTAAAATAAAATCTGGCAAAAAATTTACGACTTTTTGTTGCTATAACACAGCCCCGGGCAAACTGAGGCCCGCGAGCTATCAGTGTCAAAATAAGAAAAAAAAAATCTTATTAGTAAAATAACTCAGCCATTTCTGACACTGCTTATTCCTCGCAGTGCAGAATTATCTTGAATTTAATATCGCATAAATAACTATCTGAAAAAAATCTGAATTTTTTTCGCTAAACGGAATTTTCTTATAATTACCATTTATTTAGGCAAGCATATGATTTTTTTAAAGGAGAACCGAGAAATCAAGGCACCTACAGGGCTTACGACCTGTCATAAGCAAACAAATAAATTTCACAAAAGACGGCGTTATAAATAAAGTTAATTCATCGCTCCATAGATGGTGATGGTGTTTCGGATTATTCTCATGCGAAAAGATTTTATGTACATATAACATTCATTTAAAGAACTTTCAAAAAAATTGAATCGATAGGGAACTCAATAAGGAGGCATAATTGGTGAATGTTGAGCAAGCGCATAAAGTGATCACGTAAACCAGCCGATGACAGGTCGTAAGTCCTGTAGGTGCCTGATTTCCCACTTCTCCTATTAATATCCTGACAGATATTTTTGTGTGTATTTTTTGTTTTTACTTAAAAAGTGATGTAACAATACCTAATGGCAACAATTAAACGGTAAATTTATATATTTATTTATTTATTTTTCATTTATTTATTTATTTATTTATTTATTTATTTATTTATTTATTTATTTATTTAAGTATTTATTTATTTATTTATTTATTTATTTATTTATTTATTTATTTATTTATTTATTTATTTATTTATTTATTTATTCATTCATTCATTCATTCATTCATTCATTCATTCATTCATTCAGCTCGCGACCACTGGATTACCAACCCAACGCACTAACCGCTCTGCTATTGACCCACATTTTTTCTATTTTAAATGTTGGTAACTTAACCTTTATTGCACCCGTATGTTATATTTTTATTATTAATTAATATATAGATATTTATATTTCTTTTTAAAACAATAAAATGAAGTCATAACTCTCCAGTAAAGCATAGTAGTGGATATTAAAAACTGCTTACTTGAACGATCCATCGCTTCGTACAGTCTCAAGGTGTAGGTCCCAACGTCACTCCACGTTAATGTGACTGTCGTGTGTAAACTTACACCGAAATCGTTAATTTTAGAAAAACAACAATGTTTTAAACGATTCTACACACATTATTAATATAATAGCTAGAATAACAAATAGATTATTTTTATTATTCATTTGTATATACAAAATCACGCCTGTAGAAGAGGTAGGATGTGACTGTACAGTCGTTCCTAGTTAAGAATGCTGTGATGTATATATATTTTTATTATTCATTTGTATATACAAAATCACGCCTGTAGAAGAGGTAGGATGTGACTGTACAGTCGTTCCTAGTTAAGAATGCTGTGATGTATATATATTTTTATTATTCATTTGTATATACAAAATCACGCCTGTAGAAGAGGTAGGATGTGACTGTACAGTCGTTCCTAGTTAAGAATGCTGTGATGTATATATATTTTTATTATTCATTTGTATATACAAAATCACGCCTGTAGAAGAGGTAGGATGTGACTGTACAGTCGTTCCTAGTTAAGAATGCTGTGATGTATATATATTTTTATTATTCATTTGTATATACAAAATCACGCCTGTAGAAGAGGTAGGATGTGACTGTACAGTCGTTCCTAGTTAAGAATGCTGTGATGTATATATATTTTTATTATTCATTTGTATATACAAAATCACGCCTGTAGAAGAGGTAGGATGTGACTGTACAGTCGTTCCTAGTTAAGAATGCTGTGATGTATATATATTTTTATTATTCATTTGTATATACAAAATCACGCCTGTAGAAGAGGTAGGATGTGACTGTACAGTCGTTCCTAGTTAAGAATGCTGTGATGTATATATATTTTTATTATTCATTTGTATATACAAAATCACGCCTGTAGAAGAGGTAGGATGTGACTGTACAGTCGTTCCTAGTTAAGAATGCTGTGATGTATATATATTTTTATTATTCATTTGTATATACAAAATCACGCCTGTAGAAGAGGTAGGATGTGACTGTACAGTCGTTCCTAGTTAAGAATGCTGTGATGTATATATATTTTTATTATTCATTTGTATATACAAAATCACGCCTGTAGAAGAGGTAGGATGTGACTGTACAGTCGTTCCTAGTTAAGAATGCTGTGATGTATATATATTTTTATTATTCATTTGTATATACAAAATCACGCCTGTAGAAGAGGTAGGATGTGACTGTACAGTCGTTCCTAGTTAAGAATGCTGTGATGTATATATATTTTTATTATTCATTTGTATATACAAAATCACGCCTGTAGAAGAGGTAGGATGTGACTGTACAGTCGTTCCTAGTTAAGAATGCTGTGATGTATATATATTTTTATTATTCATTTGTATATACAAAATCACGCCTGTAGAAGAGGTAGGATGTGACTGTACAGTCGTTCCTAGTTAAGAATGCTGTGATGTATATATATTTTTATTATTCATTTGTATATACAAAATCACGCCTGTAGAAGAGGTAGGATGTGACTGTACAGTCGTTCCTAGTTAAGAATGCTGTGATGTATATATATTTTTATTATTCATTTGTATATACAAAATCACGCCTGTAGAAGAGGTAGGATGTGACTGTACAGTCGTTCCTAGTTAAGAATGCTGTGATGTATATATATTTTTATTATTCATTTGTATATACAAAATCACGCCTGTAGAAGAGGTAGGATGTGACTGTACAGTCGTTCCTAGTTAAGAATGCTGTGATGTATATATATTTTTTCCACAGAGTGTAAAGAAATTTTCCATTAAATTATATGACACTTGGTTGTGATTTTAAACTGGGTCCTCGATTGGGAGTAAAAAAACCCCTTGATTGTGAGTAAAACGACCTTTTGATTAGGAATAAATTGATTATGAGTAAAATTTCCCCGTGATTGTGACTAAAACGACCTTTGATTGTGAATATACGACCTCTTGTATGTGTGTAAACGACCTCTTGATTGTGAGTTAAATGACGCTTTGATTGTGAGTCAAACGACACCTTGATTGTGAGTAAGACGACACCTTGATTGTGAGTTAAATGACGCTTTGATTGTGAGTCAAACGACACCTTGATTGTGAGTAAGACGACACCTTGATTGTGAGTAAGACGACACCTTGATTGTGAGTAAAACGACCCTTTGACTGTGAGTAAAACGACACCTTGACTGTGAGTAAAACGACACCTTGATTGTGATTAAAAACGGCCTCTTTACTGTTAGGAAAAAAAGTATTGTGTTAGGTCCTTCTTAAAAATAAGTACTTAAGTATAAAATAAGGAAGTAGAATAGTTAAATGTTTAGTATACTTCTAAGATGTCTAATGTATAGTTATATTAGGTATTATGTAAACACATTCATATATTGCTTTGACCAACTGCATGCATATTAGCTTCCTATATAGAGAAGGAATATGTAGGTATAAACATAAGTATGTACCTATATTTCAACAATATGTACCTAATGATACGGAAATACTATAAACATCCTTTATAATCCAATCATTCCCAAACTGTTTATATTTAATGTAATGAAATTAAATATTTTTTGTAATCCAACTGTCGATTCGTCCAAGAGAATTTATTTGTCTTAATGATTCAACATTATTAAGCCAAGATACGCGAGATTTGTATGGCCAGGTCTATATTTTTCTTTTTTTTTCAAGTTTGAAGTCTAAAAACACAAATAAGAGGCTTCGCAGTCGCAGTGTAGCCAGTCTGTGTGTGCATACTCAGAATTTCGGATTTTTGTTATCGACTTTTGAATTTTTGCTTTATTTTCCATATTATCTCGAATACCACAAAAGCTATAACGCTGAAAATTGGTATAAATATATACATATACAAAATTATAACCAGATGCAAGCTTGTAATAGATGACATTCCAATGGACCAAGTTATGACTTTCAGATATCTGGGTGTGGAAATTTCGAGCCATAGTGACCTTTACTCAGAAGTTAGAGAACAGACCAATAAAGCAGCCGCTAGTTCAGGATGTCTCAAAAATATCATATGGCATAACAAATATATAATAACGGATAGTAAGGTCAGAATTTATAAGATATGTGTTAGACCAATCATGACATATGCGGTGGAGACAAGAGCCGACACGACCAGAATCAAAAACCTCCTAAGAACATCGGAAATGAAGGTTTTAGGGGGTATCACAGGGAAGACGCTTAGGGACAGAATTCGCAATGACCTGTGAGACCGAAGACATCATTCGATGGAATAGAACTAGGAGAAGATTTTGGAGGGACCATGTCAACAGGATGGACGTATCTCGAATCCCATCCATAGCGGCAAACGAAATCCCACCAGGGTATCTCCTCCCCGGAAGACCACCGAAGAGGTGGAGGGATAGCTGGACCTCAGCGTCACAGGAATAAGTTTCTCGAAAAAACAGATCAACGATCTAAAATAATAATAAGAGGAAGAAATACAAAATCTCAAATTAGAAAAAAAATTCATTGTCAAACTCTTGCTATTGAACTTTACTAAGTTCGACACTTTTGTTTGAATAGGTATACCTAACGTCAATCGAAAATTCTAATGGATTAAATCGTTTTTCATATTTTTTTCTCATATCTTATGGCCATAGGTACATCAAAATTATGAAATGTTAAGTTGAACCAGCGTTAAACTACCCCCGTCGCCGGTTCAAATTGACATTTGAGTTGAATCACGGTTCAACTCTCAATCCATGTTTATAAATAAGAAAAGGTACCAAATTTTTAGTTCAACAACACTGACAGAAGGCACAGTTATCGACAATTAACTTGAGAAATCTTTCCTCGAAATAATATCACACGATACGCAATAGTGCCCCATCAGATGGAAACGATTCCTGCCCACACAGTGTTTAAATGATCATACCCAATAAAACTCGAATCACTACAACTCCTTGTATCATCGCAGTAATGAAATAATAACATGTGTAATGTTTACCTTTAGACTTATTTGATCACCTTCGACCGTTGATGGACCAACACTGTACATTACATATACCTAAATACATCAATCTACATAATATGTATCTTACTTCATATGAATCAGCTTCAAGAACTGTTCACAACTGGTCGAGTTAGTTAAACGCAGATCAAATGCTACGGAAGATTAAAATTACTTTTCCATGGATAACCAATGACTTAGACAAAAAATATTTAATTTATCAATAAAAATATGTTTATAATATAACAGAAACTTAACTAGAACGTTATAAATAAACCATTTAAATAATATAATATGTCAAGATGTTTGTATTGTCTGAGGATGTCAAAAAAATATTATTGCAAGTGGTATATAAGTACCTAACCAACTGGCGACATTAGTGACATGTTGTTTTGTATAATATTATTTTGTGTCATTTATGTCTGTCGAAAATGTGAATTTATTTAACCTCGATACTGATTTATCCTAGTGAGGATGAGTACATTATGTATTTCATATTAATTGTACTCAATTACTTGTGAATTTTTTATAAATAAATAAAATAGAATTATAATTATAATTCTATGATGCACAATGCCAAAAAATCTACAATACGAAACGAATCCTATTATTTATTATGAACCTATATTTAGATGAACCTATATTTGACACGTGCATCGTATGGAAGTTGACCAGACACCAAAAAGAATCCTCACAACGCGTCTGGAGAGTAGAAGGGGTGTGGGAAGGCCGAAACAAAGAAAGATGGATGGAGTCGAGAGGGACCTTCAGATAGCAGGTGTGCGGAATTGGAGAGAAAAGGCCATGGATAGGGTGCAATGGAGACGATTCTTTGAGGAGGTCAAGGCCCATCCTGGACTGTGGAGCCACTGATGATGATGATATTTAGATCAAAGTTGATAATGATTTATACGTTTGGGTGATAAAAATATCGCAGATACATTGCATCTGCGCGTTTGATCAATGGTCAGCAACTGAGACAAAATGATCAACTACTGGGAGAAAATGACTAATTACTGATACGAAACAACTACCAAACTATTGGGATAAAATAAGTAACTCGCTACTGCCACCACCACCCGCTCTGCATATGGAGACTGTAAACGGCCCCTTCACAGAAAGCTAAGTAAACGACAAGAAATAAATGCATAGCACGAAAAGTAGCTCATGGAGCCCTCTAGATTAGCAATCTCGGCACCATAGTGCAAATGAACAATCGACGAATGTGAATGGAGGAAAATGTGATACAAAAAGGTTTGATATACCACAGAAATGATTGTGGACTGTATGATGGAAGGAAGCCGAAGACTCACCGATATTGTCCTGAGTTTTTCCAATCTTTTCCCGATGCAAGAGGGTATATATTCACCATTACAACACTGATTTCACAACACTTATTTCACATTTAATGAGGGACCGTCGAATTAAATGTCTCCGAAATTACAGATGCCGAAATCACAGAAGAAAGATTCACGAAGCAGCGTATCGTTACACATTCACCGACCGTTGTGTGATGACCGATCGTAGGTGAGTCCAGGTAAGGAATCGAAAATGACAAGAGAGGATGAAATCAAAAATTGCAAGAAAATTCTAAAACCATAGAAACAAAACAAAATAAAAAAATCAAATTAGAGATAAAAATGTGTAACACCTACCATTATTGAAGAAATTCTCGTTTAGATTTCTCAGTCCGACGAAAAATGCGTAGTCAATACAGAGGCACAGCACTTATAGACATACATAGGCAAATTGAATGTTTCATATGATGATGCACTCAGCGCGACATAACATAGTCCGAATGACATGCGTTCGAGGTCAGTGGCAAGCAAGTACTGGTTGTTGGTTGTAGGAAGGGAACACAGTAGTTACATGGAGGGGTGGGGGAGAGGAACAAGATGGATGATTTGTATTCACGGTAGAAAAATAAACACCTTTATCCAACTTTCGATTCGTTCAAGAGAATAAAATTCTTTTGAAGGAAGAGGCAGTTTAAATCCAAGACGCGTGTATGAAGGAACATGATTTTTCCAACTTTGAAGTCAAAAAACACCAACTTAGAGGCTTCGCAGCATATATGTTCCATGTACGGATTTACTCAGAATTTGGAGTAGAACATTTCGTGTGCCTGTATGTCTGTCTCTGTGTGTGTGTCCGTCCCCCCTATTAAATTTTGATCCGCTCAATTTACAGAGCCGAAAATTTCAGAATATATAAACAGTAATAGGTCTACAAAACTTTTATACTCAGAATTTTAAATTTATGTTTCAGTCAGGTGTTATCAACTATTGAATTTTTACTTTATTTTTCCATATATCTCAGAAACCATAAAAGCTAGAACGCTTAAAATTGGTATGATATAGACAAATACAAAATCTCAAATTTGATTTTTTAAAAAAATTCCAGAATATCTCAAATATTTTTTGTTAATAAAAATATTTTTATTATGACAAATTTATGTGTTTAACTGCCTATATTTCGAAAGTTTTTAAAAATATCGAAAAAAGCCGAAACACCCCAATAGATAATATAATTTTCTATAAAAATATCAGCATTGTAGCAGTACATCTCAATTTATTTTTAATAATTTTTATAAAAATTGAATTAAGTGACGACATCGCTTCATACAATTTGTATGGTAGTCGCCTATACACAATATCTAAGGAGACATAATAGTTTGAAACTTAATATCTAAACATACATACATACATACCATCATGCTGTTTTCATATTCCGGGTAGGAAAAAAGGACTGACCTCCATACTATCCTATCTTGACATACATACCTACATGTGTTGTATAGAAAACAAAATATCTTAAAATATTCGATAATTTGGATATATGGGTTAATAGCTTGGAGGAATAAAGGATGGAGGCGCCTTCAGTACATTAAAAATGCAATCAAATTCCCTCATTTTGGAGTTTAGTCACAAGTTACAGTATTGACAACAAAATATGTTATCCGAGCAAACTAGCGCGAACTTCATTCTTATTGTTTGCAACGCAAAATATTTCGTAAACATCTCGTTTTTTAACCTAAAAATATTATTGCTTCCAAAAATCGTTTTTTCTCGTTTTTCTAACTAATTATTGCAAAGAAAATCTCGAAAAGGTCTTGTGTGGTGAAATGTAGGAATAAAGGACACGGTATATCTTTTCACTCGTAAGTATTGAAACTAACCTACTATATTTAACAATATTTAACGTAATATTGCGTGTCCAACTGGCCATGGCTAAATTATAATTGTATAGTTATTTTTTTGAATGATTCGTTCTTAATGATTTAATATTAAGAACGATATAATTATTTGTAATAGTTTCTTAAAATTTTACTTTTTTTTATTTCATTGGTTTTGTAAATTGTGGATAAGACCGTAATCCGCCATTATATTGTAATATGTTTCGGGCACAATTTGAGAAAAAACATAATTTGTATTCACTGTTAATGCTTTTTCAATCATTTTGTCACATATTTGTAATGTTTTTATATTGTCACCAAATATTTTATTAATGATTTAAGATAATTGAGCATGTCAATCACATCACATATATCCGCTGCGATATTGGCCAATGGCCGCCATATTTCATCGACCGTAGAGTTGGGCATTGGACATGAATTTATTTTCAATATTTATTTTCTAATAATTTTTCTGCAAATTCAAAATTTTATTTGTTTATTTATTTAAATCCACATTAACATACAAAAATAACAACAATACAATAGTGCAACATAGTACAATTAATTTATGAAAAATAGACAATTTAGAATATATTATGTTGGCTCTGACAAAATGAATACCTATAAGTTACTGGCGTTATTATTTTATATTTCTTGTGAAACGTGATTTCATGTGATTAAAATAATCTTATACGTACTTTATTTATTAGTTTTATTTTATCTGACATCTTTAAGTAATACACAATATTGTGAATGTTTTTATTTTATATTTATAATGTGTTTAATTTATTTATGTAAATGGACGTGAACAACAAGTGTATTTTTTACAGATTTCCAAAAAATCCAGCTCTTAGAGCTTTGTGGATTGCTGCTGTCAATCGTCCTCCAAATTGGCAACCATCTTCAAGTACAGTCATTTGTTCAAAGCATTTCAGAGATGATGAAATTGACCGAAGTGGTTATAAAAGTAAAATTAAGAATAATGCTGTCCCTTCAATTTTCTCTCAATTAGATACTGTTTGTCCTGAAGTAAGTTGATAGTTTTTTTCTGACTTAGTACTTATCATATTATGTGTTGATTAAATATTACTTATTTGTTCTGTTTCGGACTTTTTTGTAAATTTTATATACCTACAAGTTTTTAAATATCCTTACCTATATACTTATTGAATCATTATTTTGATATACGTTAATAAATTTTATAACTAACACACTAGCGGACATTCTTTATTTACATTGAATCTTTTTTTTTCAGATAACTTCACCCATCCTTCTTGAACCTTCGGTGCCTAGTTGTTCATCATCAAATCCAACATTGCCTGAAAATGATATTTCTATGCAGGACACTCCAAGAAAAATACGTTTAAAGAGAGAGCTGTTTCGTTCATACATACTTGATAAAAATCGAAAAAAGAAAATCAAGGCATTACAAAATAAAGTATGGAGAAAATGTAAACAAGTCACTAATTTGAAAAATATAGAACCGATGGATTTTTTTTAATAAAGCTTGGTATCTAAAAAAATATGCATTTTTTAATATATATCCCCTTTTCTGTAAATCATTTAAAGTTGCTAAGACCACCATAACATCTGATTTCCGCCAGGAGAAATTAATCAAAAATAATTAATCATATAAATCATGAAGATATGATACTAATAATTTTTGTATTTAAAAAAACATTTAAATTAGTAAACTATCAAGTTGTAAACACGACAAAATGACATCTAATTAATTTCAGAAAAAAATATCAATTATAATTTAGTATGTAATAATCATTGTCTTATCATACATTAATGTGTCAAACAATAAATGATGAATTTTTTTGCTCTACTGTAAAATTGCCGATTTTGACATAGTAAGGTTTCAAACGAATTCATGGACAGGCAGACTGACATGAATTTAGCCGTGCACAAACATGTGCAAAACCAATCTTACGAGGTCTACTTTATTTATATGCAGATGAATGATCCTAATTATTTAATAATCAAAGTTAAATATATGAGACATTTTTTGTAGAAAATGACATTTATTATAATATGCTTTATCATAATTGTTAATTGTTGTTCATTTATCATAATTGTAAATTGAAAAAGATTTATGCTTGTTCATTTATCATATTTGTAAATTGAAAAATATTCAATTTTAAAATAATATTTGTCTGAATTGAGCCCATCTCTAACTTCAGGGTCATTTGCTTACTTCAATATTGCCACTAAAAAAAAATTGCCATTAGATAAAAAAAGTACTTATTTTATACTTATTGTTGTCAGTACTGTAACTTGTGACTAAACTCCAAAATGAGGGAATTTGATTGCATTTTTACTCTAAAGATAATAAGGTATGGGCGGCCCCTTGGTTAATAGTTTGGTACCTACTTATTCTTCAACTATACATAGTATCGCTATCGACAGTTGTATCTCATGTGTTACATGCAACTAGTTTTGCTAAACATGTTTTTAATCCAACTGTCGATTTTTTCAGAAGAATTTATTGCTTCTAATGAATTACATAACAGTATCAAACTTTGAAGTCAAAACACACCAACTTAAAGGCTTTGCAGCATATATGTTCCATACATGGATTTACTCAGAATTTAGAGTAAAACATTAAGTGTACCTGTGTGTGTCCCTTATAACTTTTGATCCATCGACAGTTGGATCTCATGTGTCACATGCAACTAGTTATATTTGCCAACTGCAATGTAAGACCTGGCATATCTACGAATATGTAGATAGATAGGTATATCTCTGTTTAAACTGTTTATACTGAGCTGATCATCAACACCAGACCTCTCATCAAATCAAAGTACAAATAACCAACTAATTTATTGTTGGTCTATTCCATCAGTAATTGGATCGAAATAAAATAGTCTTGCCTATCATCTGTCATGTTTGTTTTAAACAATACAGCGTTTGATGGTTTCTATAAAGATTAAATATAGCGTCTTCATAGATTTACTTGTAGGTTACACACAATACCATTATTTCAAAATACCTGCATACATTAATTTGACAAATATATTATATTAAAACAACAATCAAACACATTCATCGAAATACCGCACCATATACACTACAATACTTACTTTCAATGGACACTTGAAATAGGAGACTTATACAGTCAACTACTACACAGACTACTCATATCCTTGGCCCAAGAATATATAACAAAGTAATCAATGTGGGAAAAACTGGGAAAATGATATTTTTATTGACAAACTTTTTTAACATCTCAATAGATACGAAGTTAGGATATTGTAGAAGAACCAGGAACTCGAGGCACCTACAAGGCTTACGACCTGTCACCGGCTGGTTTGCGTGATCACTTTATGCGCTTCGCAACGTTCACCTATTATGCCTTCTTATTGAGTTCCTTTATATATGTAATTTTTGAAGGTTCTATATATTTGAATAGTGTGTAACCATTCTCCTGAAAATAAGGAACTATTGTCATCTATGAAGTAACGGAAAAGCCTTTTTTGTAACGCCATCTATTGACTTGGAAAAATTAGTGACCAAGTGGCTCATTGATAGGGGAAGAAATGAATCAGAAAAAGACTTGACCTGCATCATGAAATAACAAAATGACAATGCTTTAGACGATATCCATGAGACAACTTACACTAACACACTTGATATTCACATTCCTTTGAATATTATTAAGTACTTATTACATTCACTACATACATCATGACTTAAATTAATAAAAAATAGTAACACCTCAGAACAGACCTAGGTCTAGTGGTAGAAGTCAAGATAGAAGAATATGGCAATCTGTTCTCTCTACCTATCCTAAATAGGGAAACGGCGTGATGGTATGTATATTATGTAAATATTATTAAGCACTTCCATGCACTCCTTGCATGTGGCGAGTTTAGTTTTTATTTCTTCCATGTTTTTTTTAAATGAATATGTCCTTGTTAAACAAGTACATATACATCTCCCTACGTTCCCTAAAATAAGCATACAAATGCTTGTGCTATAGATGAACGAAATCGGTCGAGGCAGGACTCGCGACCACTGGATTACTAGCCCAGCGCGCTAACCGAAGTTTCTTCTGAATGTTTCCAGTCCAGAGAAGCAATATTAATTTTAAAAAAGTCGAACCCAAGACTCCGGTACCAAAGCCAGAAGACGGCCACGTCAGTTTGAAAATAAATAAATTGGTACCTACACTCTAGGAAAGAATGTAATATAAAATCCTAGAGACGTTAGGTATTATATTTTTTCATTTGATATTATAAGATATACATAATTTGATGTGAGGTGCCGGCTAATAATAGTGCTTCCACTTTTTATATTATCATCGTTTTCGTGTGTCCCGTAAGAGCCAGGGTAATCGAAAATACAACAAGTAGAAATAACATCTTACATAGTTCAGCAATGAGGTTCACTGCCCGTTCTGAATGTTGTGCCTTTTTAGGTGAGAGGATACTCTTGTTTGGGGATACACGCATGTTTTGTGCTTACTTTTATAGGGTAATGCACACCCTCATACCTGTCGCTGGTTACCCCACATTCTGATTTATGCCGAGATGGTATGAATGAATAAATCATATTAAAAGAAAAATTAAATAAATAAAAATAAATTATAGAAAGGTTTTCAGAAAGAAAAGCAACACATTTAGAAGATGATTTGGCCATATGGCAAGAATGAATGAAGAATATAGTAGTAAGTACTTGTAGAATATCTAATTTAAGATTATTTTAAATTTTATGCCTAATGTTAAAACTCATAATTTTCATTCGTCCAAACTGAAAACTTTTTCTTTCATTATTTTTGTTTTTATTTTAACATACTTATTATTCACAAGTATAGTAATTTTTACAATGTTTTTTTTGCAATGCCTCGTCTAAAGATTACAATCTTGTGCTTGACGAAGGAATCACTTACACTGACAAATAAAAAAATATCAAATATAAAGCAATTAAATCAAAGTCATACACAAAGTAATTAAATCAAAGCCGTACATAAACAAATAATCAAACAAACATTAAAAAAATGAAAAATAAGGAATACAGACAATTGAAACATATCAACAACAAATCGAAAACAACCAATTTAGAATGTTAGATGCAATTTTAATTTTTGTTTAAACTTTTTATATTCCTTTATCTGCTTTAATTCATTTGGGAGGCAATTGAAACATTTTATTCCCAAATAAATGTACCTAGTTGTTTTGTATTTGTCTTGTATTATATTTGGGTATTTTAAAATCGTTTTTTTTCGAGACATATTTTTTTCAAATTTTTGAAAAACATTATCTTTGAAAATTTTCAAATATGACACTTTTTTTATAAATATCATCTACTTTCATTGAATTATAATTTTATTTATAAAAATTAATATAAATCAGCGATTCAATCCACGAGTATGAAATTTAATAGCCCTAGGTCATTGTATGATAGATATTTTTTTTTTATTTGAATAATTTTAAATCATAATTGTAAACGTTTAAGTGAGTTAGAACCAAAGACCTTATATATAAGGTCTTTGGTTAGAACGATGAACTTGTAGATATATATTTTATTTGTATATTCCTACAGCACAATGAAATTATTCACAGTACTGAAATAAAATTGAATAAATCTCATTCTGTCTTGTGAAGTAATAGCCGTTAATAGTTAGCCATCTAATTTATATATTCACCGGAAGTGTGACTCAAGTTCATTTTCAAGTCTTTAATATTCGACCTCAAGATTATTTCAATTTTACACAGTCTTACATATCACTAGTCACATGTGACGTTTCCTTAAATATTTACACAATATTAAAACGTTCTCATTAGTACAAATTAAAAATGTACCACCGATCGTATGGACCGAAGCTAGGACAGTTCAAACGGAAGGGTTGCCTAGGGTTATTAAAATAAATAAAAATATGACTTAATAATATCGCCTTCTCTCGAATACACTCGAACATCAATAGACTTTAGTGTCAAAAATCACATCACGACATAAAATAAATTGTTTACAAAATAAAATATATAAATCATGATTATGAACCTACTTATTTTAAGAAATTTGAACATTTTTCGTTAATAAATTGATCAGTAGACCTTTATCAAAAATCTTAAGTTACTATTAAGTATAATATTTATTTTTAACTATCTTAAACTTGTACATATAATTTGTACACTAGCGGGTTCATTACCAAACAGCAATTTCTTCCAACCAACCAGATTTAATGTTTATATATACAACACAATGTATAATATTGCTATAAAATAATGACATGACATACATAAAAAATAACTATTTTAAAGATAACACAAGAATAGTAAAAAAGAAAAATACAAAAAAATGATTAAATATAAGAACAGTTCTTTACAATTATAGGAAAACAAAAGGATAAGGAGAGGTAGAGGAGAGAATATTCACTTTGTTTTAATCGAGTTTGTGAGATATTGTCAAAAAACTTAAGAAAGAAAGTGTATTTCGAAAAGCTCTCCAAAACGGTTAGTTAATATTTATGTACAAAATATTTTTATCATAATTTGTCATTCTCTCCTTAACAGATTTTTACAAATGCATGTCAACATCCTGCAAATAAATAAAGAGTGTAATTTAATTCTTCACATATAAATAAATGAAGACGAAGATTGGTCGGTGGCAGATTTTGTTTGCCTATAGTAAAAGCATTTTTCTTTATAGGTAATGTACGATAATATTATATGTACTTTTCACAAGGGCATATTCATACTTAATATGGACGCTATTACTACCTCATGGCAAAGTGGGGCCATTTGATTTCAATGTATTTTAAATTCACTATGTCATACAATAAATACATAAATAATTAGATGGGTCGATGGCAGAGCGGTTAGCGCGCTGGGTTAGTAATCCAGTGGTCGCGAGTTCGAATCCTGCCTCGACAGATTTCGTTCACCTATAGCACAAGCATTAATTTGCTTATTTTAGGGAACGTAGGAAGATGTATATGTACTTGTTTAACAAGGACATATTCATTTTTTATAATAAAAAAAAATAAATAAAAAAAAATTTAATTAAATATGTAACCAATCACGGCTCAGTGTGTTTTGTGAGCATGCGTACATATTAAGTACAGAAAAGTGTGCGATTTTATATTATGCATTATTCGCCGCGTAAGTTTTAATTTATTGTGTTGATGTACCTATATACCTAAGTAGGTACACAATTTTGTCATACTTTGTAATCTGGTTGGTTGGAAAAAAATGTCTAATGGCAATAAGCCCGCCAGTGTGAATATTTTTTTTTTATTATTGAAACCAAACAAAATATAACAATATACAAACAATAAAAATATTACTGAAAAGTACAATTTAAATAAGTTATATGAAACATTTTTTTATAGTATTTTTTGGTATACCTACACCACCTCACTAGGCTGAGCCTGTACCGAGGTGTTTATATTTGTTTATATTATGTGATAATTTAGTTATACATTTTTATTTTAAATAAGATTACTTTAGGGGGGGGGGGCTGCTAACGTACCTATTTTTCAATTTGATATACCATCATTATTTCTTATCAAATCGTTTTGAAAAAAATAATTTAGATAGTTTGGGTATTAATAAATAAAAACATATATTTACTTTTTGATAATGTTCTGTATAAATTCTTGTAAAAAAATAATGGCATACCCCGATTTTCAACGTTTATCTTATATTTTTAATAAAATATAAGGTGTAGGTAACATATTTTTTTTAAATTAAAGAAGACAAAAATATCTAGAAAAATATTATGTGACGTTGCATAAATGCTTCAGGTTTAGTAAATAAACCTAAAAAAACATTTATTTTCCATTCAGCGCCATTGCGAAATAAAAGTTTTTTGCTTTGTTAACTTAACCTGATGCATAAATGCAACGTTACATCATATTAACCCAGATATTTTGATCTTCTTTAATTTATAAAAAAATATAATGCACTATACCTTATAGTTTTTTAGAAATGTAAGATAAATGTCAAAAATCGGGGTATGCTTATTATTTTCCTACAAGAATATATACAAAAAAAAAGTTAAGGTATATTTTTCTTTATTAATATCCAAACTAACTAAGTTATCTTTTTCAAAATGGTTAGTTTTGTAGTAGGTAATGGTGCAAATTCAATTTGAAAAAATAGGTACGTTGGCAGCAGTCGCCCTTTTAATGAAAACGTTCATATTTATTCCATTTATTTCTTAGCGTAAATCTATTCTTAAAATTATATGAAAATGCGAAACTACCCAATTGCATAAATTATATGTTCCTCGTCTCGGCTCTGTAACTGAGAGAGCTTTAAATACGAAATAGCTTTTTGTCTGTCTCAGCTAATTGTGGTACATACAGCATCAGTTGATCTTCACATCATTGATCTCCACATCATTTGTGAAGACAAGTTTATTTATCTTATAATAAAAGGTTTTTTCCTTTGCCATTATAAAACCATTTCTCGCTCTCTCTCTGAACTAGGTACCTACTACATAACTTGATTGACTTTTAAATTTGTAATTTCAATTATAAATATTTTTATCTCACAAAACACAAACAGACATATTATTATATATCTACCTACGTATCTTCGTGGAACTACATCATTTTATATGTGTAGAAGAGCAACTCATGAAGACCAGAATTGAGATGGAAAGTTCCACGTTCTGTAAAAACTGCGTTGTAACCGAGATTTTAAGGTTTTTAAGTACAAGATGGAGTGCTGCTAAAGCATACATGTTGCCAGTACCTACCTTCTATTGTATTTTTTTACTGATTTATTTTTAATCACACTATATTTACGATGACAACAATAAGTAGACTACTGCTGCCCAACTAGAAAACTCTGTTCTAGGGCTAGCAGTTTACAATTTTTAGTGACAATGTGTGTGCCACAGGTTTTACCCAGTGACAGGAGGAAGGAAAAGAAGGAATATTTGCCTACCTTTCCTGTTGGTTTAGATTTTCCCAGCAATGTCCCCTGATGCTCACTTCACACAATATTAACAGAAACTAAATTGATACAATTGGATGGCGATGTTTGATTTTGAATGAATTTGATTTGATATTTTTACTGGGTTTGATGCGAGTCCGAAGCATAAATGTCACACGGTGTGCTCTTGATGATGACTGAATTTTGTAGGAAAATTTGTGGGTATGAAAGGAAGTAGATAGGATAAAATGCAACAATATTAAATCTCAAGATATTGAAATGTCATTACAAATACCTACCTATCCATGTGCATATATATATATATATGTATGTATGTATGATCATATTGTTCACTATAACATAAATAGGTATAGTGAACAGACAATATAAGCAATTGTGAACCAGGTGATTGTTCCCGTTTCACAATCTGCACTCACAATCATTACCTCAACAAACATATGGGTTCACACAAAATCAACCGGGTCCTAATGTCCGCCATAATACCTGTCATAAATCCAATCTCTGGCGCGATTCTTATTTCAGAACCATAGAAAGAGACTAGTTATCTACGTTGGTGTAGTTAATATGAATCACA
Organism: Molanna angustata; assembly: GCA_963576475.1. NCBI lineage: Eukaryota > Metazoa > Arthropoda > Insecta > Trichoptera > Molannidae > Molanna > Molanna angustata. The sequence continues at coordinate 10,000,955 of OY754987.1, read as the reverse complement.
TGCTTCCAAAATCAAATCAAATATTTTTATGTGTTAGGTACTCAAAGAGCATCGCGAACACAATATATCGCGAACATATTACAAATGTTATTAATAATTTAAAAAAAAATACATCGATCGTCATTTCGATTTCCGGTGCAGGAGACACTGTATTTAATTATTTTTTCAGTCTGGATCTGTGAGACGGTAAATCGCTATCATAGTCTCTAGAATGTGACAACTTGTTAGGTATTGGGTGCGTCTTAAATTAATATTTGACATACTTTGTACATTTTAGTTGCCCGAGAAGTAGTAAATAAATAAATATCTAAATAAGAACAAATTACAAGCTAAAAAAACTAAAGATGATTTTTGACCACCTAGGCATAGTGATAAGCCGTCTTCTGTGCAGGAGTTCTGTGTTCAATTCCTAAGAGAGGAAAAATGTAGGTATTTACCTAAGTATGCATAATTACATATTTCTCAAATGATCATTTGACAATTCACTCGCCATTTCCAAATAGTACCTACCTACCTACCTATAATAAAGTTTATAAATCTAAGTAACTTACCAATTTTAGATTTTTAAAGATCGCTACTGCTATGCCTAGATATAATATATTATAATGTTTATTCTATGTCATAAATCATTCTATGTAGACATAAAATGGTCTAAGATTGGCCTTGTGTTTGTAAATATAGCATATAGGATATATTAAAATGCGATTATATTTTTTATTTTATTACCGTCTAAGATATACTTACCTACATATATATAGACACCTGTACTTACATTGGTACATATCTCTGCAGATGCTCAACCAACAAACAAGGTCTGAAAATATAAAACTGCACAGTTATTCATTGAAAAATAATTAAGACTTAATATGTGGAATACCATAGACAGATCAATCTGTCCATGTTAATTGGCTGTTCAAAGAGATAAGTTGAAAGTCGTATCTACCAAGCGTAACATACTCGTAATAATCACTGATCTTCGAATCCAACAACATGGACCTAAAATTGCGGAAAGATTAAGTAAAACCAAATATGTGTGGAGTATTTAACTAAGTTGTGAGAAAACCAAAATAACCGGCGTTGTCCAAAAGGTTGCCAAGCAGAAATGGAGCTGGTCAATGGAAGAAGACGTGATTGAGCTAGAGTTATTTTACAACGGAATGGAAGGAAATTTTTAAGTTTATTAAGAGAATCGCGTCAGAGATTGGATTTATGACAGGTATTATGACGGACATTGGTAGGTACCTACCTGGTTGATCTGTTTTGTGTGAGTCCATATGTTTGTTGAGGTAATGATTGTGAGTGCAGAAAGTTGAGATTGTGTAGGTACATAATATTATTTAGTGTGGAACGGAAACAATCACCTGGTTCATTAATTGCATATAATTGTCAGTAAAAATTGTAAACTGATAGCCCTAGAACAGGATTTTCTAGTTGGGCAGTAGTAATATACTTATTGTTGTCATTATAAATATGGTGTGATTAAAAGTAAATAAATAAATTAATGTAGGGAAAATAGATTTGCTAACATGCGATTCCTGTTTACGCCACGAAAGGTCATCATCGATTAAGATTCCAAGATCTTTTACAACCCTGGTATAAGTAATGCATTGCAATTGATATAGGTACATCAGTTAGATATGTTCATATTTAATTTTTTAAGTCCCGAATATAGTAAAATGATTTTTCTGAAAATCATATATTGCTTTCATATTGATAAGGAGACGATATAAAAATAAAGTGTTGACCCAAGAACTAAAATTTCATACCTTATGAAAGTTTTCCAACTGTCGATTTGTTCAGGAGAACTTTGTTCTCTTAACATATCGACAATGTATCAAGCCAGAATACGCGAGAATTGTATGGAGAGGTCTACTTTTTTCACGGCTTTTCCAACTTTGAAGTCAAAAAACACCAACTTAGAGGCTTCGCAGCATATATGTTCCATACACGGATTTACTCAGAATTCGGATTAGAACATTTCGTGTGTCTGTGTGTGTGTGTGTGTCCGTCCCCCCCTTATAACTTTTGATCCGCTCAATTTACAGAGCCCAAAATTTCAGAATATATACACAGTTATAGGCCCACAAAAATTTAATACTCAGTATTTTGAATTTTTGTTTCAGTCAGGGGTTATCAACTTTTGAATTTTTATTTTATTTTTCCATATATCTCAGAAACCATAAAAGCTAGAACGCTGAAAATTGGTACAAACATAGAAAAATAAAAAATCTCAAATTAATTTTTTCAAAAAAATTCCAGGGTTTCTCAAACATTTTTTATTAAGAAAAATATTTTTTTTATGATAAATTTATGAGTTTAACTGCCTATATTTCCAAAACTTATACAATTATCGAAAAAAGCCGAAACACCCCAACTAGATAATTTAATTTTCTATAAAAAATATTAACATTATAGTAGAAGATCTCAATTTTTTTTAACAATTTTTTTAAAAATTGAATTTAGTGACGACATCGCTTCATACATTTTGTATGGCAGTCGCCTATACACAATATGTAAAAAGACTTAATAGTTTGATACTTCATCTCCAAACATACATACCATCATGCTATTTTCATATTCTGGGTAGGAAAAAAGGAACTTCCTCCATACTATCCTATCTTGACATACATACCTACATAATATATGTTGTATAGAAAACAAAATATCTGAAAATATTCAATAATTTGTATTTATGAGTTTATAGTTTGGTACATATTCTTCAACTATACATACTATCGCTATCGACAGTTGGATCTCATGTGTTACATGCAACTAGTACATTAAAATATTATGTAAGATACCCCTATTATTTGTAATTCGTCATCATTGGTAATAAATATATTTAGCTAATATATTTTCTTGTATAAAAAGATTTTTGTGTTGAGAATTTAGGTATGAAAAACATCTTTGAACAGCGCGAGAGTGATACAAATTACGCAAATATCTCGAGACTTATTGATGTTATTTTCAAAGTATATGAACCAGATGATCGGAGATAACTCTAAATGAAATATAAATTAATGACCATTCTGTTGATTTAACGATACGAAGCGTTAACTGTTACTGCAAAACAAGCATTTCTTGCAAATCATTAAAATCGACAATTAAAACTGTAGGTACTTACCTACCTACCTAACTATTGCGGATGGATAGTTACCTATGTAAGCAAAAATTATATTTTGATGGTCAGATAGAATTTTTCTTATTTGTTATTATACAACATACAAAACAAAACAACATACATAACATACAAAAATATATAGATGTTTTAAGGGGGAGACTGCTGCCAACGTACCTATTTTTTAATTTGATAAAGGTATCATCATTATTTCTTATCAAATCGTTTTGAAAAAAATAATTTAGATATATAGTTTGGGTATTAATAAAGAAAAATATATTCTGTATAAATTCTTGTAGAAAAACAATGCCATACCCCGATTTTCAACGTTTATCTTATATTTTTAATAAAATATAAGACGTAGTTCAACATATTTTTTTTAAATTAAAGAGGACAAAAATATCTAGAAAAATAATATGATGTGACGTTGCATTAATGCTTCAGGTTTAGTAAATAAACCTAAAAAAACATTTATTTTCCATTCAGCGCCATTGCGAAATAAAAGTTTTTTTGGTTTATTAACTTAACCTGATGCATTAATGCAACGTTACATCGTATTTTTCCAGATATTTTGATATTCTTTATTTATAAAAAATATAATGCTCTATACCTTATAGTTTTTTAGAAATTTTGATAAATGTCCAAAATCGGGGCATGCTTATTATTACCTAACAAGAATATATACAGAACATAATTAAAAAGTTAAAGTATATTTTTCTTTATTAATATCCAAACTAACTAGATTATTTTTTTCAAAATTATTGGTTTTGTAGTACCTACCTAATGATGCAAATTCAAATTGAAAAAATAGGTACGTTGGCAGCAGTCTCCCTCTTAATATTTCTTATCAAAGGATTGAGTTTAGGGAGGTCATTTATCACCTATTTACATACAACTATGTTTAGGTAATTCCAGATATAACTACCTATCTTTTTACTCCTCACTTCCCCAAGGAGATATAGTGGGAAGTTATGAAGTAGTAATTTTTAAGGTTATTTTTACAGTGCAGACTATCAACTAGTAGTAGGTATCATGCTGAGATTGTGTTATGAAAGTTTCATCACAATGTACCTATCTGTGTGTGTGTGTGTGTGTGTGTGTGTGTGTGTGTGTGTGTGTGTGTGTGTGTGTGTGTGTGTGTGTGTGTGTGTGTGTGTGTGTGTGTGTGTGTGTGTGTGTGTGTGTGTGTGTGTGTGTGTGTGTGTGTGTGTGTGTGTGTGTGTGTGTGTGTGTGTGTGTGTGTGTGTGTGTGTGTGTGTGTGTGTGTGTGTGTGTGTGTGTGTGTGTGTGTGTGTGTGTGTGTGTGTGTGTGTGTGTGTGTGCTGTGTACCTACTGTTTGCTATGTACGGCGTGTTAATCTACATACTTTATCGATTGACTAAAGTACTCATTTGATTCTTTTCAAATATTGCAACTTTATAAATCTTATACTCGCTTAGTCTCCGTTAGATTCTGAAGGATATCTGAATAGTGCTTCTCTATTTTTTAACCGACAAATATTTAAAAGTGACCCCAAATTCAGGAAACTTAAAATTTGATATTTTTATTTTCAAATTGCTAAAAAGACACACCACTTTTATAAATTGGCATTGATAAAATATCAAGTTTTCATAATAAAATATTTAAATAAAATATAGCGTTTGCCACACGCCACTTCTTTAAATATTAAGTATTTCATTATTTCATTTTCTAAAAGCGTAGTTGTAGGTATGTATACTCCCTAAATTAGGTAAAGTAATTATTTTTCCCTAAACATTAAGTAGGTATAACCTACCTAATATAGCTATTGGTGAAAGAAATCGATCAAAGCAGGATTCGAATCGTGTCTCTGGTTTACCTACAAAACCAACTATTAACCGCTTTTCCTCGAACACATCTGAACCCGGATTTTTACTCAAGTTTATCAATAAATTAATTCCTATAAATAAATTAAATATTTTTTAATTGACAATCAAACGTTTTTGGCACAGTGCCAGTCGCATATATAAGTTAGGTATAGGTACCTACCTACAAATATGGCAAGCGTTTTAATATTGCCAATTTCATTTTGGAATGGAATGGAACAAGAGGTTGGAGTCGGCCAAAAATATGGCCCGACCATATACCTAAACGATATTCTGATAGGTGGACATGATAGAAGCGTGAACAAAAGACGAACATGATGTATAAGACGATGTACGAATGTTGACGAAGCGTTTAATGTGTGTCATGATAGAATAATGTGGCGTCCGATTCTCCCTACCTACCCCGTGAGGTAGGTAGGTACATGGCGTCATGGGTATGCCAATTTAATTTTCTGTTCAAATAGGGATTTATTGTCATAATATGACATTTTTTCAAGCGAACGCATAATTTTAAAAAATCCACCCTCCTGGGAATCGAACCCAGCACAAGTCAAAAAACTTGCCACTGCCACAAAGATCGTAACAATAACATTGCTATTTTTTTTAATTTGAGTATCTTTACAGCGGGATTGATCACATTATTTTGACTTAATAAAGTAAGAAGTCTGGTTTTAAAACAAATTAATTATAGAAAAATAAAATGTTTTAGTATGGATATAAAAAAATAATATATAAAAAATAATGCACGGCATAGCCATCTAGCGTTCAATCTATCAACAACATTACCAAAACTGTAGCTTCTATCGAAGCTGACGTACTGGTTTGGGTCTGTACTGCTATGCATTATTAAAATGTTTGATTCATTTGCGGACAGATGGCAGAACACTGACATGTTTACCTTTAACTTTTATATTATTGAAAGCTTCTGAAAAATTCATATTTTAAAATAGTATGTAAATCACCGACCATTATTTAACTTATTTGTATTACGTAATAAAAATCTATGACTTATTTCATTATATTATACTATGGTAGCAACTAAAGTATTTTACGTCTCTTTCTTACACCTTCTATCTATGAAAGAATTAAAAGAACGTTTTTTTTATTCTATCAATACGTCAAAACGGTCAAAAACTTTATCATTCTGTTAATACGTCAAAACCTTTTCCATGATTTTAATACGCATCATGAAAAAGGTTTTGACGTATTTTTGAGTTAATTACATATTTATATTGCAAATGTGTAAACAAAAAAATATCAAGTGAAGAAATTCAATATTGTGCAGACGACTAACTGGAGAATAAAAATCAATCGATGCATTAGTATTAGGCTGGGCCGTTCTTGTACGGATAATTTTATTTTTAAAATAAATTGCGTGTAAATATTTAGATTGTAACTGCATTTTTAATTTTCAAATTCAATGATTCTTTAGGCCTATACTGATACTTGAAGCTGGGGCTTCTAGGATGTTTTTGGAAAAAATAATATAAATTATTTTAGATGTTTGAAATTTCTTGATTTATTAAAACGAAATAATATTCATTTTATTGCGGGTAGAGAATTATATTCCAACTGTCGATTCGTTCATGAGAATTCAATTCTCTTAATGAATCGACATTATTAAGCCAAGATGCGTGTACGAAGGAAAATTTTGTATGGTGTAGAGTTTAACTGCCTATATTTCCATTTTTTTAAAAAATATCGAAAAAAGCCGAAACACCCCAACTAGATAATTTAATTTTCTATAAAAAATATCCCCATTGTATTTGCACATCTCAAATTTTTTTTAACAATTTTTATAAAAATTGAATTTAGTGACGACATTGCTTCATACAATTTGTATGGCAATAGATACACACAATAATCTAAGAAGACTTAATAGTTTGATACTAATCTCCAAACATACCATCATGCTGTTTTCATATTCTGGGTAGGATCAAAGGACTGACCTCCATACTATCCAATCTCGACATACATAGGTACCTAGGTACATGTGTTGTATAGAAAAGCAAATATCTTAAAATATTAAATAATTTGTATTTATGGGTTTATAGTTTGGAACTTATTCTTCAACTGTACATACTATCACTATCGACAGTTGGATCTCATGTGTTACATGCAACTAGTATTAACAACATACATCCGATCAAATTAATTATTACAGCGCGGCTGACAGGTCTTCCGAAATTAACCAATATTTACCTACTCCCTTTCTAATCAATGATTAACACGCGTCACACTAGAACAACACGTACTAATGCACTTAAAACTAGTTGCATGTAACACATGAGATCCAACTGTCGATAGCGATAGTATGTATAGTTGAAGAATATGTACCAAACTATAAACCCATAAATACAAATTATTGAATATAATCAGATATTTTGTTTTCTATACAACATATGTAGGTATGTATGTCAAGATAGGATAGTATGGAGGAAGGTCCTTTTTTCCTACCCAGAATATGAAAATAGCATGATGGTTTGTATGTATGTTTGAAGATGAAGTATCAAACTATTAAGTCTTCTTACATATTGTGTATAGGCGACTGCCATACAAAATGTATGAAGCAATGTCGTCACTAAATTCAATTTTTAAAAAAATTGTTAAAAAAAATTGAGATCTTCTACTACAATGCTAATATTTTTTATAGAAAATTAAATTATCTAGTTGGGGTGTTTCGGCTTTTTTCGATGATTATAAAAGTTTTGGAAAAATAGGCAGTTAAACTCATAAATTTATGATATAAAAAATACTTTTCTTAATAAAAAATGTTTGAGAAACCCTGGAATTTTTTTGAAAAAACTTATTTGAGATTTTGTATTTGTCTATGTTTGTACCAATTTTCAGCGTTCTAACTTTTATGGTTTCTGAGATATATGGAAAAATAAAATAAAAATTCAAAAGTTGATAACCCCTGACTGAAACAAAAATTCAAAATTCCGAGTATAAAAGTTTTGTAGGCCTGTAACTGTTTATATATTCTGAAATTTAAGGCTCTGTAAATTGAGCGGATCAAAAGTTATAAGGGGGGGACGGACACACAGACACACAGACACACACACACACACACACAGACACACGAAATGTTCTACTCCGAATTCTGAGTAAATCCGTGTATGGAACATATATGCTGCGAAGCCTCTAAGTTGGTGTTTTTTGACTTCAAAGTTGGAAAAGCCGTGAAAAAAGTAGACCTCTCCATACAATTCTCGCGTATTCTGGCTTGATACATTGTCGATATGTTAAGAGAACAAAGTTCTCCTGAACAAATCGACAGTTGGAAAAATAATGATTTTTTTTATTGCGCCGTTTAATGATTCAGGATCATTCCATGGGCAGTATTATTTCGGTCTTCTGTTGATCTACGAAACAAAGCCGTTTTTAATCCTTTAAAGGGAGTGCTCTTGCTTTATGCACTGCTGATATTTGGAGGCAATCTACTTCACTTTATAGGACCAATCACAATACCAAAGCATTGATCATATTTAGCAACTTTTTTAGCCCTATCCAACTCCTTTAGGGAGTTGTTACTAATGTGATCCAGAAGACCTGAATGTGAGATGCCTCCCAGATAGCTCTTTTCTCTGAAACAGCTCTGGAATTATTTGTGGTACTAGATTATTCCAAGCATTAAACACCGTCAAATAAATTTTGTAATCAACTCGCTCTGGACACTTCCATCAGTGTAGATATGTATTTCGTTTAGTACCTTCCTATTGGACTTATCTTCTTATGTGACATCGTTTTTCCTCACCAAAAAATGAGTCTTTCCGTTTCATTAAATATCTACCATAATATGTAATCTGTCGAGCTGTTACTTAGACAATCCAGCATAAATGCTATTTCAGTAGGTAATCAAGCAGAGACACGACAAACCTTTGTAGGTATGTTAGTAGTGATGGGCAAAGACAAGACCAAGACCGAGAGTGGAGTGGTCTAGGTCTTGCATAGGTAGGTAGGTACTCGTTCGATTCTTGGTCTTGCACACCATGTATTGGTCTTGGTGTTGCTTTTAGTTTTTTGTAGTTGCTTTTTAGTGAAAAATACATTAAAGTTGTGTTTACTTATAATTCATAGTTGTTATTGTGCTTTTAGTGACTATACGTTTAAAGATAGTCATAATCCGAGTGTTTAAATGTAAAATATTATCAATAAAATGTACGTTGATATGTTATACAAAATATAAAAATACTTGGTAATTGTTCTATTGTGTTTATTTGATTATTGACGCGTTTCGTGCAAAGCACATCGTCAGAATAATGCTCTACAAGACTGAGACTAGTGGTTATATACAAAATTTACATGGCAGGTGTATAAAAATGTTGGTTTTTGAACGGTTGAAAAGAAGTTATACAATGCAAATGAATCTATACAAATCTACGTTTTAATACAATGAATGTAGTTGGGTCACTGGTTGTAGTCCCCTGTGTCCATTAGGCCTGTAACAAAAGGAAACGACAGCAGTAAAATTCGAAAGGTAAATAATATTGTATTTATTGGTTTATTGTTATCTTTTAAGTGTGGTTAAAACCAATGTATTTCATAGATATTTGGTAGTTATAATTACAAACAGCTTAATTTTAATCTTAATGTATTTAACAACAAAGGAAGGTATATGTCTGTCTAACCTATCGGTTTCAATAATGGTGAATATATATGATCAATTTGTTTATTGATGAGTAATTTTTGTGGATCCTTTTTTACTCTGTTTATTTCTAATATTTCTAGTCTGCACGAAACGCGTCAATAATCAAATAAACACAATAGAACAATTACCAAGTATTTTTATATTTTGTATAACATATCAACGTACAATGGAGTTCTATCAAGAATTGTCGATCGACAAACTAAACTTAATAAAATGTACAATTATAACTTTGAATTACCCCGTTTTATTTCATCATTCACCCATATATGCCTACAGAGGAGGAGACGTTAAAAAGACCACCTTAGATCTTCGATGCTGACATCCTGGGTTCGATTCCCTCTCATCATCATCATTGGCGCTACAGCCCTGTGTGGGCCCTGACCTCCTCTAGAATCCTTTGCTCCAGCCGTTCCTGTCCTCCACCGCTCTCCTCCAGTTTTCTATTCCGATCGCCCTTATGTCATCTTCTGTGTCGTCCAGCCATCTTAACTTGGGCCTGCCTCTACTTCTGTATCGTCCAGCCATCTTAACTTGGGCCTGCCTCTACTTCTGTATCGTCCAGCCATCTTAGCTTGGGCCTGCCTCTACTTCTTTTGCCATCTGGATTGGTATTAAAAACATTTTTGGGGATACGATCATCATTCATCCGGCTGACATGTTCCAACCACTGCAGTCTACGTACTTTTATGACTTGTACAATGTTGGGTTCGTCATATGTATAATGCCTGTAGTTCGTGATTATATCGCATCCTCCAAAGTCCATTAGGTATCATTTACTGGGCCAAAAATCTTTCTCAGTGATGAGCAAATGCAAGACCGGAGAAGTCTTAGTCTTGTACCCCAGGTCTTGGTCATGGTCTTGCAAAGTTTACAAAAAAAACCTTTTTAAAATTCAGTAATTATCTTGGTTCAATGAAATATGATAAAATAAACACAGATTTCCAGTGTTTTGTCGATAGTTTGCAATACGTAGGTACCTACGAATAGGTTGCCTACTTTTTAATTCAAAATAAATAATTTTATACAATTTTGCACTGAATTTTTTTGGTTTTCAATTTTTCATGTTAAAATTAACCAAACTCTAGTGACTACCTCACAATTGGTTTTGTGCAACCAAATGTTTTGTGCACACAGCCAAACAGTACAGTCATAAATAGATAAAACTTTATTACTGATAACAAAGGTTTGGCTAAAACGCAGGTAGCCAGTTCGGTTGTCATTATAGTTTTTTCAGTGTGCGAGACAGTAAGACTCGCATTAACTCTCGCAAGACCAAAACCTGCAACTGCAAGACTTGCACATCACTATATTATGTTAGTTTATTAAAGCATCTTGGTAGGTAAATTATATAGGTACCTACCTATATGAAATTATATTAGTAGAATTAATCAAGTTAATCAAAGTACCTACAGAGTACGTAATAGGTACCTAATATGAGTTCAACCATCACGTTGTGTAGGTAGGTACCTACCTATCAAAGTAATCTATATAGGTAGGTAGATAGGTAGAACCTAGGTACCTATATATGTACATAGATAAATATAACCACATATTATAGTTATGTAGGTAAGTGTTGGTTGTAATAGATTTGAGAGATCAAGATATAATTAATGATTATATGTCTAATAATGACTTTATATTCAAATAATTTGTTACAATTTGAGGTGTAGCTTTTCCGGACCCCACAAGAATCAGATTATATACCTACCTACCTACCTACCTATGTACTTATGTAATACATATCTTATACTAGCATCAGAGGAACACAATACTATCTAACAAAACAACACAGTAAATTAAACAATTTTTATTATTTTTTTAGTTCGGCAAACTTTCATTTTATTTGCGCCTGTAAAACACATATTTTTTATGTGTTAATTTCATTAACTTTTAGTAAATGTTATCTACTATTTAGTTTTATTTTTTCGGTGCCAACGGTTGGTAATAGGTACTTATTTTATTAATTTTATTCATTTTAGATATGTTATTCACCTATTTTATTTAAAAAAATTTAAATGAATATGTCCTTGTTAAGCAAGTACATATACATCTTCATACGTTCCCTAAAATAAGCATAAATGCTTGTGATATAGGTGAACGAAATCGGTAGAGGCAGGATTCGAACTCGCGACACTGGATTAGGTAGGTACCTACTAACCCAATGCGCTAACGGCTCTGCCATTATTTGTTTTATTTATTTTATTTGTTTTATTTATTATATTTTTTAATGTGAAGCACCGGCTTAGAATAGTGCTTCCATTCTTTTAAATCATTGATTTCGAGTGTCCCGTAAGAGCCGGGTAATAGAAAATACAACAGGCAACAATAACATCTTACATAGTTCAGCAATGAGGTTCACCACCCATTCTGAATCTAGTGCCTTTTTTGGTGAAACGAGACTGGTGTGTGGGTATACATAGATGTGTTGTTCTCCCTTTTATAAGGCAATGCACACCCGCACACCTTTCGCTGGTTACCCCACATTGTGGGATATGCCGTGGTGGTATGAATGAATTTATTATATTAATTTAATTTAACTATGTTATGTATTTTATTTATTTTACTATGTTATTTATTTTAAACAAATTTAAAGTCATACAATCAAATATTACCTAAAACAAATTAAATATCAACAATATACCTATAACTAGTTGCATGTAACACATGAGATCCAACTGTCGATAGCGATAGTATGTATAGTTGAAGAATATGTACCAAACTATAAACCCATAAATACAAATTATTGAATATTTTCAGATATTTTGTTTTCTATACAACATATGTAGGTATGTATGTCAAGATAGGATAGTATGGAGGAAGATCCTTTTTTCCTACCCAGAATATGAAAATAGCATGATGGTATGTATGTATGTTTGGAGATGAAGTATCAAACTATTAAGTCTTCTTACATATTGTGTATAGGCGACTGCCATACAAAATGTATGAAGCGATGTCGTCACTAAATTCAATTTTTAAAAAAAAGGTTAAAAAAAAATTGAGATCTTCTACTACAATTCAAATATTTTTTATAGAAAATTAAATTATCTAGTTGGGGTGTTTCGGCTTTTTTCAATAATTGTAAAAGTTTTGGAAATATAGGCAGTTAAACTCATAAATTTATAATAAAAAAAATATTTTTCGTAATAAAAAATGTTTGAGAAACCCTGGAATTTTTTCGAATAAACTAATTTGAGATTTGTATTTTTCTATATTTGTACAAATTTTCAGCGTCCTAGCTTTTATGGTTTCTGAGATATATGGAAAAATAAAGTAAAAATTCAAAAGTTGATAACCCCTGATTAAAACAAAAAATCGAAATTCTGAGTATAAAAGTTTTGTAAGCCTATAACTGTTTATATATTCTTAAATTTTGGGCTCTGTAAATTGAGCGGATCAAAAGTTATAAGGGTTGGGGGGACACACAGACACACACACAGACACACAGACACACACACAGACACACAGACACACGAAATGTTCTACTCCGAATTCTGAGTAAATCCGTGCCTCTAAGTTGGTGTTTTTTGACTTCAAAGTTGGAAATGCCGTGAAAAAAGTAGACCTCTCCATACGATTCTCGCGTATTCTGGCTTGATACATTGTCGATATGTTAAGAGAACAAAGTTCTCCTGAACAAATCGACAGTTGGATAATCAGCAATAGGATAATGCTGAAAATTTGCCGCTGGTGGCTTGTCTTCCTGCAACGTAACTGAGCATGGACCTTTTTTTTAGAGGACAACATACAGCGTATAATAAATTACCTATTTGAGTAATATTAAAGCCAATTACAGGATGTCACTGAAGTTATTGTAGTATATTAAAATAAATTAGGAAAAGTTACATATTATGGTGAGATATATTTTTTTTATCATAAAAAAATAATATGTCCATGTTAAACAAGTACATATACATCTTCCTACGTTCCCTAAAATAAGCAAATAAATGCTTGTGATATAGGTGAACGAAATCGGTCGAGGCAGGATTCGAACTCGCGACCACTGGATTACTAGCCCAGCGCGCTAACCGCTCTGCCATCGACCCATCTAATATTGTGTGAATGATGTGTGAATTTGTATACATAAATGTGTGCAGTATATTAAGATGTTGAGTTTGATTATGAAGATGAAATTTTAAGTCTGATATATTTTTAAATGTATGCTTTTGAGTCGGAAAAGATGTTTTTCTTTTTCATTTGTAGATATATTTCATTGTATTTGTGTGTAAACTTATTTTTTCGTCACAATAAATATTTTATTATTAATCCAATTATTCGAAAAAAGACTTCTTACATGTATTTGTTTCACATATTTAATAATGTGACTTACAATATTGTTCACGTGAAGCCGACACGTAGGTTTTGTAGATAATAAATTTAAGTAATTATTTTGGTTACCTCCGCCTTACTTTCCTACCTACCTTCCTACAATGTATGTATAGTTACTATAGCATAGAATTGGGAGGTGGAAAGATTACTCTATACAATTGATGATCGCTTGTTCAGGGGTACTCAACCAAATACGTCTGTTATTGGACAATCTAAATCTAAACTAAAATAAAGACAAATTAAACACGATTCTTGATGTGAGCAGTTCGTTTGTGAAAAATACAGATATATTGAAAATAAGTCACGCTTTAGAAATAAAAAGCCAAAAATATAAACACACGAATGTACCTACCTACATACCAAAATGTGATGAATAAAATACAAAATTATTAAAAATAAGAAAAAGGTATAGCTATCTACATTCATAGATATAAAAATCAAAAAAATATATATTAAAAATAAATAAATATCTATCTTCTTAAAAAAAATAGCAGTTACCTACATAGCATAACAATTTTGACAATTGTAGAAGATAATAATAATATAAGACTTTTATTGCGTTAAACAATGTGGCGGACTTATTACCTGCAGGCAATCTCTACCAGTCAACCACCATGGTAAATACAATCAGTTACAGGTTAAGAATATCATTATCAGTTAAGAATACAAACAGAAAAAATACTTCTATATTAAAGATAGTTTTTATTTGTTTATTTATTATAGGTTACATACAGTTTTGAAATATGTATATACTTATTAAAAACTCTATTAGAAGAACTCTAAATTATTATGAAACAATATTGTAATAGAAGGTAGTAAGTTTATTTGTTTGTGTTAATTTCTTTATTTAATTCTTATGTATTTGTAAAAATTTTATATTTTTATTTCAGTACAATGTCTGAGTTTATTTGTTTATGTTAATTTGTTAATTTGCCGTTTTTTTTGGCACAAATCATCCAATAGGATGCAATGCCTCGAAAATAAAAAAAAGTCAAGAACTGGGCAATGGATAGGAAAGGAAAAATTAGGCAAAAAAAATCAATTAGGTACCTACTAAGAAAGCCTCAACAAACTCTTAAAATGCCTTTTGAAACAAATGACTTTTCCAGAACGTGAGAGCATTTCTTAATACATAATCTCATTAGAGTGTTCACTTCTAGTATATACCTAAGGTATGTATTTTGAAGGGAAACCAGATTGTGAGAACATTTGAAATGTTTTGACAGATTGATGAATTCACAGAAATGAAATTTTGGAAATGATAGTAATGATTATAAATAACAGTCGTCTATGGAAAACTTCAAAATTGTGAATAATAAATACAATCATGCAATAATTTTGAATATTTTTGGCTTGTAAACTCTTATTTGTTTTTATATTATGTTGATGGAATGCTTTTTTTGGATCTAACACTGTAAGGGTAATACTGTATCATTAAACTGTAAATGAGCTGTAGCTTCCCAAAGATAATAAATAAATAAATAAATAAAACCTATGGCATTGTTGCATGGAGGGGCGTGTAAAACATCCATTTTGTCTCTATAAATTATACAAAGATTGAAATAAAAATTAAAATGAAAAAATAACAATAGGTACCCAACTTTGCACCTATTTCATAATTTCAAAAATATTTATATTTTTTTACGGTGCCACTATTTTTACGGTGCCACTATTTTTACGGTGCCACTATTTTTACGGTGCCACTATTTTTACGACCGGAATTGGCGGGAAAAGCGTTTTCACAACAAATTTTCTGACGTCGTCTATGTTTTTAGGTCATTTATAACCATAGAAAGCGCAGATAAATCAAAATACAAAAATATTTACCTTTGTCATTTTTTCAATGGTGATAAATGCATCATGGAAACCAACTTGAAGAAAAAATAAATAATATTGGCATCTTATTCTTCTTCTTCGATGGCGCTACAGCCCAAATCGAGCCTTGGCCTCCTTCAACACGCGCCTCCAACCTCTTCTATCCTCAGCCGCCGTTCTCCAGTTAGGGACCTGCAGGAGCTTTTCTGCATCTCTCCGTATGTCGTCCTCCCATCTCAGTCTTGGTCTCCCCATCTTCCGTTTACCTCCCGGGTGACCAAACATGATTTTTTTGGGTAGTCGCGTGTTTGGCATTCTCTGTACATGGCCAGCCCATCTCAACCTAAGCAGTCTTATATGGGTTGAGATCTTTGGTGCTTCATAGATTTTGTACAGTTCTTCATTTTTCTTTATGCGCCATTCATCTCCTTCCTTCACAGGACCACATATTCGGCGTAGGACTCTCCTTTCGAAAACATCTAATGCTTCAGCGGATTTCACGGTCAGTGTCAGAGCCTCGCATCCGTAAGTCAACACAGTCCTAATGATTGTTTTATATAATGTCAATTTAGTTTTCCTGTGGACATTGCGAGACCTGAACACTGGCAATAAGGAGAAATAAGTTTTATTGCCTGCTGATATTCTTTTTTTGATTTCTACTTCCTCTTCATTATTTTCCGTAAGGAGAGATCCCAGATACGTAAATTGGTCAACTGTTTCAAATGAATGGTCGTCTGCCAGCTTTACGCTACCTCTTCTTCTTTGAGATGGGTTTCGACTTTGGGCCATATATTTTGTTTTGCTCTCATTTATTTTCAAGCCCACTTCACATGCAGCAGTTTCCAATGGGGTGAAGACTTCTTTAATAGCTGCCAGGGATCTTCCGATGATATTAAGATCATCTGCGTACCCAACTATTTGGCTGCTCTTGAAACAAATGTTAGCGCTCGTGTCGACGGACGTTTGACGGACAACATGTTCTAGCACTATGTTGAAGAGAGTGGGAGCCAGACTATCCCCTTGTTTTAGCCCTTGAGAGATTGTAAACGCCTCACTAAGTTCCCCTCCCACCTTGACCTGGCTTCTTGTGTTGGTCATTGTTACTATGACAAGCCTAACTAGTTTAGAAGGGATCTGGAAATGAAGCAGAATTTCGTATAATTTCCTTCTGTCAATGCTGTCATAAGCTTGTTTAAAGTCGACAAATAATTGGTGTATATCAATGTCGAACTCCCAACACTTTCCCAGAATTTGACGTACCGTGAATAACTGATCAGTCGTTGATCTGTTTGCTCTAAAACCTGCCTGATATTCTCCTAGAATATTCTCCGCATATGGCTCTATTCTTTGTTTAAGTATGACTGTAAATATCTTGTAAGCAGTGCATAAAAGTGAGATACCTCTATAATTCTCACACTTTAGCTTGTCACCTTTTTTATAAATAGGGCATATAACGCTCGTCTGCCATTCGTTTGGGATCATTTCTAGGATCCATATTTTTGCAATCAGACTTTGTATTAGGGTTTTTAGGTGTGTATTCCCCTGTTTAAAGAGCTCGGCCGGTAGGTTATCTATTCCTGGTGCCTTGTTGTTCTTCAGCTTTTTCAGGGCTGCTGTGATTTCGATAGTTGTTGGTGGATTGGTTGATGGCAGGTTTTCATCTTGCGGTTCGTGGAGAGTAGTTGTATTCTCTTCTCTTGTATCATGGTTCGGATTGAGGAGTTGATGAAAATATTCGCACCATCTTGATTTGATTTGTTCCTTAGATGAGATGATATCTCCATTGATATTCTTACACAGGCTAGTTCTGGGTTTGAAACCTTTCTTGAAAAAGTTTACACCCTTGTACGCCTCACGAGTATTATTATCAAGGAAGTCGTTTTCCATCTTCAACAAAACATTGTTTAGGAATTCTCTTTTTTTCTTTTTAATCAGTCTATTTGATTCCCTTCTGGCCTGTTCATATGCTTGTTGCTTGGCTCTTGTCTTTCTTTCAATGTATTGCTTTCTGAGAATATTTTTGTGCTGGATACTTCTCTCACATTCTTGATCAAACCATGGATTTCTGTTCTGTCTTGGTATGTTTCCTATACTGGACTCCGCTGATCTAATAATAGCATTCTTTATGTTATTCCAGTCTTCCTCGAGGTCGTCCTGTGTGGTTCCGTCACCTATTTGGGCTGGTAAGTTGGTTGTGAGGTTGCTGTGATACGACTCTATCCCGTCTAGTGTCTTTAGTGCCTCGCAATTGAATTTGGGTGTTGCAGATTGTTTGCAAAGTTTTATTTTGGCAATTCTGCATTTGTATGTGGCTACCACCATGTAGTGGTCTGAGTCGATGTTAGCCCCTCTGTAGGTTCTTACATTTGTTATGCTTGACGCCCCTCGTTTTTCAATCAGAACATGGTCGATCTGGTTATGGTGCCTGCCATTTGGTGAAGTCCACGTCCACTTATGAATGTCCTTTCGGGGGAAGAATGTTGAGGTGATGATCATATTACGTGATTCTGCAAAATCTGTCACCCTCAATCCATTGTTGTTGCTCTCCCCATGCAGGCTGTTTTTCCCAGTGATGTGCTGTAGGGTGGGCTCTTTTCCTATTTTTGCATTAAAATCTCCTATAACCATTTTAATATCGTTAGAGGGGATGGTATCATATACTTGTTCCAGTTTCTGATAGAAAGTGTCTTTTGTTGTTTCATCTTTGTCCTCAGTTTCTGCATGCACATTTAATATTGATATGTTAAAGAACCTTGATTTCATTCTTAGTACACATAGTCTTTCGTTTATTGGCTTGAATCCTATAACATAGTCTCTTGCTTTTTTACTAACAATAAATGCTACTCCAAACTCGTGGCGTCTCTCTTTTCCGCTTTGAAAAACTGTGTGGGTTCTTGTGTCATATGTTTCAGATCCCGTCCATCTGGTCTCTTGTACTGCCAACACATCTATATCATATTTTGTCATTTCTCTGGTTAACTCTCCTAAAGCTCCTGTCCTATACAAACTACGTACGTTCCATGTTGCAATTCTAATATCCTTTATTCCTTTGCCAGGTCGTTTCCGAGGTTCAGTAGCAGTCCGAGGCTCTGTATTCGGTTTCGTAATAAGTATTCTTTTACAGGGAGAGGTTATTAGCCTCTCGCCCAACCCCCTACTGGAGGTCAAGGGTTTTTCTGTAGGGGTTTTCCTTCCCTTAGCTGATGTTTCCAGTTTTATGGCGCCAAAAACTCGCCATCGCCCTCTCTCTATCAGCTGTGATTATCACATTACCAGGGTTTGCGACGAGGACGCTAGAGAGTAGGACTTGGTGGTAGTGTTGCTGTTGTTATGCAACTTGGCGTTTCTCGGCATTTATTGGTACTTGCCCTTTCAGCAAGAACAGGCACCACCGGGACCCTACCACCCTTTAAACCCTATTGGCATCTTATTACATTTACTTAATTTTATAAATCATTTTTTTCATCGAGATCTACAATTATACTAAAGTATAAACAAAGATAAATATTTTTATAACTTGATTTATCTGCGTTTTCTGTGGTTATTTTTGGTTTTCGTCTATGGTTGAGTCGTGTAAATAGTCGTAGCCATTTTTTTTAAATACACCAAGACATTTGCACACAACTACTACACGTACATTTGGGTGGTGTGGTTCCATCAACACAAAACTTAGGTATTTGAGACTGGCAACTGAAATAATTATTAAAAAAAAAATAATAAAAAAAAATACATAGGCTTATCAAATATTGACTGATTTATAAATTATATTCACTTTATTTTGTGCAGCAATAATTCTGTAGATAAATTTTTTTGTTTATATTGCTTAACTCTAGTAAAGGAAAATATATGTTTTTTTACTGTCTTATTCTGTGTCTTGTGATTGTGTTTTTTGAATATGTGTTATACCTAATATAAATAAAATAAATCATAAAATAAGTAAATATTTAGAGCTGATTTATGAAAACAAGATCGTACCATATGAGTGAAATCACAACTAACTTTTCCATAAAAGTAGGTAGGTACTTACCTATAGAGACTAGTAGGTAGATAGTACCTAACAAATCAAAAAGAGAAAGAAGAAGTCGTATTGTTTTAATTTTCTGAAAGTCAGATATGTTTTGGCACCTATTTGGCATCTTTTTTCTCAAAATATGAAAACCGGTAATGTACCTACATTTCGTTTTCCATGCAGCCCCCCTAGACAACGTGTCATTTAGCTCAAGAAAAGAAAAAAAGAACTCACTGTTTGGAAGTGACAGTTGTCAGTCACGTGACAACTGTCACTTCCATACATTGAGTTATCTTTTCTTGTTTCTTTTCTTGAGCTCAATGACACGTTGTCTAGGGGGGCAGATAGGTACTGTAAGAATCTCGGAAAAATGATTCCTCTTGCTCTCCGCCCATTATCGCCGATTTTTTTATATCCCTCCATTTTTTTTTCTTCTTCTACAACTTCCACAGCCTATATCGAGCCTCGGCGTCCTTTTACAGCAGTCCAATCTGACACCTACAGTCTTGTGTCCTTCATGACATCGTCCTCACATCTCAGTCTAGGTCTGCAGTTCAGGTACCTCCCGGACGTTCTGCTGGAATCTTGAAAATTTTGAGAATATTTTATATTTTGTAAAATTGTGAACTTAAGGTTGTATATCCGATTTCCCGGCCCTTATGGGACACCCGAAAACGATAATAAGAAGCACTATTCTAAGCCGGTGTATATACGTAATACGTAAGAAGATAAGTAGATATTACGTAGATATCTAAAAATATTAGGTATACTGGTACCAGGAGCGATACTAGAATCTTCGGACTAGGCAAACCCTGGAAGAAAATTAGGATATGTAGGAAAATTTAATGTTTTTTTATCATAGTTGTTCATTTCAGTGGCCATGAAAAATATTTTTAAATCACATTCCAAAATCATATTATCATTTGTGGCCCTGTAAAGCATCGAATCTACAAACGGTTTAAATTTTAATCTTGTAGTATAGTATAGTTGCAATAAAACAAATAAATAAATATTGGTTCTAGAATTTAACATAATATTAATAATAATAAGGAACACTTCCTTGCACCCTGCGCAAGTGGCGAGTTTATTGCCGTATGGCAATTTCTTCCAACTAACCAGTGTTTACAGCCCAGAGAAGCAATATTTGCGTGAGAAATAAATTTAAATAAATTTCTCCTCTGCTGGGAATCGAACACAGGACGCCCGCACAGAAACCTAACGGCTTACCAACTGTGCCGCGGCGGTCGGCAATATTCATAGGCAATTCAAGATTTTCGGCTTCTATAAGCAATTTCGCTACTACTGAGTGGTACCTACCTAAAAACATAAGTATAATATTGTTAACAGAATATACATACCTTAATTAAAATTAAGTATGAAATACGTCAGTTAATTGTTTCATATAAGCACATTCCTATACATTATTATGTTTCATACACATCTTTAGTGGACATATTTTATACCTACTATAGGTAATAAATGTCATCTCTTTCTAATCAATTATAATTTGTTGTCAATAAAGGAGATATGAAATATAAGTATATGACATTGCGCCGGTTCATTGGCTAATCTCTGATTGCGTACCAGCGAGAGAAAGAGATAGTTTAACAATTACTATGTAATGATGAAGAGTTAAGGTATATGGATTCGATGCAACTAAATAGGTACATACAATGTTTTATAGTCATGTATGTATATAGGTATTGTGCTTGGTAATGTTGTTTCTTCCTACGCAGAGATTTTGTAGGGATGTGTTGCGAAAAAGGTATCGATACCTTCATTTGAAATTCAAAAATGGAACGATACATACATACAAACAAATATCCGATATTGGAATAAATCGAAAATCAATGGATTGAGTAGATTAATTTGCATTTTTTATTTGAGTGAATTTTTGCCGATAGTATTTTGATATGCATTAAATACAGCAAAAGCCAGACTTACCTCATAGTATACAGGCTATTTTTTCTGTGTTAAGCACAGCCCATTCACGATCGTGTCATTCAGCGTCGCTCCATATGGACCGGCTCCATTTGGAGCATTGTAAAATTTTCATCACACTCACGGGCGCGCCAACGCGCCATCGAGCCATCAAAATTAGTATAGATACGCAAGCGGTCGGCGTTTTCGCATTAATAATTTCTATTTTTTTTTTAATTTTCAAGTAAAAATGAGTTATAGGTAATTCTGATGATGAGTTTTATACAACTGCTATATAGCGTTTTGTTTCTATATAAAAAGAAAAAAAACAAAGAGAAAATGTTGTATTTTCGCATTCACGAGAGTGTCAAGCAGCTCGGCGCAATGAGACGGCACAAAGTACCTACCGCTGGTTTTCACACTCACGAGCATGCCGTACAGACAGGATGCGCCGCGCCGTTTGTCACAGCACTATGGAGTTTCGATGGTTTGGAATCCCATTTTGGTATGCCAGGCCAATTGGGCTGCGCGGGATTAGACATTCACGAGCGCATTTTGGAGTGATGGCAAGCCATTTGGAAGGATGGCACGATCGTGAATGGGGACCTTTATGATACCACAAAAGAAAACAATGATACTGTGAACCCTGATAAATAACAATAATAGCCTTCAAAGTGTGTGACACATTTAAAGTTAAATATTTTATAGTAATGTTGGATGAAAATTAATCCGCCATGATTTCCGTAAATAGGGATTGCATTCTGACATCAATTACAATCCGGCCGGTTCCGTATGATTGATCACACGGAAACTGTTTTTTCTTTTCAAAATCAACTATTATCGCTATCGCTACTCCCACCACCACCCGCTCTGCCTATGGGGACTGTAATCGGCCCCTTCACAGAACGCTAAGTGAACGACAAAAAAAAAATGCATAGCACGAAAAGTAGCTCATGGAGCCCTCTAGATTAGCAATCTCGGCACCATAGTGCAAAAAGAAACAATCAACGAGTGCGAACAGAAAATTCACACCCGTGGACTGTCTATGACCTCAGATCCCCCTACATGCAGACCATCAGAGAAGTGACCAAGATCTCTGGAAATAATTAATTTAACGGGAATCTTCTAAAAGTAAGGCACCATATCTATGACAGAAAACCTTAAAAGCTTTATAATTTTTCTTCGAGATCACAAAATCCGCATGACCAATGGGACCTTGAAGAGGCCCACGGACAGCAACGAGGAGCTCCGATCTATATGAGGACACCATTGGGTGGCAACATTCCCAAAGGATATGTTCCGAAGTTTGGTCCGGGTATTGACAGAAATAACATGAAGCAGAGGAGGCAATGTTAAATCGGTGAAGATAACTTTTAAAGTTTCCGTGTCCTGTGAAAAATTGGGAAGTCCAAAAGTCTGGAACAACCCAGGGAGTTCAACTCAACTATTATCAAAATCAACTATTAAAAAAAATGACTAATCGTTGCAATTGCTGGGTCCGGCATCCAGCAAAAATATAGTGCTATATTTTTATGCTTGCTGGATCCAGCGCTGCGGATACGCAATTAATTCAAAATAAAAAAAACAATAAGATATTTATAATTGTTAAAATATATCAAAAGTATCGATTAAATTCATTTTCCCAACTCTAATGGAAGCATTTTCAAATGATCCGCAAGATGTCTATATAATCACTACTCAACTAGAGATGGGCCCACCCAAGATATCAAATTAACTAAATCAAAAATATTGCATAGCAATGATGCACAAAAACAAAAATGGATTTATCAATACCAAAACTAATCATGTTTTTCGAAGCATCAATGTCCCCCTTTTAGCTTGTGGTTTCAAAATTGATCGTCGAATTTTCCGACTTGTTTCAAAGTGCATCCTCAAGAGATAATAATATATGACTCGAATACCGCTGTTTCTTTCTTTAGTATACAAATTTCATCTTTTGTCTCGTTCTAGTGTGGGTTCAGTTAAAAAATACTGTATTTAAAATATATAAAAAAAATACATATAAACAAGACAGTAATAGTTATCGTTCAATATATTGAGTAGATAATACATTATGTTATTTATGTATGTGGGCAGAGGATATGTTAAAATATATGTAGGTAAGTATATGTATAAATAATAATTATGGACTATTGAAAAGGTTGATTAATCCATGTATTTTGTGTAGGTAGGTACCTAAAAACTTAAAAAGAAGACGATAGTTGTTATTTTCTTTAAATTAAAATAATTTCATTATAGTCTAAGAGAAAGGAACGTCAAAAAACCATTCATGTTTGGTTTTTTGATATTTCCTTTCTTATTGAATATAGGTATGAAAAAGATAATTCTGGCACCTGGAAGTGGTTGTGTTAATCAGTGCGCATCCCATCTATACTTATAGGTGAAAATCGTAAATTTTAGTAGGCATCATTTGAATCTTTGTAATTCCTTTTTTTGCTCTTATATCCAATATCATCCGTCCACGTATTGGGCTGAGTTGGGCTGCTTTTGGAAAGTTGAAACACATATTCGGTAACAAGGAAATACCGAATAGCCTAAAAGCCAAAGTGTACAATTCTTATGTTTTGCCAGTGACAACATACGGTCTTGAAACCATGTCCATGGCAATGGGCAGGTCATGTGGTAAGACAGAGGGATAATAGATGGACCCCTAAAATTCTGAATTGAAGACCCTATTATAATAGAAGAAGTGTAGGGAGACCACAGAGGAGATGGACTGACGATATTGTCGAACCGGTGGGACATGGGTGGAAGCAGAGTGCCCAGGTTAGAGAGAAATGGAAAACACAGGAAGAGGCCTATATCTACCAGTGGAGTGAAAGGGGCTAAAAAGAAGAAGAAGAAGAAGATATTATCAATCCATCTTTTACAACACAGTGAAACTTGGTGTTTCGTCAGCGCACTACCGGAAAGATTTCTAAAAAAAAATATTTTCCTCTTTTTTTTACATATTTCAGTAAGAGTAAGTACATGTTTCACAAACGGACGAAATTTATAGGTACAAATAACTTACATCTCAATAGAGACGAAGTGAGAATTATATAGAATTTTTACTATCGATCTGCGAGACAATAAACATCACGGACCTTAATTGATAGGTAGGTACCTACATATACATATTTGCAACTTGAATATAGGTTCTTCACAGTTTTACACGATGTTAAAGTATATAATTTAATACCATTCTCTTACTATAGTTACTCTTATTCCGACTGTGGAACGATCTTCCGAATTCTGTGTTTCCATCTTCGTACAACCCGGGTCTTTTTAAAATCCGAATTAATAAACTATTTTCTAGATTGCAAACCCCTCCCAACGCTACGTAGTGCGCTTCTCCGGAAGAGTAAAATGGACCCAAATCCTAATAGCTGGCGTCCCCTACGTAGACATGTTAAAAAAAAAAAAAAAAAATTTGTTTCAAAAAGTTTATTTTGGTTTAAGCGGGGGACTGCTGCCAACGTACCTATTTTTCAATTTGATATACCATCATTATTTCCTATCAAATCGTTTTCGAAAAAAATAATTTAGATAGTTTGGATATTAATAAACAAAAATATACCTTAACTTTTTGATAATATTCTGTATAAATTCTTGTAGAAAAATAATGGCATACCCCGATTTTCAACGTTTATCATATATTTTTAATAACCTATAAGGCGTAGAGTAATATTTTTTTTTAAATTAAAGAAGACAAAAATATATAGAAAAATATGATGTAACGTTGCATTAATGCTTCAGGTTTAGTAAATAAACCTAAAAAACATTTATTTTCCATTCAGCGCCATTGCATAATAAAAGTTTTTTTGGTTTATTTAGGTACTTAACCTGATGCATTAATGCAACGTCATGTCATATTTTTCCAGGTATTTTGTTCTTCTTTAATTTGTAAAAAAAAATATTGCTCTATACCTTATATTTTTTTAGAAATTTAAGATAAATGTCTAAAATCGGGGTATGCTTATTATTTTCCTACAAGAATATATACAGAACATAATCAAAAAGTTAAGGTATATTTCTCTTTATTAATATCTAAACTAACTAGGTTATTTTTTTCAAAATGATTCGTTTAGTAATAATGATGGTATATCAAATTGAAAAAATAGGTTCGTTGGCAGCAGTCACCCTCTTAAACTAAATATATAATACTAATTTTTAAATATGTTTGTACATCTAAATAAATGTTCTTACTACTACTATTATTATAATTAAAATATTTTTTGAAAAAACGAATATTTTGCAGATGATGGGATATGAAAAAACCCAGCCACCTCACCTACGCATCTTTGTTCAAATTGTGGGTAAAATCATTACTAATGAGTCTATAAGCAAGACATTCAATATAAAATTATTAATGATAAACTTTTTAACTAATGAATAATTTTTATGGCAAAGGCTTTGGACTTTTATAACCCACAGCAGCATATAATTAGATATATGGAGATACCTGAATATGTATGTACATACCTACTACCTATATACGTATTTCTATAGTTATATGGTCAATAAATAGACATCATCATTTTGACTATTCTAAACCCATAACTATGATGTAAATCTGTTTTGGTAGGATCCGAATACTAGACGATGTATTCCAACTAGAGATGGGCAAATATATGATGAGAAAAGACTTCTATGTTTTAAAATATACCTACCTAAATTAAAACACCAACTACTAACATGATGAAAGTAACGATCCAAGGACGCCGACATCGAAATCAAATACATTATAAAGTTATAAAGAAAATGCATGCTTTCTATAATCAAATTTATGTATACGGTATAGGTACCTAGTTTTAATTATTGTAAATGTATAAATAAACTTATTCTTCGATAAATAAAATACAAATTTCAAAATATATACCAAACTCTTAGAAACCCTCACACACCAAAGTACCTACGTCAAGGAGACATTCGGCCATCTTTCCTCTCATGACCTAAATTTACGGTCTCAAAACCATAGTACACTCTCAATACCAATACACCACACAACCTCGTACACTTTTTCGTTCACAATTCACTCAGCCCGGCTGTGGAACCAATTACCCAATGGTATAAGCGATGCTCCAAGCTTGATGGTTTCCAAGAAGCTTTTGAAGTCACACTTCTTATCCACACCTTAACAGTTCCTTTATTCTTCTTCTCTTCGCATCCCATCCATTTAGTTTTTTTAATTGTGTTTTCATTTGCATTAAATCTTGTATTTCTTATAATTATACATATGCTTTTAGTAAGGTTTTTAAGGGACCAAATTTGCAAAATTCAAGGTGAGGGCGTATATAAGTAGTATATAAAGTGTAGGGTATATTAATATTTAAAGGTTTGTTAGTTTAATTAAAGGCTTGCATGTGCGGATAATAAATCCCAACATCTTATTTGCTTTGCTAATTATATTATTAATGTGATATATGTAATTTAATTTGGAATCAAGAATCACACCCAGGTCCCTTACACACTTGACTTCGTTGACATTAGAGTCGTTGAAGGTATATGTGAAACTTATCTTGTTTATATTGTTATGACAAAAAACATTTTAAATGTCAGTCTAAGCCAATAGAAAACTATCTATCTCTTTTCTTCATATGCAATAATATGAAACGATACGCCATCGACCGTAAGTTTGGCGTAGTATTTAGTATTTAGTTAGTGATGTCTCTGCAACGCAATTGCTTACTTAAGAATACTATGTAAATACTTCAGTGAGGCTAGGAGTTAGTATTTAGTTACCTTGGACTCTGCATTCGGGTCTATAAGATCCATACTGTCGATTCATTAAAACTATCTATCTCTTTTCTTCATACACAATAATGTGAAATGCTACACCATAGACCTTAAGTTTGGCAAAGTTTTTAGTATTTAGTTAGTGATGTTTCTGCAATGCAATAACTTTCTTAAGAATACTAAATACTCCAGTGAGGTTAGGAGTTAGTACTTAGTTACCTAAGACTCTGCATTCGGGTCTTAGTCTAGTACTTCCAAGTCTGGTTTTGCTCATCCTTAACTCATGACCCACCGAATGTATCAAAAAGATGAATTCAGCCGCCCCATTATTGACATATTAGTAATGTATTTTATGCTACCAATAATATTAATAATACTAATTGACCTTTCGTGTCGGAATACCTGCCTATGTTTAACTGCAGTAAGTTACCCACGTTACCGAATTGAAACATCGAGGAACGCTATTTCATCTAACGTGTATACGAAATCAGCTCTTTTATTGAGGCTATAGGAATCATAAAGTTTATTTATGAAAAAGTTTCTATCATTATTACCTAGCTGCCTATGATGTGAGGGCTGACCGCCGTGAAACAGTTGCTGTGCTGTATAGCTTCTGTTCTGTTCGGTTCTGGTTTGCATATAGAGAATATATCACACTCAAATGTAGGAAAAAAATAGGTGAAATACATCAAATGAGGTCTATATTGAATGCGGCCTGTGACAGAACAGGGTCTACTAATGATTTTATATCATTCTTCGCTAATACCACCACCATCCGCTCTGCATATGAGGACTGTAAGCGGCCTCTTCACAGAACGCTAAATGAGCGACAAAAAAGTAGCTCATGGAGCCCTCTAGATTAGCAATCTAGAGGGAATATTGCAAAAAGAACAATCATCGACTTCAGATCTTTTCAAATGTAAAGCATTAAAGGTGTGACTTAAAAAAACAAACTTAATGGGAATCAACCTATAATAAGGCAATGACAGAACTTCTTGGTGGCTTTATAAAATTGTTCTTCGTGATCACAAAATCCGCATGACCAATGGAAACATATCCTGTGGGATTGTTGCCACCCAATTCTGTCCTCTTATAGATCAGAGCTCCTCGTTGCTGTTCGTGGGCCTCTTCAAGGTCCCATTTATATCATATTAATTGTATGATTTTATTGCGCATGTGTGTCTTGTCTATAATATTAGGCTGGTATATGCAAGTGCGTATGTGGTTACCCTACATTGTAGGATAATACCATGATGGTATGAATGAATGAAAACTTCTTCTTTTAATTGAGTCTTGGCTTCCTTTTACTTTCTACATAACTTTTCTCGAAATATTTTCTCTATTGGAGTATCCGTAGGTAGTCTACTCCGATAGGCACCTATGTTGATAGATCCGTGTATATTATAGTTCCTTTGTATCCGTCCAAATTTTGGTCTCGGTATAACATTGGAAGGAGAATCCGTATTGGAATATCCGTAGGTAGTTTACTCCAGTAGGCACCTATGTTTATAGTATCCGTGTATATTTCCTTTGTATCCGTCCAAATTTTGGTCTTGGTATACCTAACATAGGAAGGAGTATCTGTATTGTAATATCCGTAGGTAGTCTACTCCAGTAGGTACCTGTGTTTATAGTATCCGTGTATAGTTCCTTTGTTGTCTCGGTATAACATATGTATTGCATGCACGTATTAAAATCTTTGAACGTATCGCACGCATTATTCTCGTACATGTGAATTTGGCCCAGGTGGTCTTACATCGGATAATAGCCATTAATATTATTGTACCTCACTATATAACACCAATATAATATATGTATGGTTACTTACCGTCACATAGATATGTACGTGTAAGCATAAACCTGTATCATCTCGTACATTTAATTTTTAGTAAGTTTTATTACCGCGATATATCTAATCTATACCTATCCCAATAAACATCACTAGAATTTTGGTTTAATATTTTAATAGCGATGACAAAAAAAGATTGAAGTGAGTATTTAAAATCAAATTAAATAAATCAATCCGCGTTAATTAAATTTATAACCATGCCTTCACTTTGATCAGATCGCTTCTGACTATGACGCTTTATAACAGAGTAACGCAATGGGTTAAAAGATGTGTCTTAATTTGTATTTTTTTTTATAATTTTAAAATAACAAATGATATTTTTTTATTTTATATTTAAAAATCCAAAATAAGAACAGTGTGTCAGTGCAAGCTCTCTCGTACAATACAATTACATAGTTACTCTACAGTAAAATTACACACTTATAAAATACAATAAAATTATAACATTTTACAATGAAAATAATAAAAAAGGTAAAATAGAATAAATAAATAAGTAAATTATAAATAAAACAATTCAAATAAAGTAACTCAAATACAAAAAATAAAGCAATTCAAAAACAAAGCAATGAAAATAAAGAAAATCAGAATAAAATCGATGAAAATAAAGTAAATCCAAAACAAAGATGAAAACAAAGTATATTTGTATGATGAATGTAAAATTGTTTTAATTTTTTTTTTCTATCTTTAATTTCAGTACTAGGTATGTTCCTATATATTTAGGTAGTTTATTGAACGGTTTCGATATTATCCTCGCCTTGGTTCTGTCGCCGTCAAAGTATTTTTTTGGGTCATACAGCAAATGTTGACAATACCGCATATTCAGTAACTATTGGAACTAAATAATTAGGAAGGTTCTAAAATTGTAGATTTTTGATTTACGGTCTAATTTCAGCGTTATAAAATATCAACTTGGCCTAAAAAGAATAGGAACATACCTATTTCGGCCGGAACGTTCTTAAAAAGTTACTGAATCAGACGTATTATGAATACCTAATTGTGAAAATTATAAAACGTTCCTATACCATTTAGTTCAAGTTGATATTTTACAATGCTGAAATAAGACCGTAAATACCAAATCTACAATTTTAGTATGTTCCTATTTTAGTTACAATAATTACTAAATACGAGGTTATACAGCATAAACTACATATTTCAGTTTCCGGTTATAAAAATGCGTGTGTTTCTTACTACACGGTAAAAAAACAACGAAGAAACAGACAAAAATATTGTAGCAAAGTATTTTAGTATTTTTTACTAAAAATAAGAAACGAAAAACTTTGTGTATTCCACTTCACATTTATTTTACGTCCTATACCGTTTTCGGATTTTTCTATCCTACTTCAGTAACAACTAAAATGTGACTGATTTAGTTCCCTGCCGGCAGAGATAGATTCGGAAACCCACGGACATCTCGAGCTCAGGAATCAAATTTAATTAATTTTAAGATGTTATCCGTTTATTTCATAACTGTAATTTGAAATTCAAAAAACTCAAATTTGAAATAGGCATAAAAATAAACGCCTCAACCCATGGGCGGCAAAATATTTTTAGTAATGTTTTAATGCAGACGGCAGGAAAAGAATGATCGGCCCGAGCAATGAGGCCCGGGGGCCGAACGCAACATTATTTGACTATTTTCAATCACACCTGCGGGCGCCTATGCTTCAACCCCTTCGTTCAAATTTTGTTACATTTACGAGAAATCATTAAATCTCACGGATTGAAAACATATTGGTAGTAAATACGCCTATTGTATGATCGAATTTTTCCTTAACTTTCTTTCAAATTTTTTTTTAGTGGCAACGAATTGAGTGTAGTAGGAGGTTTTTAATTACTTTTTCAATTTTTTTTTTTTGGCAGATGGAACGTCACGTATCAAGACAAGAAGTTGACAGATGGGCACCACCAATTCTACAATGGAGACCTTGGGAAGACAAAAGAAGAGTAGGTCGACTCCAAAAAAGATGGACTGACGATATGTGGTACAGGGGCGCCCATGACAGAGAAGGATGGAAAAAGTTGATGGAGACCTACATCCAGTAGTGGAGAGATGTCTGAGAAACAGAAAAAATATTTTTGTAAGATTATAATTTTACTGTGTACTTAATAAGCATTTGTTACTCTGTATATCTAGGGCTCCCCTGACGCATATGTATGAGAGAATTGTCAGTAATTACTTGCCATATACGGTCATACAAAGCCGCGCCGCCACTCACACTAAAAATATCATAACTCGATCGATGACGCGGGAAATTGGTCGCTGTGTAAACGGATATATGAACAAATCTCGCTCGTATTATGAAAAGCGCCTGATGGGATTTATAACAAGAAGTAACGGCCGGATTTGTCTGTGAACGTCAAAAAGGGGTTTATTATAACACTAAACACTGAGACAGGATCGAACTGATATTTTTTAAGTGCATTTTTGTGTTTTTATATGTTGTTTTTTGAGAAGTAAAGCGAAGTTTTAAGTAAAATTTGGTGAATTATTTTAATTTTACAAATTCGTTTTGTTTATTATTTCTATCAATTAGGTATTTATCTATTTTTATATTTATAAACACTGATTAAGGGGGGGGACTGCTGCCAACATACCTATTTTTCAATTTGATATACCATCATTATTTCTTATCAAATCGTTTTGAAAAAAATAATTTAGATAGTTTGGATATTAATAAACAAAAATATACCTTAACTTTTTGATAATGTTCTGTGTAAATTCTTGTAGAAAAATAATGGCATACCCCGATTTTCAACGTTTATCATATATTTATAATAAACTATAAGGCGTAGAGTAATATATTTTTTTAAATTAAAGAAGACAAAAATATCTAGAAAAATATGATGTGACGTTGCATTAATGCTTCAGGTTTAGTAAATAAACCTAAAAACATTTATTTTTCATTCAGCGCCATTGCGTAATAATAGTTTTTTTGGTTTATTTACCTACTTAGCCTGATGCGTTAATGCAACGTCATATCATATTTTTCCAGGTATTTTATTCTTCTTTAATTTATTAAATAAAGTATTGCTCTATACCTTATATTTTTTTATAAATTAAAGATAAATGTCTGAAATCGGGGTATACTTATTATTTTCCTACAAGAATATATACAGAACATAATCAAAAAGTTAAGGTATATTTGTCTTTATTAATAAACAAACTAACTAGGTTATTTTTTTTTTCAAAATGATTCGTTTAGTAATAATGATGGTACCTATATCAAATTGAAAAAATAGGTACGTTGGCACCAGTCACCCTCTTAATATGTACCTACCTACTGCAAAAACTAAGGCACACAATAGAATCATCGATTAAAAAAAACAAAGACAAATCTACTGAAGAAACATACTAAATAGTCGATAATTCATACTTTTATATTTTACCTATCATGTTTTCAAAAAAGTATAAAACAAAAAAAATATTTAATATATTCTAAATAAAGTTCTAATGTAATGTATCCTGTAATACAATATAATATGACTTAATTTTCTACCACCTCAGCCAAGTGATGTGTAGGTAAGTATCTTTACTTAATTCTGCTGGACGTCAGTGGTGGAATTCTTATAGAAGCCGAAAATCTTGGCATGCCTATGAATATTATGTTAAGAAGAAATATTTTTTCATTTATATAATAA
This sequence comes from Molanna angustata, assembly GCA_963576475.1. NCBI lineage: Eukaryota > Metazoa > Arthropoda > Insecta > Trichoptera > Molannidae > Molanna > Molanna angustata. The sequence continues at coordinate 9,968,044 of OY754987.1, read as the reverse complement.
ACATACTACAAGATTAATAGAACGATGTATGACCGGGTAAGAAACGAGGATATAAGGAAAGAATGTAAGATTAAGAAAGATGTCATTACTAGAATGAAAGTGAACACATTGAGATGGTTTGGTCACATAGGGAGAATGAATGAGGAGCGCCTGACGAAGAAAATATACAGAGCGGAAAGGAATGGAATGAGAGGTCGGGGACGCCCAAGAAAGGGATGGCACGACCATGTGAACGAAATTTTGAAAGACGGAAATGTTAGAAGTGTGAGCAATAGACGAACATGTATGAGACGATGCATGAATGTGGACGAGGCGAGGGATGCGTGCCAGGATAGAAAAATGTGGCGTTCGGTTCTCTCTGCCTACCCCGCAAGGGACATGGCGTGATGGTATGTATGTATGTACTGCAAGATTAAAAATTGAACTGTATGTAGATACGATGCTTTACCGGACCTGATGCTTTAACTTTTGGAATATGATTTTAAAATTATTTAACATGGCCTCTGAAATGAACAACGATGCTAAAAAAACATAAAATTTTCGACATTTCCCAATTTATTTCAGGGTTTGCCTAGTCGGAAGGTTCTAGGCTCGCCCCTACTGTACGTGTGTGTGTATGTCACTGAACTCCTACTATTTTATTGAATTTTTGTGTGTATAAGAATGAGTCCCTGGATGGTTTCATTCACAATTCGAATTAAAAAAATGTAAGAGTAAGTACCTACAAGTAAAAAAAAAATGTGTACGCCTGGTATTATGCAAACAGCATAACTTTTGAGATGTTCATTAAAATGCCAAACAGGAGTTTAATTAATATCTTTATATACAATTATTCTGTACGTGTGTATGTCACTGAACTCCTAAACGGCTGTACCCATTTTACCCTATACCTAATAACGCCAAAATAATCATAACTCATATAAATATTTCATACCTTTACCTAAGTGCATGTGAAATTCTATACTTAATATGCATTTACCTACCTACTTGTATTTGGTAATTAACACTTCTGTCTGTCGATTTGCTCTAGAGAATTTATTCTCTTAACATATCGACAAAGTATTAAGCCAAGACGCGCGTATAAGGAATATTAGAAACATTTTGTATGGCGTTGTGGACTTTTTGCATGCTAAAAACACCATCATAGAGGCTTCGCAGCATATATGTTCCCATACATGGATTTACTCAACAGTCGGAGTAGAACATTTTATGTGAGTTTTGTGTGTCTGTGTGTCTGCCTGTCCCTCCCCCCCAACCCTTATAACTTTTGATCCACTCAATTTACAGAGCCCAAAATTTCAAAATATATAAACAGTTATAGGTCTACAAAATTTTAAACTCAGAATGGTGAATTTTCGTTTCAGTCAGGGGTTATCAACTTTTGAATTTTTGGTTTATTTTTCCATATATCTCAGAAACCATAAAAGCTAGAATACAAAATCTCAAATTGATTTTTTCAAAAAAATTCCAGGGTTTTTCAAAATTTTTTTTTTAAGAAAAATATTTTTTTATGATAAATTTATGAGTTTAACTCCCTATATTTCCAAATCTTTTAAAAATATCGAAAAAAGCCGAAACACCCCAACTAGATAATTGTATAAGTTCATCTCAATTGTTTTTTAACAATTTTTATAAAAATTGAATTTAGTGACAACATTGCTTCATACAATTTGTATGGCAGTCGCCTATACACAATATGTAAGAAGACTTGATAGTTTGATACTTTTGATCTCCAAACCTAATCTGGGTAGAAAAAAGGACTTTGTTAATCTGGGTAGAAAAAAGGACTGACCTCCATACTGTCCTATCTTGACATACATACCTACATGCGTTGTATAGAAGACAAAACATCCTTTTTTCTTATCAGTTTCAATCCTGGGATTGGTTTGTAACAGCTATGGCTGCCTCTCTTCATCTCCACTCCGCCCTGTCCTCTGTCAGCCTCTTTATCTCCACGTAGCTACTACAGCACATGTCGTCGATCACCTGGTCCATGTAAAATATTCAATAATTTGGATTTATGGGTTTATAGTTTGGTTATTTTTATTCTTCATCTATACATACTCTCGCTATCGACAGTTGGATCTCATGTGTTACATGTAACTAGTATATAAAAAGTAGGCCTTTAAATACGTACTTTCAACATTATACTATTAATGTATTGTTTCTTGTCATATTTCATTGGAATTACTAAATTTAAACATAAAAATGAAAAATATTTTTACTTCTCACGTACCTACTCAAAGGGATATAGTGGGGAGTTATGATTTCGCAATTTTTAAAGCTATTTTTTTTATTACAGATTATCAACTAGTATCATGCTGAGATTGTATTCTGAAAGTTTCATCACAATGTATATGTGTGTGTGTTATGTGCTATATGCTATGTACGGCGTGTTTATTATAGGTACCTACACTAAAGTAGTCATTCGATTATTTTTAAATTTTGCATATTTGTAAATCTAATACTTAGACCCCATTAGATTTTGAAGGATATCTGAGTAGTAATTCTCTTTTTTTTAACTGTAAAATATTTCAAAGTAACCCCATTCTCATGAAATTTAAAATTGGACATTTTTATTTTCAAATTGTTAAAAAGGCACATCACTATAAAATGGCATTGATGAAATATCAATTTTTCATATAAAAATATTTAAATAAAAAAATATTGTACAGACTCATTTCATAAAAATGTTGAAAATTTTCCATACACATTTATCTACACTACTTGTACGGAGTGACTAAATAGTGAAGAGTATAGCGTTGGCCACAACCCACTCGTTTTTAATTATCTTTTGAATCTTTTTCTTATATGTTCAATTTGATTTCGTCAAAATGATCATAGAAGAAAACCGTCACTATATTAATTTAAATTTTATTTTCTCAAAAAAAGTAGGTAGGTACCTACGCAAACTTTGTTTTTTTTTAAATAGAAATAGAAAAAAGCTTGCTTTCTGTTTTTATGATATATTTTTTACAATGGCGTTAAACCAAAAACGATCCTTTGACAAATTTTATATACTTATTTTAATTTTTGTTTTTTATTAATTTGGTTGGTTGGAACAAATTGCTAAATTGATATAAGTGTAAATGTAATATGGTAAAGATAGTTGTGAAGCACCGACTTAGGATAGTGCTTCTCACTATCTTCTATTTTCTTCGTTTTCGGGTGTCCCGGAAGAGCCGGGGATATAATAATCGAAAATTATACAACAGGTAAAATTATCATATATTGATATGCAACGACACTCACTCTAATATTGAGGATGACGCGGCTGGTGTGTGGGTATACACGCATGTGCAAATCCGCACACCTGTGGCTGGTTGCTCCACATTGTGAGATATTACGTGAGAGTATGAATTAATAAGTAAGGGTAGGTATATATACAAGAAGGTTCCTAATAAAGGAAAAAATATAATCTCTTATTTGATAGGTATGATCAAATATTATTCCCGTCACGTATCGACGGATATTTTGCTTCAGCTGTGTCCATGCACCGCGTCCGTCCGAGGGATTGACGTATCTAAATTAATTGGAGATTAATAATAATAATATTAATATATTTTTACGAAGACCACATTGCAAAAATCAATTTATTAGCGAATCAGCTTTCACGTCTTGAACCTCGCCTCGCTGATTCGTCACTCTTCAACATCACATAAAATAACGATTCACAATCGCAAACGGTTATTGTACATGGTCCGATTAATGAATTTGTTAAACAAAATAATAATAAATACGTGCTTGCACTCTGCCCAAGTGGCGAGTTTACATTGCACCCAAGTGACGAGTATACCTCACACCCTGACCAAGTGGCGAGAATACCGTGCACCGTGTACAAGTGGCGAGTTTACATTGCACTCAAGTGACGAGTATACCTTACACCCTGACCAAGTGGCGAGTATACCTTGCATCCTGTCCATGTGGCGAGTTTACATTCCATCCAAGTGGCGATATACCTTGCACCCTGCCCAAGTGGCGAGTTTACATTGCACCCAAGTGACGAGTATACCTTACACCCTGACCAAGTAGCGAGTATACCTTGCATCCTGTCCAAGTGACGAGTATACCCTTACACCCTGACCAAGTGGCGAGTATACCTTGCATCCTGTCCAAGTGGCGAGTTTACATTCCATCCAAGTGGCGATATACCTTGCACCCTGCCCAAGTGGCGAGTTTACATTGCACCCAAGTGACGAGTATACTTTACACCCTGACCAAGTGGCGAGTATACCTTGCATACTGTCCAAGTGGCGATTTCACATTGCATCCTAGTGACGAGTATACCCTTAGATCCTGACCAAGTGGCAAGTTTACATTCCATCCAAGTGACGAGTATACCTTGCACCCTTTCCAAGTGGCAAGTTTACATTACACCCAAGTGACGAGTATACCCTTACACCTTGACCAAGTGGTGAGTTTACATTGCACCCAAGTGACGACTATACCTTACACCTTGACCAAGTGGTGAGTACCTATACCTTATATCCTGTTCAAGTGGCAAGTTTACATTACACCCAAGTGGCGAGATTACCTTGCACCCTGTCTAAGTTGCGAGTTTATTGCAATTTGGAATTTTCTCACATTCCAATTGAATTGAATATTGAAACCGGTTAGACAGTATAATATATTTTTTTGACTATTTATTTTGTAAACGGGAAACGTTAGACCATGCATGTATTATATTTATTGGGTGTATATTATTCGAGTAAAAAAGGTTAGAATTGCGATTACATAATATACGCCTTAAACGTTAGATTTATAAAAAAAAAACACCTTAATAGAGATAGGTATAAAATAAATAGTTTTTACAATAAACTTACATTTTTTTAAAATTAAAACAACCATTCTTTTTCCAAATTAATAAACCTACGTATACTTGTTTTCTGGAATTGTTGTTTTTTACGTTATTTTTCTTTTTCTTCTTAAAATACTGTTCTTGTGTAAAAGTTCAATAATGTTTTTGTATTTTTTTATTTTAATTGAATTTTTATTTTTTTTATTTTAATTGAATTTTTAAACTTATATAAACTATGTATATTGATTGCGACATATGTATTGTACTAGACAAGTATGTATTGTTGCTGTCGACTGCGGGTATAATATTTGGTAGGACCGCTCGCTGTCTATAACTACCTACCTACCTACCTACCTACCTACCTACCTACCTACCTACCTACCTACCTACCTACCTACCTACCTACCTACCTACCTACCTATTGACCTATGTCTATGTATTTTTTATATCTATAAATTATTTCTTTGTATATTTTTATACTTTTTGTACCTACTTATATGTCTTCCATTTTGCTTTTTTTCTTTTTATATTAGGTATTATCTAATGTTATGAACGAAATAAATTTGTCTATAGGTACTTATTTTAATCGGTATATAATGTCTGTGTCTAGTGATATTTTTGTGTGCGCGGTTGTTTTGTTTTGATATTTTGTAAATGTGTATTAACCGTGTACCAAATCTTAAATAAATAAATAAATAAAATCTATTTTTTACAAATAACATCCCTTCGGAGTCAATAGCCATAAAAAAAGTAAACTCGATATATTCTTTTTCCGATGCCGATTCAAGTAACTAACTACATAATATTTTATATACCTAATGTACATATGTTGGTACTTAGGTATATTATATAATTTTATGGGCATTACAATAGAGATGGCGTTGTGTGAGTTTGTCCTAAAGAAGACGCCGCCGCTCTCTTCAAAGTGCTAAAGAAGAAGAGTGGCTATCAATAGCCAGGAAGAGGCTATTAGCCGTATCAATTAGCTAAGACCCGAACTTAGGTAGGTACCTATATTATTATACAAGTAGGTACCTACATGGTGTATACCTACCTATCACTTTTATATTAACTATAAAGCTACAATACTCAAATACAATGTACCTAATGATATACATAAGTATAGCAAATAGCTCGATTTTTACATAAGAAATATATTATTATTTATTTATTTAATAATTAGGTAATTTAGGGCTAATATAGCCATTTACAAAAATACAAAATACAATTCAACACGCACTTAATACAAATCAACACACATAAATAGTTACAATATTGCAAAACATAAAAATATTGACAGTCATAAAATATACTAAGAATTGCTTTTTACATAGGTAGGTACCTACTTGCAAACATAAAATATAGGTAGGTAGGTACCTACTTGCAAACATAAAATATAGGTAGGTAGGTACCTACTTGCAAACATAAAATATAGGTAGGTAGGTACCTACTTGCAAACATAAAATATAGGTAGGTAGGTACCTACTTGCAAACATAAAATATAGGTAGGTACCTACTTGCAAACATAAAATATAGGTAGGTACCTACTTGCAAACATAAAATATAGGTAGGTAGGTACCTACTTGCAAACATAAAATATAGGTAGGTACCTACTTGCAAACATAAAATATAGGTAGGTAGGTACCTACTTGCAAACATAAAATATAGATAGGTAGGTACCTACTTGCAAACATAAAATATAGGTAGGTACCTACTCATGTTGAAATAACATCATAGAATGAAAAAATAAAATATCTTGGTATTATAGATTCATACTTGGTTACACCTACATAATAAAAAAAGTCAACAAAACAAAAACAATTTCTCAATGGATGACGTTACAAAAAAAGGTTTCTTCGTTATTTCATAGATGGCAATAGCATAATTCCTTATTTTCAGGTGAAAATAAGGAATTATACTATTCTAGTTTTATTAGTTCGATATATTATTCAAATATTATTATTATTATTATATGTTATCAGACAGGCAGCTATGCTGATATGTCTGATCTCACAACAGTTTTCACTTGTATAGAAATTTAAAAAATAGCATTGGTAAGGGAACTCAATAAGGAGGCATAATTGGTGAACGTTGCGCAAGCGCATAAAATGATCACGTACGTCAGCCGATGACAAGTCGTAAGCCCTAAAGGAGCCTTGAGAACCTGGTTCTTCTATAATATCCCAACTTCGTCTCTATTGAGATGTTAAAAAGTTTGTCAGGGAAAAAATCCAATGTTTTCGTAGGTAGGTAGGTATATGCAATTAAAAAAATATATATTCGATTTTTTTTTATAAAATTAATGGTGTTAAATATCCAGGCATCGAACCTGTATCCCGTAGGTGGCAACCATAAGTGTTAACCATCGCACCACGACTGCTTCCAGTTATGTCATTGATAAGTTATTCAAAAATATGAATTGTGTTCGGTCATGATTTCAATTTCACATCCGAATCGCAACCGACGAACGGATCCCGCGGTGACGGCGATTGGAATGGGACTTTTATTCCGCGGCATACTGTGATGAAAATTGTGACATTGACGACAAACCAGTGGTTTGGGTGCGACCAATCTAAATGTTTTAGTCTCCACTGCAAGATTTCATAATTTATAAGTGTAGTTTTTACCTACATTTTTAAGCATTGTCATGTAGAGAGTCCAAATTATGAATTTCGTTATTTTTGAGTGTAAGGCGTATGTTTGTCTAAATATAAAATTTTTATGCCTGATTATGAAGTGATTGAACAAATAAAACAGGACACAAAATACATAGTAAGTACCTATATTGAAAAATTGAATCTGTCATAATGTTTATTTTTTTTTCTTCTTCTTTTTGTGTCTAATTTTTGTTTTTGCTTGTTTTTTATCATTTATGTCTATTTTATTTTATAATATTGAATTATTTGTGTTATTGATGTATTTGAACTTATTGTTGTTTCGTTGTGCCTACAATTTATTATTCATCTTGTATTTTACTGTAAATGCCATATTAAGGGCGTATAAATAATAAATAAATAAATATATACACACTTCCGCCATAATCCATACATATAAACACATATCTACGAAATTCTCTGCACGACATTTGTTTATAAATCGGTGTAAAAATTCGCTCCCTACTGTTTGATTTGACCATATATAAAAAGTTTAACCACACCTATATAATAAATTTAGTAAATACTAGTGAACCCCCGGCAAACTTCGTATTGCCTGTATAATTAAAAATGTCCTTCATTACCACCCGTCGCTTCAGACCCTTCAGTACCTCCCGTCCCTTCAGTGCCTCTCGTCCCTTCAGTGCCTCCCATCCCTTCAGGCCCTTCAGTACCTCCCGTGTCTTCAGGCCCTTCAGTACCTCCCGTCCCTTCAGTAGGTTAAGAAAAAGTTTGATTCCCGTAACAATCCTGGGAAGACCTGCGAAGAGATGAAAGTTCAGTTGGACCTTCTTTTCCAGGATTCTCCAACTTTATAGGTAAAATGACCAAATACACGATAAAGAAGAAGAAGAAAAAAGTTTGAATCCAGAAACCTTCCTGGAAGACCTACGAAGAGATGGAAGGATAGTTGGAGCTTCTTCTCCCAGAGTCATTTTACCTTCATAGGTAAAATGACTTAATACCCGATGAAGAAGAAGAAGAAGAAAAAATTTTTAATCCAAAAACCATCCTGGGCATCGCTCGACAATTCACCAAAGTTTCATTGCAATCGGATGAATAGTTTAGGAGCGCATCCAACACAAAGATACATACATAGATACAAACATTCAAATTTATAATACAGAAATAAGGTACCTATGTACAGGAGATCAAAAATAAAGAGAAAGAAAAAAAAACAACAACAAAAATATGTAAATGTGGTCATGAGGAAGTAGAAGGAATGGAAGGAAGTGGGAAAATAGAATCACTGCAACGTTATCAAACCCTCATCAATGACTCGATAACTCGAATATATGTTTCAGTTACCGATGGTTGACCTTCCCCCGTGTCTCTCATCTCGATGTCGGCTTTCCTTTGGTTCGAAACTCACAAAGAGTGCCGCCTGTTGTATTAACATTAAATTCTCTACCACTTATCATACAGGTCCGGAACCAGAATATTATATATCTACCTACTTAGGTCTACCAATATATTATAATATCCACCCTACATCATTTTCACTGCGATTACTTCAAAATTATAATGGTATTTAATCTAGGATTTAGTAATAGAAAAATTCTCGCAAATACTAGTGATGAACTAGTCTTGAATTGCAATATTTTATGTATTATCTAGAGATGCAAGACACGAAAAAAAGTTTTGATACAAAAACCATTATTCCGTTTGAAAAATCTTTCTTACCCATTTAACAAAAGGAATTCTGTTTTTTTTATTTATATTTATTTACTTGCTCCGAAGAAACAAATTTTCGCTGAGGGGAGCAATTCTCAGAAAAACTAAAAAATTAACAATGAAAACATAAAACTAACGTATAATAATTAAAACAAAAAGAAGATAAAAACAGAAAAAGTTTTCAAAAAGAGAAAAAAAAAATACTACATATTTTTTAATAATCAATATTTTTTTCTTTTTCTATCATTTATCTATAACAAAATGTAAGCAATAACTATTTACTGTTGAATGTTTATTATCAATATTTTTTTTCTATAGTTTTATTGTTATGACCAGCATAGGAAAAAGATGACAATAATAATAAACACTTCCTTGCACCCTGCGCAAATAGCGAGTTTTTTTGCCATATGGCAATTTCATCAAACTAACCAGTGTATCCACCCCATAGAATCAATATAAGCATGAAAAATTAATTAAAATAAATTTCTCATCTGCTGGGGATCGAACCCCGGACGCTCGCACAGAAACCGAACGGTTCACCAACTGTGCCACGACGGTCGGACGTAAAAAATTTATTAAATTATTATTTTCCAAGCATTCCTTGCATATCTGGACTAGAAACATTGGTAAGTTGGAAGAATTTCTCGTTTACCACTTGCGCGGGGTGCAAGAAGTTTTCTTTGGAACAATTATTGTTCCAAATCAAATGCATCCTTAATTTCCTATAAGGATGTAGGTATACTAAGTTAAAAAAAAACATATGTTTCCCTAATTTCCTAAGAGTGTGTAGGTATATTAATTTTCAAACCAAATTTATCTTTTATTTCCTAAGAGTATATATAGGTACCTACCTATATATTATTTTCCAAACCAAATTTATTCTCAATTTTCCAACCAAATTTATCCTTAATTTCCTTTGAGTAAGAAGGAAGATTAATTTTCAAACCAAATGGGTGGTTGCAGAGCACGCTAATCAATTGTCGCATTTCGTTCACCTATAGTACAAGCATTTTTTTATACTTAGTTTAGGGAATGTATGAGGATGTATATGTACCTACTTGTTTCGAGGACATATTCTCAAAAAAAATATCCTCTATAGTGCTAATATAAATTTATAAAACAAATTAATCCTTTATTTCCTATGACTATATATCTCCCTAATTGATACATAATGTTTTACATACATAAGGATTTTTTTCTATGAGTAAATTGATTCTTAATGCTTAAGAGTATAAACATAAGAATTTTATATACTTATACATTAAGGTAAATGCACATCAATCATCGAACACGTTTCTTTTTGTTAAGACGATATTTTTTTTTCAATATCTTGTTAGCATACCTGACAATAAACGGATAGTCTTTTTGTGTCCAAGTTCGTGACAAGCAACAAAAGTCTACAATGTAGAGAAATCGATCCGTCCAATAATGCAACAATACTATGATGATCTATTAGGGTTTGTATGGGAAGAAAACCGTGGAAGCCGACCAACAACATGAAGACACGGTGCTGTTTGAAGTGGTTGTATTAGATATGACAAAAATTGTCATATATTTTTTATGTCTATTAAATTGATAGCTCGAACAATGTAAAACATTGAAAATATAATATGTTTTAACACATTGATTTTATAAACACCAAGGGGTCTCCAATAAATCTAAGATATCTCAAATTATTTTATGAATTAATTATGTCGCCATTGTTCTTAAAAATAACATGTTGTTTTAATGGTATATCGAGAATAATGCAATTTGCAAAATAAGAAATTTCAAAATATTTAAGAATATTAAAATAAAGGGTGCTTTAAGCAAAATGAAAATTAATATCCTGAATATTGGTTTGAGTAAGTATATTGAAATATTAATGGAGTGAATGGTTGCGAATGCCCTAAAAAAGAATGATACGATCATGACATGTTTTTTTAACGTCTCACCAGCTATTAGGCGTTGGGGAGGGTTTGCAATCTGCTAAAGAATAGTCTTCTTCGAAATTGTATTCAATATTTGTTAATTTTGCTCGAAATCAATCTTTTGGGTACAAAAGATTGTGGCGACACGCCATCTGGGTAAGCTTATATGAAGCGTCGATTTCCGATGGTAACGGCGGGAACAATTGAATGCGTCGAACTTTCCAGAAACACAGCGGAGAAGCGTCGTAAGTGGAAGATTTGGGGCGCGCCAACGAGTGCCAATATATTCTCTGTCCTGTTCATTAGGTACTAATGCTTATTATTTATTTAAATTTTATACTATATCTAAAAAAGTTAAGTACGAAAAATATAGTGCTATATACAGTGAGTATAGGTATAGCACTATATTATATAGCACAGTGAGTGTATGGTACCATTTATTAAAAACATCTGAAATTAATCGTATCGTTTCAATATTTAAATGCATTTATTTTAAATTTGTTGACATAGTTTTATATGTGACAGTATATGTAGATTTGATTTGGTCTCAACTGATTTGAATGTGCATATCGGGGATTCAAAACCCGAGTAAACTAACATATAAATTGCATGTACCTACACATATAATTTATGATACAAACTGACACAAAATTTAAACAACTTACCACTATGTTTGGTTACTTAATTCCTATGGCCATACAACTCTGGTCGAGCTTAAGTCTCCTAAACAATGGTCTTTTGCTAGCAGCAATGGACTCCCAGTCACCACAAATATTCAGCAAGTTCAGCAGTGTTTGGTTGTCAGTATAAAAATATAAATATATATTCTGACCCTCTGTTAGAACCTTTTGAAACAGATCTATAATTATGGTTTACCTCAAAAAAAATGTATGAATACTTCCCATAGCATACCTTAAGGGTCTCATCGTGTTAAATGGGGATTCTTACATAGATCTACCTGTTCAATCATTTCTTATCTTGTTATACATTATACATTCTTCACACCTTAACTAGGTAGATATCTATATACAAGACGACTGACCCTCGTTCTCAGATTTGAGCATGCTCTCATAAAAAATTCATTCTAATTGATAAACTCTCTTAATCTGTTTTAGGTGCCTACGTGAATAGCCTATAACAAGATATTCAGTTTTGTTTGAATTTCATTATTTATTTATTTTTATTTTGATGCCTCAAAAGAAACCAATTACCTTCATATACTCACATATTTTACTCTAATGTACTGAGAAAAGGCAGAAATAATAAGTAGAGTTCATCAGGAAATAGTTGCCTTTGACAAAAAATATACGACATTTGATTGATGCCAATCAAGGAAGAACTTGCTTAAAACCCTTGTCTGGAGTGTATTGCTGTATGACAGCAAAATTCACGTCCAGACTATCCAGAGGACAGTCTAGATGACTGGCTGCCTTCGAAATGTGGTGCTACAGACGCATGGCTAGGTTCAATTGTTCAGACCACATTCCAAATTACGTGGTACAGAGCAGATTCGGAGAAACGAGACAACTCCTAAAAAGGGTTGCCCAACAATGATCCAAATGGATAGGCCATAACATCAGGCATCCGGGTCTGCTCGAAATGACGGAAGGCAAAAACTGAAGAATATGTCCTAGAGACAGTTATTGGACCAGGTAATGTGCGCTGTAGCAGCTACCAAGGGATGAAGAGGCTGGCGAACACCAGAGATAAGTGGAGACATGGGTGCTAAACAATCTTAGTTATAACCCAGAAGAAAGAACTGAGAAGTATATTTTAATTTTGAAACTATAATTCTGTTTCACAAGGTCTTTTTTTCGAACGGAATTTTGGTTCTGATATACATAATTCTTTTTTTTTTAATTTCTTTCTCGGCAAAATTTATTCATTTATTTATTTAAAAGGACAAACAGTCTTAAAAAATATAGCTACAATAAAAAAACAACTCTATGAAAAAACAGACCAATTTACGTTTGTCAACAAATGGAAAGTACCTATAAACAAATCTTTGGTTGTATTTTTTAAATATCACAAATATAGAAGAAAAAAACAAAAAAATGTTAAAGGATTATTTAAATATAAATTTAAAGTAAAAAATGAATTGTTTTTTGACGTTGCTATCTCTTAGACTTTATTTTTTAGATTACAATTTGTCCGTGTACAAATTGACATTGAGGTAGGAATTCAATAGCTCGACGGTAAATTCCCTACTTGATGTTTAATCACTTCAACTTCCTAATAGATCCTTAAAAACTAATCAACATGTAGACATACAGAGCTACAAATTTATAAATAAACTTAGAGATGGGCTCGTTCATGTCTGCCACGAAGAGACACGATTGTCGGCGGCTTCAGATCGCTAAATAGCCGTCCAATTAAAATAAAATAAAAACTTATATAAAAGGTATCTCGTTTAGCGGCACGGGACCAACCCTAACTGCGATTTGTCAATCCATTATCATCCCAAAGGCTAATTAGCATAGGGACCATATCTTCTCGTGAGTTTTTTGTAACTACGAATGGAAATGTACGAGTTATGACTGTGCAACTGTTTCTGAATATCATACAATTCTAGAGATTCTCAACATTTTTAGCTTGTGCCCAACAAGTGACGATTCAACTCAATCTTACGTTATCGGTCGACCTCAGGGGCTCAATTACATATACATATATCTGACTCCTAAGCCGAAGATACCAGATTCCATTTCCGGCAGACAATATTTTCCGCAGTATTTTCAGTGTGTGGATTAACATATACTCACTATATCTCTCTCTTACTTACATAGGTACCTTGACTCAAAACTGTTATTTGACAAACACATTGACTACATTGTATCCAAAGCGTCTAGAATCCTGGGCTTTATTCTATTAAGCAATTTAACAATATACTCACATTGAAAATATTATACTTTACATATATGCGCAGCATTTTGGAATATTCATCACAAGTCTGGAATCCTAGATACTCTACCTACATACACAGAATTGAAAAAATCCAGAATAGATTCCTTAAGTACCTTGGTTTTCGCTCCTTTTGAACTCATCTAAATTACTCAGATTCTGCCGAGTTCTTTAAAATTAGCAGATTGGAAAACCGTAGAAATATCTCCGACGCCGTCTTTTTATTTAAAATCGCCAACTCTATCGTGGATTGCCCGGAACTGCTTGAACGAATAGCTCTTCGGGTTCCCACCCGAGCAACCCGATTCCAACATTCATTAAACCTTTCACACTGTAACACGAACGCCAAACAACATTCATTCATATACCGTGCATCACACTTCTTCAATACGCACCTAAACGAATTAGATATATTCAACTCATCAATAAATGTTATCAAATCAAAACTTATCAATCATTAAATATTCATATATATATTCATACCAACACATATCCCTCTCCATCTGCACTCTATCTTTCCTCTCTATTCCCAACTCTCTCCTACATATTCTTTATAAATTTTTGTATAAACTTATATACCTACTTATTGTTTTTTACCTATGTGGGAACACATTATTGGCATAATTGCTATGACTTTATTGTCCATACCATAAACTTTGTAACGCTGATTGTTTCCTGAATATAAATAAAATAAAATACACACACTATCACGCATTGATTTTCTCCCTTTTAGCACACCCACTCTTAAATCACACCAATTACTTCCAACCAACCAGAATACAATTTATGACAAAATTGTATATGTACATCAATAAACGAAAATGAACATAGAAAATATACACTACAATAAGATAAATATTAAAGACAAAAAAAACTGAGCAAAAAAGGATTAGGAAAGAACAAGGAGGGGAAATCGGGATCAGGTGTTTCGGGATAAATATTCCTTCTTTAGTGAGTTATACGACGCAACATCCGGACTTATACTATTCTTGCTGATTGTACTTCGAACGACGAGCTGAAATTCTGTGTTATTCACACGGATGGATAGTGTCGTACGTTCAATAGAACGGAGTGGGAGTCCATGATTGGATAAGTAAGTGAATTTTGTTTTTAAGGTTCTGTGCCAGGTTAAATACAACAGCCAAATAACATCTCACATACCTACTTTAACAATGAGGTTCACGCCCATTCTGAATGTAGATAGGTACTTCGTAGGTTAGACGAGATTCTTACACATTTGCTATGCTTCTTTGTATAAGGCAATACACACCCGCACACCTGTCGATCACTACCCCACAATGTGGGATATTCCGTGATGCTATGTATGTATGCATATTCAAAAATACTTGAAGTGTTGATAAATAGGTAGTTTAGGAACCCCTTCAGATCCGAATCTTATCATTATTGCTGAAAAACTTAAAAAAATACGAGTCGGTTGTGGCCAACACTAAGCTCCTCACTAACAAGTCATTCTATTAAGTATTCAAATTTTGTATGAAAAATTTTCAGCATTTTCATGAAATGAGTTTATTAAATTATTTTTTAATTAAATATTTTATTACGAAAGCTTGATAATTATTCGATGCCATTTTATGAAAGTGATGTGCCTTTTCACCAATTTCACCAAGCTTGGGGTCACTTTGAAATATTTGATAGTTAAAAAAATGAGAAGTACCTACTATTCAGATATCCTTCAAAATCTAATGGAGTCTAAGCGAGTAGTAGATATACATATTTGCAAAATTTGAAAAGAATCGAATGAGTACTTTAGTCTATAATCGATAAAGTATAATGAACACGCCGTACATAGCACACAGCACATAGCATACACATACAGATACATTGTGATGAAAATTTCAGAATAAAATCTCAGCATGATACTAGTTGATAATCTGCAATAAAAAAATAGCCTTAAAATTGCGAAATCATAACTCCCCATGCACTATATCCCCTTGAGTTACTTCCTACTTAATAACAGCAATTTTAGATCCACTGCTGTATAAAGGCCGTTTAGTTCCATCTTGACCAGTTTGCTGCCATTCAGGACCCGTATGCCGGAAAAAGTCATCTATCTACCTTTTTTGTGACCTTCCTACGCCTCTTTTGTTGGCCTCTTTTGATTCATCTAGGTGACCATCTGAAACTGTCTTGCTTCGCCACGTGCCCCGCCCACCACTTCACATGTTTAGAACTACTGAATTAATAAATCGAGAAAGACGTATACAAAATTGTGCCCTATGCGTTATGACTATAAGGACTATATTGGTATGAAAGTTGAAGAACAAAGTAGTATACCGCTTTCGGCTTATTCCACTAATATGACAGGTCAACACAGCACTATTGTAATGTGAAAATACATACAATGTCGAATGTCAGGTTTAATTAAAATTTCCTACTAATATTAACAGATTTATTTTTATATCGAGACCAGAAAGACACCCGGTTATAGTACGGGAAAATATAGACTTTATCGAGATTCAATGACATCTTGATAAAATTTTGATGGAGATTTTATTAGAAAAAAATCTAAATTATTTAAGTAGTATATTTTTTATTATTCTAAAATACAATTATTACAGCTTTTGTTCGCCCAGATACAAATAATAATATAGAAAAATTGAAAAGTGAAAAACCTGTTCTGAAGTAGTTTATGATAATATAACACAGGGATTATCCCTAGCATATTGGAGAGCAAAAGCTGTAATTGACAGCAGCGCAAGAGAGTGCATGTCAATGGTATGGATGTGTATGTGTACCCTTCCATTGTCTTAAATATGTTTTTTAATTTTTTTTTATACATAGGTACCTTTATTGATGTCAAACCTCTTTATGTAGAATATCATGTTTATTATAAATAAAGACATAAAATATAAAATGATTTGAATAAATATAAATGTGGAAATAGGACCTTGGAGCGGGGCTGTGGTTGCATCCACGTGAAGGTATCCCAATAGGAGAAGACCTGCCCTACTGCATATGGACTACCCTCAACAGATTAAGGGTCGGTGTCACACGATGTAGAGTGAACCTCGCAAGGTGGGGGTACCTCTCTGAAGATGACACTCTATGGCACTGCGGCGTAAACCAGGATGAGAGTCACCTTCTGATATGTCCACTTATGGGGGAAGGATGCACCCCTGGTGACATAATAATGGGAAACGACAAGGCGATAGCAGTCGCCGCATATTGGAGTGGCAGGGTTTGAACCAGCCGGACACGTAAAATAAGTAAGTATTTTATATAATTTATATTTCATTTCACATTACTTCTCGAGCAACTAACAGATAATATGTCAAATATTAATTTAACACGCACCCAATAACAAGTTGACACATTCTGGAGACTTGCGATATTAATCGTCTCACAGATCCAGACTGAAAACACAATTGAAAACTGTGTCTCCACCGGGAATCGAATAATAATATTATGTATATGATTTTAGTGCGCGTGTGGGTGCGTCTGTCATTAAAAGTTTTTTTTCATAAAGTAATTTATCGATTGATGTTTTGTCTGTATTTTTTATAAATTTTTAAATTCCGTTTTAAATGTACCTACTTAGGTTTTTAGGCTTTTTTTCTTAAAGTAATTAAAAATATCTTATAAAATACCAAAAGTCTGTCTAGTCTGTCTAGTCTGTATTGTCTGTTGAGTATGTCTAGTCTGTCTAGTCTGTCTAGTCTGTCTAGTCTGTCTAGTCTGTCTAGTCTGTCTAGTCTGTCTAGTCTGTCTAGTCTGTCTAGTCTGTCTAGTCTGTCTAGTCTGTCTAGTCTGTCTAGTCTGTCTAGTCTGTCTAGTCTGTCTAGTCTGTCTAGTCTGTCTAGTCTGTCTAGTCTGTCTTGTAGTTTGGGTTGATTGTAAACACTTCCCTACACCAAGTGCAAGTCACGAGTTTCTATATGTAGGTACCTAGGTAGATATTAGGTATAGTAAATGAATACCTAACTCCACAACTTCCTATCAAAAATTGGATAAATAAGTAAAACTCAATGAAATGCCACATTGGTGAACTTTGCACAAGCGCACAAAGCAATCACGTATACCGGCCGGTGTATATAGATGCCAAATTTCCCAGTGAGCATGTATATATACATCGACTTCTTACGACTGTGTTGAGATTAAAAATCATTAACAATTTCATAATTAAGATAAATAGGTAGGTACCAGTATAAATTGTATTGAAATACCTATATAGTATTTTTTATTTGCAAAAAGCACACAGCACACACACACACACACAAACACATTGTAATGAAACTTTCAGAATACAATCTCAGCATGAACTAGTTATTAATCTGCAATAAAAAAATTAACTTTAAAATTGCGAACTCAAATCTCCCCAGTTTATCCCCTGGGGGTAGTGAGGTGTTACTAATTATTTATTAATGAAAAAAAATGGGTTAGTGAGGAGTATAAAATTATTAGGTAATTACTGCAATGTCATATTTCGTAGCAATTTAAATGCTGTATAACGATTGAATGGAAGAAATTGCCTTAGGGCAATAAATCTGTCACTTTGTGTGTATATAAGGAATTTGAAGGAACCTCAAAAAAAAATTAAAGTGATTATGTTTGAGATGATATTGATATTTAAAACGTGTGTTGCCAGATAAAATAAAATATTTCAATTTGACGTAATAAACATCGCCCACGCGCTCGCTCATTAGGCGTTAGATATAAATTTAATGAAATGGAACATTTGATTGCCAGCATTAAAAAATATAATAAAATCATTAACGAAATACATGATTCTTATCAAAATAGTTATAATGCATGTTAATTATTTTGTTTGTCGTAAACACTACCATTTCGTCCGGTAAATTTATCAATAACAATAATGTAAAATGATTATCTGTTTTGTTATTGATATTTTATTTTCGATTTTAATTTCTCGATTAAAAATAATAATTTTAATATCGTCAATCTTATACACCCACTACTGAAAGCAATCTTCATTTATTAATAGAACTATCTAATATACCAGATGGGTGGTGGTAGACCAGTTTGTGATCCAGTGGTCGCTAGTTCAAATCCTGCCATGACCGATTTCGTTCATCTATAGCACAAGTATTTATGCTTAATTTAAAGAATGTAAGAGGAAGTAGGTATATTAAAAAAAAAATCATAATAAACACTTCCTTGCACCCTGCGCAAGTGGCGAATTTATTGCCATTTGGCAATTTCTTACAACTAACCAGTGTTTCCAGCCCAAAGAAGCAATATTAGCGTGAAAATAAAATTTAAATAAATTACTCCTCTGCAGGGGATCAAACCCAGCACGCCTGCAAAGAAACCAAACGGCTTACCAACTGTGCCACGGCGGTCTGCAATTAAGTACTTGTCACTACAAGGACATATTCATTATTTTTTAAAGTAAAAAATATGTAATTCATTCTTTTTTAACAGATTTTTAATTATCTCAATAGAGACAAAGTTGGAATATTTACTGTAGGAGAACCGGGAAATCAAGGCACCTACAGGGCTTACGACCTGTCACCGGCTGGTTTAAAGTGATCACGTAAACCAGCCGGTGACAGGTCGTAAGCCCTGTAGGTGCCTTGATTTCCCGGTTCTCCTACAGTAAATATTCCAACTTCGTCTCTATTGAGATAATTAAAATTCTGTTAAAAAATATCGTTGACTCCCGACAGGGAAAAAAATCCAATGTTTGTGCATATGCAATAATAAAAATATTCGGTGTAATTCATTCATTCATACCATCACGGCATATACCACGGCATACTTCACTATGTGGGGTATGTGTTCTCGTGTGCTAGTTAAATTACAAAAGGAAGCACGGAACATGATTGATTTTTTTGTGTATTTGTATCATTCATTTTACATTTTTTTACTCTTGTTTACCTACTCTTCTTTTACAACTTGTGAAAATATGAAAAATAACAGCTGAATAAAGATAGGCTTTTGCCTAGTGGGGCGTAATTAGTTATTTTATTTTATTTGGGACACTTACAGACATTGACAATCGCATACAAGAAAGTATATCATAATAATTTTACATAATGTCAATATCCAATTGGAAGTGAACACAACATGCGAAGTTCATAAATTATTTACACAAACATATTAAAATATCCAAGATAAAAACAGTAATAAAAAATAACTTTACAAATAAGACATTATTTACATAAGACATAATAAGACATAATCTGCTGAACGTACAACACTATCCATACCTATCCATAATACAGAATTTCTCAGCTCTTCGTTCGAAGTACAATCAGCAAGATTATGGAATAGCCTTAGTCCGGATATTGCGTCGTCTAACTCACTTAGTATTTTCAAGAAAAAACTAAAGAAGGAATATTTGTCCTTGAACACTTGATCCCGATTTCCTCTCCTGTCCTTACCATATCCTTTTTATTGCTATGAATAATATATTTTTTTTTGTTTAATAGTATTTAAGTGTTATACGTATTTTATTTGATTTCTTTTACTCTTTTTACATACACAATGTTGTCATACTTTGTAATCTGGTTGGTTGGAAGAAATTGCCTAGTGGCAATAAGCCCGCCAGTGTACAATTATATTTGTTTATATTATGTACAAGAATATGTATAAATAAATAAATAAATAATTATACAAAACCTATAAAAGCATAAAGAAGCAACAATAAAAAGTACAAAGTAAATATAGAGAAGCATATATAAAACAATGAAAAGTAATGAAAATTGTGCATATAACAAGAAAAAGGGATGAAAACATCAACAGAAATTCTCCTCTCCACTCAGAATCAATAGCATTCTTTTCATTCATACTTCTCTTGTGTTGCTGAAGATATCAACTATGTTGGAGTTGCTATGACTATTGTAAATACGGCACATGCGATACAATGGATTATAAAATGATATGTTAGATATACAGAACCCTATGTGAACCCTAGTTAGTTTGTACCTATATGTTGTATTTGTTTTGTGTAATAATGATAAATAAATAAATGCGTGTATCCCAACGCACCAGTCACGTCTCACCTAAAAAGGCATATACAATGTACGGTGAACCTCATTGCTAAACTATGTCAAATGTTATTTTGCCTGTGGTGTTTTCTATTACCCGGCTCTTATGGGACTACTGAAAACGATATTTGAAATAAGTGGAAGCACTATTCTAAGATGATTAAAACGATCAATTTAATTACAAATTAACAAATTATAATTATTTTCTAGCAATATTATCTTTCATACAATTCGCCTGTACAATAATTTGTAATTCCTTCACAAATTTATGAGTTTCATGATTTCTCGTGATTCCCATCATCAAATCTCTTGGCTCAATTCAGATGTAACCACCACAGAAGTAATCCCTTTTTAATGAAAAGGAATCATCGAATTCCGACTACTTGGTAAAGAATTATTATTAATTGCAAACTACTGCTAATTGAAGAGTTTGATATTTTTTTCTCGTGAGGTCCATCATTAGAAATCAATGAAATTCATAAGTGTGATCATCTCTGAAGCACTCCCATCCTATTTAAAAATAAATTATTAAAATCGAACAATGTTTACAAGAGTTCTTATCGCTGAAGTGCAAATTGAAGAGTTTGATGAAGATCCCATGATCATATATTGACCAAATTGAAATGATACCAATCGGAAGATACTCCCTTTCTAATGGAAAAAGAATCATCGAAATAGGTCAATGTTTTCAAGAATTCTTAACGCTGAAGTGCAAATTGAAGAGTTTGATGAATTTCTCATGGATACCACGATCATATCTTGACCAAATTGAAATGGGATCAATCAGAAGATACCCCCTTTCTAATGAAAAAAGAATAATTGAAATCGGTCAATGTTTTCAAGAGTTCTTATCGCTGAAGTGCAAATTGAATAGTTTGATGAACTTCTCATAGATTTCATGATAATATCTTGACCAAATTGAAATGGGACCAATCGAAAGATACCCTCTTTCTAATTAAAAAAGAATCATCGAAATCGGTCAACGTAGTAAAAAGAAATCGCTGAACACACATAAAAAAGTTCACAACGAATTGTTA
Source organism: Molanna angustata (assembly GCA_963576475.1). Lineage (NCBI taxonomy): Eukaryota > Metazoa > Arthropoda > Insecta > Trichoptera > Molannidae > Molanna > Molanna angustata. The sequence continues at coordinate 9,946,102 of OY754987.1, read as the reverse complement.
ATTTCCTCCGTTTTTACAAGTCGGTTAACAAATGCGTTGGGCAAATATTCTCTAACATTTTTTTGACATTTTAAAATGAAAGATAAAATTTATTGATATTACAAATGGTGAATATATAATAGGTATATATTATAACAATTACACAGATATCGCTAATTAACTAATAGTACGTAACAACAGATTTGCGCTTCGTATACATTCATACATATTATAATGTGTGTGTGAGCATATTTGATACTCTCTTCATCTCGCGAAACAAATCAAAACAACGCCGCTGCCTTTGATGTAAGCCGACATTTGAAAACTATAAAAAACAAATTAAAATTTATGCTTTGCGGAGATATGATGTTGTGGCTCCAAGCCTGCGTGTGCCTTACTACTGCAGGAATCGTCAATCATTTCATAAAGATATACTTACTTATTAGATTTCGTTAATAGCTTACTAAACGCGGAAAAAGAAAAAAGCATAACTAAAAATGTTTAGATTGGTATTTAAAAATCTTACTAATAAACGTATACTAAGATATGACTAACTATTTCACCGAATTGTTTACGAACACCCTAATTTATTTTTTCATGTAGCCGCACTGGCTTCACAGATTTGAAAAAATAATAAAAATACATATGTGAATGATCCGCCATTTTGAAATATTTGGTATGACGCGTTAGTCAAGCGATAAACCACCTCTCGACCTGTCCTAACTTGATGTCTATGAAATAAAGTTGTAATAAAGATAGTCTTCTTCGTCAGCCCTCTTTCGTACAGCAATAGACGAAGACCTCCCCCTGAACTTCCACAGCTCCCTATCCTGAGCAGACCGCATCCATCTGCCTCCAGCCGCTCGTCTAATATCGTGATCGGTTTGAGGTCTTTCCACACTTTTGCCGTTCCAGGTCGCCTTTCCAGCAATTTATTGGTCCTCCTGGAGTCTGTGGTTCGGGCAACATACAAGAGAGTGCTTTGTGACCGACTTCATATAAAAAGAGGTTATCACCCGATTTCGATATTTTTTTTATTAAAAAAGGAGGTACCTTTTTCATGATTGGTATGTACTATTTGGATTTGATCAAGATCAGGGGGGTAAGTCCGGTCAAACGGCGAAAACAAAACCCTCTTGATAACCCTTTGTCATGGATATAGTTATCTCATGGAGTTCTATATCTTAAGGTTTTAACTCCATAAGATAATTATGTACTTGATATAGATTATTATGATGGTTTTGATTCCGCCGTTTAAGCAGACTTGCCCCCCTGATGATGGAATCTATGAGGATTCCAACAAAATCTGATATTTACATGTTTAGCGATAGTTCTTTATTTACGTGATTTTTCAGTTTAATTCGTTTTATTTTTTGTTGTATTGATTTTTTCCAGGGTCGGCTTTTTTTTTTTTTAGTTTTAGCATATATTTAGTTTTTTTTAGTCACTTAGCTTTTTTTGTAAACGGGTTAAAATAAAGTTCAATTCCACACAAAGAAAATAAATTCTGTTTTCTTTTTGCGGGAACTAAATCATATAAATTTTAAGTTTCAGAAATGTTCAAGATTGATTTTTTTTTATTGGAAAAAGAAAGGTTTTATCCATTTTTTGACACTCGCGGGCCGCAGTTTGAACACGGCTGCCCAAGAGTCTGTCGCTTCAGGAGGGAGAGGGGGAATCTTTTGTGAGCCGGATTTTTTTTTTTCTTAAAACAAAGTGATTTGTAATAAGAAAAATATACATTTGATTTCGCTCCCAAACCATTGGTGTGACACCGCTGTATCTGCAATCAATCTGATCTATGCTATATTTGGCTGAAATGAGTATTATTTTTGAATGGTGGATTAGTATCAAAAGGATATAAGTACCGGTTTATTATATTCTATAATAGCTCTTATTGGATTAGACAGACATACATAGTCCAGACATCCGCTGCGCTATTCCACGGAATAACCTGTAAACAAATTTGTCATGGTATAGATAGGTACCTACCTACGCATAACACATCGTTTTTGGCTTTTTTATTGGACGCAATATGCAAAACAATCGGGTTATTAAAGCCCGTCTTCGCCACGAGCTGCCATGTTTGTGATTTGACATCGGATTAGTAGGAACCTACTAACAACTAATAATAATAATCTGGTTTGTTGGAATAAATTGCCTAATGGCAATAAGCCCGCCGGTGTGAAATATATTTTTACTCTCCACACTGTGGAATATTGGAGAGTCATGATTTCACAATTTTTTAGCGTATTTTTTTTACATCAATTTCTCAACGGGTATCATGTAGAGATTGCGCACTGTGAGTTTCGTCATGATGTGTTGAAGGCGTATGGCGTACAGCGTTCGGCGTACGGAATTATCCTTTTTGTGTCCTCTCTAGATCCCAAACTATACATAAGTCCGATCGACTCCATATTGATATAATGCTAGGGTTCTTAATCAGAGTGTGTAAACTATTTAAATCAATTTTCACCCTCAAAGTCACATATCTGTCATATGTAAGAAGCCTGGTTGAATACGCTAGTACAGTTTGGAATCCACAATACTTAGTGTATAATGATCAAATTGAAAGAGTACAAAAAAGATTTCTTAGACATTTAGATTATAAAACAAATATACATTGTCCCAACTATTCTGCTCGCTGTAAACATTATATGCTCCATCCACTACAAGAACGTCGATCAATAAGAGACATTATGTATCTGCACAATATCCTAAATTATCGCGTTGACTCCCCATATTTACTGGGAAAAATAAATCTAAGAGTTCCTACGCGATTTACCAGAAATAATGATCTCTTCAGTATTCCGGCAGTACGTAATAATTACACGAAAAATTTGTTTATCACAAGAGCTTGCTCCAATTTTAATTCACACTATGAAAATATCGACATTTTTTTTGAATCTTCAAGGGCAATTAAGCGATGTCTACAAAGCAATTTAACGATGTAATAAACTTACTTCTAATGTATGTGTGTGTGTTTGCGTTTGTATGTCAATAATGTAATTATTATGATAAATCGTTACGGGGAAATCGAGTTCTCATCGTGGTGGCATGTCACATATAGTAATATTGAAATATTGTTAATCTTCCCTTTTAATCCTCTCCTAGATCCATTTGATTCAGATGCAACATCACTCACATGTTTTTATCAACTATGTATTATTGGTGTTACATATTCTGGTCCTTATATTGGTAATTTTCTTATTTAATATATTTTTGTAATTGTGACTGTTTGTAACCATAATAAATAAATAAATAAATAAATAATATAATATGTAAAGTCTATAAACTTAGAGGTGATTAGTTTTCCATAGATATCCGTTAATTTCTTCTCTATGGTTTCAACTGTCCGAATTTTCAAAATGCTCTCACGGTCTGGAAAATCGAGTTTTTTGTATACTGTTTGAAATTTCGATACAAAAAATATGCCTGTAATAGTCAAGTGTATTTTTTAATCTCCAATTCTATCTTCCTTAAGGGGTAGGCAATGAGAACCGAACACCGCATTCTTCTATCTTGACACATACATCGCTTCATCAACATTGATACACTCTCTCATACATGCTCATATTGCTAGTTTGACAATTTTTCTTAAAAGGTATCACAATAAACGATGTAAGTACCAAATGTGGAAATGGGGAAAAAGGGATTCTCCGGAATGTGACTGTGGAGCAAGAAGCCAAACTATCCAGCATCTAGTAGGGATAAACCGATACGGAGGTATGAAGGAGACTGGGTGGACATCCATAGGGCGACTCCTGAAGCTGTGAAGTGGCTGGCCGAACGGGAGCCAAGAGTGTAGAAGGGAAATACTCAATGACGCTGCCAAAGGCGCAGGAAAAGCTGTAGCCGTACAAAAGTAAAGTAAGCACTATAAACTACTATAAATTTCGTGACAATGTTTTTGTGTATATGGTGTATTGTGAAAATTTTGTCCTCTGAGAATCTTATATTTGTTTAAGAATCTAATAGAAATGTACTTCATAAAAATACATTTAGAGATTGTCAACATTTCAAGTAGAAAAAATGAACGCTTTTATTATGGTGGGGAGTGTTTAGTGTTGGCCACAACCCACTCGTTTTTTATTATGTACAAAAATAAATAAATAAATAGTAATGATACATTTATACAAGAAGTTTACAATAAAACACTTTTCGTCTCAATAGGACAAGCTCAGATGTTGCAGGAGGACAAGCCTACAGCATCCCATGCTCAACATGTCATGATTTTATATAAATTAATTGATAAACATAATTATTTTTGTCATAAAGTGTTTGTATGATCTCTTTCTCACTTAAATGTATTCTATCGTGTGCGCTCTTTCTTGATGATATTGCAAGAATTCGTTGAAATGTACCATTTTCGTAGTGCGTTTTGCTCTCATATAACGTGTCTATATATAAAATGTCATTGTATTCAGCTATATGGTATGAAGCAGGAGAAACAAGTCTCCAGAAGCTGATTTTCAACATGATATTGTTGAGATTATACCACGCAGTACATTTATTTTTAAGCAACAAAATACAAGTAAAAACAGTAGGTATAATAATGAGAAATAATTCAGAAATAGTTTTTTAAGAACTCCTCAATAAACTTGATGAAATATGACGAATGGCAGACGCGACCACATATTTCAAACTATGAAAGAAAACACATTTGATCGTAATACATAATTGATTCATGTTGAATCAAAGGATTTGCCGTGCAATAAAAGTCATTTCATAAAATAATCATCTTTATATTATTATGAAAGTTTACATGCGATTGATCAAAAAGTTCGGCAGTATTTGAAGACTGATTTAATGTGTATGGCGGTAAATTAATGTGGATTGCTTATGTTCCCACATCCGGTGATAATATAATTCCGGAATTGACGGATTCACAACATTTACGAATGTATGGTTTCTAGTTTATTCATAACATTCAAACAACATCTTCGGTTATGAATGCTTAATGTCATTTTTTGTAGGTATCAAGTTTTGGGTAATATTTTTACTCGGTAACCAAAGCTTAGGACATGTAAACCCGAACAACCCAATTTGAAATGAAATTTATTTATTTTTATTTATCTTTCTGTACATAATATAAACAAATATATTGTACACTACCGAGCTTATTGCCATTAAGCAATTTCTTCCAACCGACCAGATTACAAAGTATGACAAAATTGTGTATGTACAACAATAAAAAAATAATAAAGGCCAAAAAAATATAGGTAACACTATGATATAAATAAGTTATCAAATAATAAAATATGTTAGACAGTAGATATGTTTAAAAAAATACCATTAGTATTTTCAACCTTTCCTCTAAAAATCTTTTAAATATTAAATTTATCTTTTTTTTAAAGCATTTTTTTAAATTACTTACCTACTCCATAAGTATTTGTCTCGGAGAAAAACAAATCGTTTATGTGGTTAAAGAGTGCATAAAATAAAAGTGAATGTTCGCGATATTTTTTTTCATTTCAAATCAGTTTTGTTCACAAAATGCAAAAATATAACAAATTTTGGGTTTTCGATAATTTAAATCACGTATAAACCCTTTTAAACGCTCGCGGTAGTTACCCTTACTAACACGTAAAGGTACCAGTTCGCTTCGCGACCGAGACCGGAGACCGAGACACGAGACAGAGACCGGAGACCGAGACCGTTACATGCCTTTTACTATGAAAATTCCCGGTTCGCGCCGCGACCGAGACCGGAGACCGAGACTGACGACAGATACGCGAGACCGATTCCGTGGATTGACTGTATGCAATTGTATGAACACCAGTTCGCGAGCGAGACCGAGACCCGAGACAGGAGACCGAATGAGGGTCTCGAGCGAGACCGCGACACCAATTGTTCAGGACAATAATTGGTGTCTCGGTCTCGCTCGAGACACCACTTGCGAAATTGTAGAAAAAACGTCGTTTTCTGACGAAGTCATTGATTAATTTATATTTACTATTATTTCCTATTATATACCTATTATTTATTTTATGATTTTTATATACCTACCTAATTTGATATTTTTACTAGTTTGTTTTCTATAAAAAGAAAAATTTCGTTTTCTAATTTCTATATTTCTTTTTAAGAAAAATATTTTATGTTTTTTTGATTATAATAATATATTTTATAAAAATATTTTAGGATGATGTATATTATATACCTACGTATTGTTAATTAATAAATATAATATTTTTTACACATTTATTTGAAAAAGGTAGGTACATTTTTATGAAATAGGTAGGTACATTTAGATATTGCCATTTGGCAATAAGCCCGCCATTGTGCACTTGTGCTCAGAAAGTTTAAAATAAATAAATAAATAAATACCTACATTTTTATTGTATACATTCATTGAATAAAAATTTAAAAACTAAATTTTTCAGTAAATGAGAGAATTTTGTACCTATACGGGTAACAATAATGATCTCTGTTCAATCAATATTATCGAGGTAGTCGTTGGAGTCATGCGTGTCGTGTTCTGGAAAGTTATTGATCCTCATCAGTGTTATGAATAGCCATGCAATATTGAAGTTACTATTGGAAGAAGAAGAAGAGATGATTTACTGTTATTAACTGTTATATTATTATTACTAGTTGCATGTAACACATGAGATCCAACTGTCGATAGCGATAGTATGTATAGTTGAAGAATAAGTACCAAACTATAAACCCATAAATCCAAATTATTTAATAATTTAAGAAATTTTATTTTCTCTACAACACATCTATGTCAAGATACATAGGATAGTATGGAGGTCAGTCAGTATGTACATATGTGTGGAGATTAAGTACCAACTATTAGATATTGTGTATAGGCGACTGCCATACAAATTGTATGAAGCGATGTCGTCACTAAATTCAATTTTTATAAAAATTGTTAAAAAAATAAAGAAGTACTACTACAATGTTAATATTTTTTATGGAAAATTAAATTATCTAGTTGAGGTGTTTCGGCTTTTTTTCGATATTTTTAAAAACTTTGGAAATATAGGCAGTTAAACACATAAATTTATCACGAAAAAAATATTTTTCTTAATAAAAAATGTTTGAGAATCTCTGGATTTTTTTTTTTTAGAAATCGGGACGGATGGACGGACACACACACACACTATGTTCTACTCCGAATTCTGAGTAAATCCGTATATAGAACATACATATATGCTGCGAAGCCTCTTAGTAGGTGTTTTTTGACTTCAAAGTTGGAAAAGTCGTGAAAAATATAGACCCTATATACGAATCTCGCGTATCCTGGCTTGAAACTTTGTCAATATGTTAAGAGAACTTTGTTCTCTTGAACAAATCGACATTTGGACAAAACAAAATGAAGAATGGCTGTAAACACATTATACACAACTAGTGGGAAAGAAACATCGTTTTCATTTTGAGACAGAAATTCATTGTTTGATGAAAATATGTTCAGAATGTACTCTCAGCTAAATAAAATACTATTGTATTAAATTTACTGCAAAAAACAATGCGAAAAAATGAAACCATAACTTGAAATATTGATGATAAATGTCACTCTGACATTGTTCGGTCACGTGATTCTCAGAGAAACCACGTGATACTCAGAGAGACACCACGAGACACCAATTTTGTATGGAGGAGACCGCTTTGCTGTCTCGGTCTCGGGTCTCGGTCTCCGGTCTCGGTCTCGCTCGCGAACTGGTGTTCATACAATTTCATACAATCAATTAACGGACTCGGTCTCCTGTCTCTGTCTCCGGTCTCGGTCTCGGGTCTCGGTCGCGCAGCGAACTGGTACCTTAACTTCGTATTGCATTAGGCGGATTCAATATATCATGTTTTTGGTCACTAGATTTACCTAATGTTATATGCCCTCTTAAATAAGATTTTTTTAAATAAAAAATATAAAATAAAATGTTCCTACTTCTTAACACCAGAATAATAGGTATCACAGTGTAATTATTTTCTTAAAAGTCTATCAATCCTTACGATAAACACTAACGAAATTGATAAATGTCACTAATAAATTATATTCCATTTGGCTAATATACTATTCACTATTAATTAATGCCTAATTCGCTAATTAACGCGTTAAGAACAGACGGAAAATATGGGACGAACCTAGGGTTATTTTTCAAAATAACACATTAGTACCAACTCCAAATATTAAAGCATTACTTTACATATTTAAAACGTATTTTTTACTCTGTCGCTCGCGTTTGAATGATCGATGACGGAGAGAGAAAAAAGATGATCAGTTCACTTTTAAACGTTATCCTTCAGCTCCGTGTCAAATCGCTTTATGCCAAAAGCTGCGTTTGACCAATTTGTTTCGCCAGTTGGGGTGAATTAGTAAAATCATTCAATACAGACTTAAGAAGTATTTTTGAAAAGGCAATTGTGATATTGAACTTTTTACTTACTGTCCATATTTTGGAAAAATAAGTTATTATACATAATCAACTGCATGCAGAAAAGGCGGTTTGTGGCCGACACAAAACTCTACAACATCGGGGGGGCAAGTCTGGTCGACCGGCGGAAACAAAACCATCCAAATCACGGATATAATTATTTTATGGAGTTCTATAATATCTTAAGATCTCCATAAGATAATTATATCCATGATATGGGAAAACGTGGATGGTTTTGATTCCGCCAGTTGACCAGACTTGCCCCCCAGTTGGTGTATTTCAAATGATGGCAACTATGCCGAGCCCTGAATGATTTTACTACGAAGTCCCTCTTTATAGTTTTTAATCCTAAATTTTCCAGAACGTGAGAGCAGTATCTTTTTATTTTTTTTTTATTTTACATTACTCTCGGGCAACTGACAGGTACTATGTCAAATATAAATTTAACAAGCACCCAATAACATGTTGCCACATTCTGTGGAGACTTACGATGTTAATTGCCTCCACAGATCCAGACTGAAAACACAATTAAAAACTGTGTCTCCACCGATAATCGAACCCGGGACCTTTAGATCAGCAGTCAGATAACTAACCAACTGAGCCATGTAGGCCGACTTCGCTATCCTTTTGGATCCATTGGTCAGAAAACATTCCAAACGACATGGTACTGAGTCGGAGAATCGACACAATTCCTAAAGATGGTTGCCCAACAACGAACCAAATGGATTGGCCATAAAATCAGGCTTCCGGGTCTGCTTGTTACTATCCCCGAAGGAATGACGGATGGCAAAACCATAGAGGTCACCCTATCCTCGATATAGTTATATGGACCAGATAATCAGTGATGTGCGCTGTAGCAGCTACCAAATGAAGAGGCTGGTGGACATCAGATATATGTGGAGAGATGGAGTACTTGGTGCAAACTAATCTTAGGATTGTAACCATGACGAAGAATAGGTAGGTAGGTTCCTCACTCTCCACATGATAGTCGTTGAGAAATTGATGTTCAAAATTAAAGATATGCTTTAAAAATGTGACATCATAACTATCCGATACATATCTAGAGTTATGCTATATCTACGTCTCCTGTCAAAAGTTTTTTTCACCTTCTAGAAATATTGTTTAAATTATGCAATATAAATGTTTTAAGAATTTTAAAATTTAAAAAAAATGTCCACTGAACTGTCTGTACGGCCTAAATTATATGTATAAGTTTAAATATAGGTAGGTACTTACTTCAGAGTAATAGTATTTGTAAAAGAGAGAGTGAGAGAGTTGCTGACCACTGTCAAGAGAAGCAAAGACGCATATTTTGGCCACATATTCCATGGTGATAGATATATCCTTCTACAACTTATAACGGAGGGAATGTTAGAGGGAAGACGTAGAATGTGACGTAAAAGAATATCGTGGCTTTAAAATCTCAGGCAGGGTTCGAGATTCCGGATGCGACGTCACTAATTAGGTTGGCGCAGGATCTTGATGAATTCGGTGTGATGATGATCGTCAACCTCCATTGGGAGTGGCACAAGAAGAAGAAGAAGAAGAAGAGTAGAGAGTGTAGTATTGGCCACAACCAACCGAGTTGAATTTATTATAGAAAAGATCTATGTATGATTATAATTAAATTTTCGCAATTTACTTTTGTGATAATTTATTGCCTAACATATGGTATCCAATTAATACCCGATTTAGAGCATATGGGGATTTGAAGGATATTGTACCTACCTATTTTGGTAACTACTTGCAATATGCTCCTTAAACTAGAGTTGTAAAAGGAGCATATTCTTTATATCAAATGAATTAATATAGGTAATAATCCTGAAGAAAGTCGCTTAAGCCAATAATGTCAAACTTCTTCTTCTTCATTTGAATTAGGTCATTTGACCTGTTTGTCAAGGTGGAATATCCAAGGAGGCGGAGGTTCAACTATCGGGTAGTCTTCTATTGTTGGGTATTTTGATATTCTGTCTTTACAATTTTGACACTCCTATTATCGTCCATGCGTTTGATATGGTCTCTCCAGAATCATCTTTATTCTGCTACGTCTTCGTCGTGTTATGTCAAACAATATTGCTAAAAATTTCTTAATAATTATTATGTTAAACGTTTTTAGTTGTACCTCTTCTAATTCTATGTGGATTTGTTGTTCCTCTTCTTTCCTCAGGCTGCACTCATATATAGGTATAGCTATGTGTAATCAGTGATCTTGATCGATGTCAATTTATTTCAAATTGTTTAGTGATAAATAATAACTTCCTCATTAAAAAATCTCTCGAGTTACCATAGATCCTTAGTCGTTGGGTATTTATTTCTTGAAAATCAGTGTCCCAAGTTCATCACCCGGTGGTTTCAAAGTGATTTTTTGTGACTTTCAACATATTATTTAGTCTCCAAATTTGGACATCTTATTGTTGGATGCGTTTTTATGTAAATTTTGTCTACCCTGACGGGAATTAGTGATGAGCAAAATTCTTGCTAGACCAAGACCAGGGGTGCAAGGTCAAGACCAAGACCAGAGGTGCAAGATTAAGACCAAAACCAAATACGAGAGTCTGGCGATCCCGCAAAATTTTATGGACCTATTTATTTTTAATTAAAAGTAACTAAACAATTTACTTCGTACTATCTGTTGATACAATAAATTGGTATTTTTTTGTCATACCTAATTCATTGTAATCATTGAATTTTCTCGTTCTTGCAAGACCAAGAACAAGATTTCTCTGGGCTTGCTATTGCATTTGCTCATCACTAGAGGGAATCGAACCCAGAATAACAGCACCAAAGTGCTCAGGCGGTTTTTTATAAGACTCTTCTGTATGCATGTGTGGGTGAATTATGAAATAAAAAAGGGTAGTTCAATGTTAAAATTGCACATTTTATTGATAATATTTTACATTTAAACATTTGGATTATAACTATATCCAAATGTATATAGGTAGTCACTAAAAGCACAATAATTAGGAATAATAGATACAACTTTAATGTATTTTCATTCAAACTACACATTTCAACTTCCCACTGTATCATCATCAGTATCTTGCGGTTTGGCCACATTTACATTATAACTTACAACAAATATTGCAATGATGTGAAAATGGATGAAGTGAAAGGCGGGATTTGAGCTTAACTATAAGTTCTACTTTGTTAACAAAAAAATAGAAATAAAACTGAATAAAGATGAAGAAAACCTCGAATATTTGTAAAGATAGAAGTATGTAGCACACTGATAATCCCACACGGGACATGGCATGCTGGTATTTATACGTCCATATCTATTTGTATTCATTTGATTCTAATAAATACACAGTTTCTGACTGATAATCATTAAAATATTTTAAAAATACAAAAACAGTAATGAGAAATCTTTAAAGAATTTTCAATTATTGTAATTAAATAAAAATAAATATTTAATCTATGGGATATTTAAATTAAATAAAAAGATTTTTTAATTATTTAATTTATGTTTATATTATTATTTTGCATTACATGACACACAAATAAAAAAATGTATACATTGTAAATTATTTGAAATATTTTATTTATGTAAATTTTAAAAATTGGTATTTTTATATTTTATGTACGTAACATATTTTATTTTTTATAAAATATACTGAAGTAGGAAGATAATAATGTAGTTTATATGAAAACTTTTTTGAAAATAAAACTACTTCACAAACATTAAGTTGATATTGAAGTATTAATATGTACGCTCTATAAGTAGATAAATTATTAAGTAGGTATAAAAAATATTTGTAAAAATAATTAAATATGAAATTTCGTGAGAACAGCTTTTATCATTCATTAGAATGTTATGGTTGAAAAAAAATTACATAATTTTGATATAATATATTTATATCTAGCAGATTAACATATTATGTGCAGAGTGATTGATCATTCGATATAATAATTCACACCGCATTGAAAATAAATATACCTACCTACTTCCATCTGTGTGAAACGGTCGGAAGTTGAAATTATTACGGTTTGAGTCTTGGAAACTTTATATTTATTAATATAATATTATAGGAGGCTCTGTAAGCGAATGTGTTTTTCAATATATATACGAATATAATTTAAATGGTATCGGTTTTATTAAAAAATATTTTATTTTATTTTTCATAGGTTCATCGTTTTGTTTGTAAAGTAAATTTTATTTCAAAAATACGTAAAGAGAGTGATTTTATTGATTCAAGACAAAGATACATTGAGGTTATGATACAATATTTAATCAACTTAAAAGTACATATACAGATTAAATGTAATAAAACAATCGAAATAATATAAAATCACAAGTGTAACAACAAACATATAGGTAGGTGTATATTTTGAAAATAATTTTTAATCACACCGTATTTTACAAGGAAACAAACAAGTACACTACTGTTGCCCAACTAGGAAACTCTGTTCTAGGGCTAGCAGTTTACAACTTTAGTGACAATACACTATAAACTGGGTGATAATAGTTTCCCCTCTACATTAGGTAGGCACATAATTAAGATAGATAGGTAGGTACTATGTTTTAAGTAATAGCCAATTAACCACTACTTCAAAAACTTCAAAACAGACACATAGCTCACATGAAACAAATCAGATTAAAATGCGCGTCATAATATATGTCAACAAAACAATTCATGATTTGACATTTCAAAATCATAGAGAAGAGTTCGTCATGTAAATTTTTACTTGAGATATTGATATACTAGATTTTTTATTTAATTTGTCATTTTTAAAATATACCCAGTATTGTCAAGACAACGTGTTTAAACAAATTGTTTGATTAAAAATAAAACTTAGGTATAGTACTATAATTATGAAGATCACTCTTAATGCATATACAAATTTATAGAATCTTTCAATAACTTAAAAAATCACTTTCTTTATTTTAATAATTGTCCAACATTTGTTTAATATTTCACATCCTCAATGCTTCTATTTCTTGAATCAAATTATTAAATACTTACAACGTTATTTCTAACAAATAATTATTTATTTATTTATATATTTTTTTTAATATCTACAATGATTTAACGAGTTTCGTCTATACATTAATTTGTACATCAATAAATTAAATAGGTACTTATATCTAAATTACAAGTTCGTTTTTATAATATAATTTATTTTACATAAAATAAACAATGACACATTATTAAACAAATACAATTGCATATCAAAGTTCTACAAATTCAAAGAAGTTTTATAAAGAAACCTTTCACATTCTACAAGCATATTAAGTATATTACTGTAGATTTAATATTAGGAGATTTATATAATGTGAATATATGTCTAATTATGTGAATGTTTTACATGTATTTATTATATATAGAAAACTATTTACAGTGGTGATGAATTAGATATATACAATAATTGAAAAATCATTTGTTTTGTCTCGATTGAAACAAAGAAGGAATATGTTATGTAAACTTTGCGCAAGCACAGAAAGCGACCGTCTTAATCTACTGAGTCCAATTTGTTTGTATGGAAATGCCAGATTTAACGAGTTTGTCATTTTTTTATTAGTTTGAAAAAATGGGCAACGTAAAATAATATTTTTTTAAACAAACATAATAAATAAGAATAATAACATAAGTAATTGTAACTTAAGGGGGGGACTGCTGCCATCGTACCCATTTTTTCAATTTGAATTTGCATCATTACTACAAAACAAATCATTTTGAAAAAAATAACCTAGTTAGTTTCGATATTATTAAGTAAAAATATACCTTAATTTTTTAATTATGTTCTCTATGTATTCTTGTAGGAAAATAATAAGCATACCCCAAATTTTGACATTAATCTTAAATTTCTAAAAAACTATAAGGTATATAGCATTATATTTTTTTATAAATTAAAGAAGATCAAAATATCTGAAAAAATACGATGTAACGTTGCATTAATGCATCAGGTTAAGTTAATAAACCAATAAAAATTTCGCAATGGCGCTGAATGGAAAATAAATGTTTTTTAGGTTTATTTTCTAAACCTGAAGGATTAATGCAACGTCACATAGTATTTTTCTTGATATTTTTATCTTCTTTAATTTAAAAAAAAAATGTTGAACTACGCCTTATATTTTATTAAAAATATAAGATAAACGTTGAAAATCGGGGTATGCCATTATTTTTCTACAAGAATTTATACAGAACATTATCAAAAAGTAAAGATACATTTTTCTTTATAAATACCCAAACTATCTAAATTATTTTTTTCAAAACGATTTGATAAGAAATAATGATGGTATATCAAATTGAAAAATAGGTACGTTGGCAGCAGTCCCCCCCTTAATCAACCCACCTTTGATTTCATGTTGCATTGTACTCACTGCTGGTAACAAAACAATTAATTATACCTGTCTAACGTGGCTCCTGAAAAGGGTCCTGGACATACAGAATATTTCCACGGATCTGAACTTTTTCTGTGATATTACAAATTAATATAATCCTTCTTAGCCTTTATGGTGTTATAATTTAATATGTATGACACTCTTGGTCTAGTAGGTACCTGATAGAAAAATCTACAAACTAAAATAAAATATTGTTTAAAAAACGGTCTTTTTACACTTTATTTTTATCCAACTTCACCTATCTGGACTTTATTGTAGTTTTGACATTAATTTTAAACTAACTTCTCGACCAGTAAGGGGTCTAAAACATTCAGAATTTGTGTATTACCGATGACAATGCATGTTAAACACGTGTTGTCCACCTTGTTTAATTTTTGGTTTGATATTTTGGTAAAATTGATCAATTTTGTATTTATACAAACTTAGTGAAATTGTTCAAGTACCATTTACCATGAAGGTATGTTCTGTATTTGAATTTGCTTGCTGTATAAAACAACTGCGTTTGACATCATGTGTTTGACATTGGCAGTAAGAATGGTAACAATCTACGGACTGACGTGAATTTTTTTTTACTCGTATTTTACATTTATTTTTCATTTCCTGTTTTGCAAGTCTGATTTAAAATAATGTTTGTTGTGAAGGGCATTTAAAAATAATTATCCTTTTTAATTATTCAATAAGAGTTTCTGTACGATCCTACCTTCTAATTTTAGTTCTTCATACTATACTAGGTCCCCATTAAACATTATTTGACAGTTTTAATAAAATGCAATAATAATAAACAAGTCTTTTTAAACGTTTAAGTACAAACCTGCTTGAAATAGATTAAAAATGACTACTTATTAGCTATGTAATCGATTTTTTTTACCATAATAGTTGATTTTTTTTTTCTTTTTAAAATGTTGCCGATCACTAATTGAATTATTCTGTACCTAGTACCATTTTCGTACCTAAAAATAAATAATTTTCTAGAAGTTGAGAGCATTTATGGATGTTTTGAAAATAATAAAGAAGAAATTGACATATTTCTATAAAACGTAAATTAGGTCTTAGTAAATTATGCCACTTCACAGAACAAGGACTCAATCGAGGAATTAATTGATTATATATTATGTTCAGTGAATAACTTAGTTTGGGTCCTACGGAGGGCATAAAAAATCATAGTTCGTCATTCATATAGACATCAAGAGAAAACTCATTGTAAGTAGGTACTTATATTGCTATACGTGATGGCTTTTGAGAAATTGATGTAAAAATATGATTAAAAATTGTGAAATTATTAGGTACTCTATACTATTCCATGTTGTGGAGTACGAAAATATATAAACTGAGCCCAGGACATATAAATTGAATATTAAAAAAATCTTTAAATATTTTTATTTCTATATTTTACAGTTTGAGTAAAAACTAAGTACCTATCCATACAGGTAGATACCTACTACTATATAGATCGACATGATAAGATATATATTACATTTTTTATATATCGATAGTACGAACAAGTCTTAAATTTACAAAATAAATAATCACATTTTTGAATAGTTTTTTTTTTGTTTTTACTATATACATTTTTATATTAACATGTTAATATTTGTCTTGTTGCGAAAATGTGTTAACATGTCAATAATTCCTTATTGCGAAAATCACTAATGTTTCTATTATTAAAGATCGTGAGGACTGTATTCAATATTAAAATTTCTAAATTCATTCAAAACGAATGAATGTAAAATAAACACATTTAATTTTCACTAAAAATGGCAACTAGTACTTGACACGATACCCCATGAAATATTGATGTAAAAAATACTTTATATTTACACATACAACTTTACTTAGACCCGAGATACATGGACGGCTTGGAGCAATCGGCCCAACCGTTTGATGTAGGTCAACTGCAACCTGCGTTCATTCATTTGATATTATGAAGTTTTATCGGCAACTGCAATCAGTCGTGATGCAATTGAACCGACTGCAACACGACTGCTTCAAGCGCTCTGCATATTGTAAACGAGAATTTTGTATAGAAACTGCAGGCAGCAGCGCCGTGCTGCGACAGCATGAAGCAGTTGACCCCAACTGCTACAAGCAGTCCGTGTGTCTCGGGTCTTAATTCATAGTATGATATGTCTACATGATAGTCGTTGAGAAGTTAATTAAAAAAATCGATTTAACACACCGTAACCCTATTCGGGGTAAGCAGAAAGAACAGCACGCCATATTATCATATCTTGAAATACATCTTTTGCCTCATTTACATACATGCATAGCGTCATACATGCTCTCCTATTATTCCGACATCGTACTTACACGCTTTGACAGACGTTCATCGTTCATTCTTTCTATGTGTCCGAACCATTCTGTTCACAAAATGTCTTTCAATATTATTGTTATACATACATACATACATATGTACAAATACATACAAACCATCACCCATGTCCCTTATGGGGTAATCAGAGAGAACGGAAAGAACCGAGCGCCACACTTCTCTATTTTGCACACATTTCTGGCTTCCTTTACATCCATGCATCGTCTCATACACGCTCGTCGATAGTTTATTGTTATTAAAGTTTATTGTTATGCGACATCATAAATTGTTTTTGAACCGGAATTCCGTTACATAAAATCTTTAAAATTGATTTTATAAACGGAATCTTTATAAAATCAATTTTAAAGATTTTTAAAGCAGAATTTTCTCTCAGTGTAAGGTATTTATTTTATGAAGAGTCAAGTTGCCCTTTTTTATACTAGAAAAAAATGTGTTCATTTAAAATTTTAACTATTGTTTTTTATAGTAACACAGTCCTCGATAACCTCATTTCTGCGCAGAAACTATCAAATTGGTGGCTGCCTCTTCACTGGCCCCAAGGCTGACTGCCTTTTTCTTAAGGATCCCGAGGTCCGTGACGTTCTCCAGAAAACTCTTGTGGACCGACAGCACCTTGGCACTCTCCACGTCCTTTTTGAGTTCCTCCATGTCCCTCTTCAGCTTCGCCCTCCTGTTCTGGAACCACGTGATCACCTGCGCGTTGGACAGTCCCAAGGATGCTGCGATCTCGTCCCTGTCCGCCGGAGAGAGGTACTTTTGGTACAGAAACCGTTTCTCCAGCTCGAAGATCTGGTGGTTGGTGAAGGCGGTCCTCGATTTCCTCTTCTTCTTTGGCTGCGGGCGGTTGTTGAAGAGGTTCAGATGGTTGGCTTGGCCGTCTGAAACAACAAGATAAAGTAAACATTAAAAAAATTATATTAATTTTTTTAATATTATTGTGAGGCACCGGATTAGAATAGTGTTTCCACTCTTTTTTATGATCATCTCACATAGATCAGCAATGAGATTCACCACCCATTCTGAATGTAGCCCCATTTTAGGTGAGACAAAACTCGTGCGTGTTGGGATGCACGCATGTGTTGTGCTTCCTTTTATAAGGTAATCCAGACCCGCACACCTATCGTTGGTTACCACACATAGTGTTATATGTCATGATGGTATGAATGAATAAATGATTTTTGAAAATTCATTCATTCGAAATTAGAACATTTTTTTTAATAAAAAAAATGAATATGTCCTTGCTAAACAAGTACCTACATATAGCTAGGTACATCTTCCTACTTTCCCTAAAATAAGCCTAAATGCTTGTGCTATAAGAGAACGAAATCGGTCGAGGCAGGATTCGAACTCGCGACCACTGGATTACCTACTAACCCAATGCCTTAACCGCTCTGCCCTCGACCCATCTAAATTTGAATTTGAATGTACCTACTCAGAGACAAAAAAATGTAAATTTTAATTGCTGTTTTAAAATTACTATAATCCATTAAAAATTTGCCACATTTTACGATCTATTCTATTGTAAACGAATGCCATTGCAAATATTGTAGGTAATACATGCAAAGTGTTTCAGTATAACATGCACATAAGTTTTCACTTAAGATGTCATTAGGGATGCTCATAAAATTATGCTGATGATCGACTTATAACTTTTGTACAAATTTTGTCTCTGAGAATGCTAGCTGTGTCTAATGAAAGTGGTAAGGCTCGTCAAATTGATACCTACGTGTTGCGTCAAAATATCAATTGTCAAATAGATATTTTTTTAACTAATTCTTTTCCGTGTTTTAGGCCCACGATTAGTTTTATAAATATATATGTTCTAGTACAATTTAATTCTCTTTTGAAATAAAGCATAATGGCTCTCTATGCCAACCATCGCAATGGACATTGCGATGGTTCATGTAAAAGAATATGACCGTGGGAAAAGCAATCGTTAGAGTTAAATAGAATGAGGGCTAGTACTTTGTATTTTTATTTTTTTATTTTTAAGTATTCACTTTGTGGTCAAGTGGTACCAACAGAACCATTACCTATAATAATATTATTGTCTCAGGTAATAAATATATGATCATGTTATCCATTATTGTTGCTTTGTTTTCAATATATCTACTTATGCTCTTCTACAAAACACGCAACAAATGGAGTAATAAAACTTAACCGCGCCGGGCAGAGTGAAACCGATCGATGCTAGGTCGTAAGTCCTGTGCGTTCCATTATTCTGTTAAATACAAGATGTCTCAAAAGAAATTTTATATTTATATTTAGAGCGTTATGTGCATGGAGATGTTAGACGACTTCTTGGTGCCTGAGCCCCCCTAGACAACATGCCATTTAAGCTAAGCGTTAAATCGCTAAGCGATAGTAAATGTATGGAATTGGTGGCTATTACATCACGTGACAGCCACCAATTTCATACATTTCTATCGCTTAGCGATATAACGCTTAGCTTTAATGACATGTTGTCTAGGGGGGCTGAACTGTAAAACTTTCCTGGCTATAACCAAAGAACATGGTTCCAGCAGGACGGAGCAATGTCACACACGTCCAATACATCTCTACCACGAGTTCGTGAAATTTTCCCAGGCAAATTTGTCTCCAGGAGAGGTGACATAAATTGGCCTCCACGCAGTCCTGATTTAACCCCTATGGGGTTATCTTAAATCTAAAGTTTACGCCAGTAAACCGACTTCCCTGGCGCATTTGAAAGAAAATATCCATCACAAAATGGTAGCCATCACTGAGTCCACCTGCCGAGCCGTCATAAGTAATTTTACTGTTAGATTAAATGAGTGCTGCGAACGCGAGGGTCTACATTTGGACGATATTATTTTTAAGAAATAAATTCCCAAATTGTGTACTTTAATAATTAATAAACATTTTTTCGATACACGGCTTACTTTTTTTAGTCGATCCACTAAATATAAAATTTATTTTGAGACACCCTGTATATATTTTTTAAACAATGAATATGTCCTAGTGAAAAGTATAATATGATAAAAAAAGAAATAAAGGACATACAATTGATGAAACATTTTTAACTTAAGAAAACAATAGAAACATGGACATAATGTAATATAGGTAGGTAGGTACTGCGAAAACATGATTAATTAACAATAGTTTAAATTTTTATTTTATTGAAGGTATGATATTAAAAAAAATCAAAATGATTTTTCGGTGATATATAATACAAGAAATTTTCTGTCTCCTCGGAACAGGCTCAGCCTAATGAGGTGGTTTATACAAAAAAACATTACATATTATTTTTAAATGTTATTGAATTGTATTTTCAACTAATATTCATTGTTTATATTATGTAATTTGGTTTTCAATAATAAAATATATTTCATTAACGTTTCCGCTATGTGTAAACGAAATCGGTCGAGGTAGGATTCGAACCCACCATCACTGGATTACCAAACCAGTCCGATACCCGCTGTCCCACCGACCACAATCAATAGCTACTTTTCAAATTTTGCAAATTTGAATATCTAATACTCTCTTAGACCTCATTAGATTTTGAAGGATATCTAATCAGTGGTTCTCAATTTTTTTAACTCACTAATATTTCAAAGTGACGCCAAGCTCAGGAAACTTTAAATTTAATTTTTATTTTCAAATTGGTAAAAAGGCTCATCATTTACATAAAATGGCATTGAAGAATTATCAAGTTTCCATAATAAAATATTTAAATCAAAAATAATTTACAAAACTCATTTAATGAAAGGGTTGAATATTTTCCATACAAATATTGAATACTGTGTAGAGTGACTTGTTAGTGAGGAGTTTAGCGTTGGCCACAACCCACTCGTTTAATCTGTTATTAAATATTTGTGTAGATTGAGACAAGGAACGAAAATTAATATTTTATTTTATTTATCACACCATTTAAATAATCGTCATTAAAAATAGATAACTGATGCCCAACTAGGTATACCTGTTGTAGGGCTAGCAGTGTACATATTAATATTATATTTCACAGGAGACATACCTACCTATAAGTTGTACCTATTTGCAAATTATTGCAAATTATTATGTAGTCTAGTTTCTAGTTGATTGTATGAGTTTAAAACTTCAGTAAAATGAATGAGTTAGGTTGGGTTATTTCAACAAAAGCATTGCTAATAGTACCTATAGTTAAAATACTTTAATATAAAAAAAATATTCAAAATATAGTCGCAGACGCCATTAGATTTCAATGTAACAACCAAACGTATTGCACAATTTTATGAAATCAAAGTATTTTAACTATACGTTTACTTTGATCTTTGTTCGAGAAACACAGCCTAAGTACCTATGTATGTATGTATGCATATATTGGGACTTGCGTCACGGGCCCTTACTAACGTGGGCCCATGATATTTTATTTAGATGTAAAAAATAAATACATTTATATACCTAGTATTAATAAAAAGAATATTAAGAAATTAAAAAAAACAAATAAATTAATACAGTGTGAATTATATATAAACAACAAAAAACGTGGCTCAGTTGGTCGGCCTTCGTGGCTCAGTTGGTTGGGTATCTGGCTACTGATCCAAGGGCCCCGGGTTCGATTTCCGGTGGAGACACAGTTTTTAATTGTGTTTTCAGTCTGGATCTGTGAGACGATTAATATCGTAAGTCTCCAGAATGTCGCAACTTGTTATTGGGTGCGTGTTAAATAAATATTTGACATAGTACCTGTTAGTTGCCCGAGAAGCTACATAAAATAAAAATAAATAAATAAAATAAAAAACAAGAAAATATTCCAATTTACAAAAAAAACAAAGAAAGCACACAATATCTTAAAAGAACTTTTCCTTTATGTATTCAATTCTTAGGCGACGAAAGTGTCGTATGTTCAGAATATCAAAAAGACAAATTGCCATGAACTAAGTTGTTATAAACTTTGGTAGGTATATGCTGGCAACATCAGTTAATGGTAACAAAATCCTCTTTGGACAATAAAATGTTGCCAAAATAAACGTGTCGTAAATTACCCTGTCCAAACATAAATTTTATCCATTAAAAAATAAACCTATATAAGCACATATTTGGTTTCGCGAATGCTTGTGCTCTTGTCTAAATATAGAATCGCGCACAAAGAAAACCGAAATTTCGCGCGAACGCCGGAATAATATAATGTGATATTGTCATTATTGAAATTAGTTTCTGCGGTTGGGATTCGAACCGAGAACCGCGAGGTGTGACTGAGCGGGAGCTATAACAATTTTTATTAACACTTTACCATACCCAACTTGGTAACACTGTTTAAGTGTATTTTAATATCACACAAACGTCGAGTGGATATACATTTGAATATTTTTTAATATTGCTCCGTCCAGCTGGCTCCGACCCCTACGAAGAGACTCACGTTCCCATTCCTCTGTTTGTTTAGAGGTTGAATAATAAGTTATTTAAAACAAAACCATCAGTTTTATACACCTAGCATGTAAAATTTATCGGTGCCACAATTTTTACGACCGGAATTGGCGGGAAAAGTGTTTTCCCGCCAAAAAGTGTCTATTTACACGACAAATTTTCTGACGTCGTCTATGTTTTTAGGTCATTTATAACCATAGAAAGCGCAGATAAATCAAAATACAAAAATATTTACCTTTGTCATTTTTTCAATGGTCATAAAAATGCATCATGGAAACCAACTTGAAGAAAAAATAAATAATATTGGCATCTTATTACATTTACTTAATTTTATAAATCATTTTTTCATCGAGATCTACAATTATAACAAAGTATAAACAAATGTAAATATTTTTATAACTTGATTTATCTGCGTTTTCTGTGGTTATTTTTGGTTTTCGTCTATGGTTGAGTCGTGTAAATAGTCGTAGCCAAAATTTCTATTCAACCTCTAGTCTCAGGTCTCAGACTGGTAGAGTATTATTCTGATAATGTCTTGTACGAAACGATTATGTATTCATACATACATACATACATACCATCACGCCATGTCCCTCACGGGGTAGGCAGAGAGAACCGAACGCCACATTTTTCTATCTTGACACGCATTCATCGCCTCATCAACATTCATACATCGTCTTATACGCGTTCGTCTGTTGGTTCACGCATCTTACATTTCCATCTTTCAAAATGTCGTTTTTATGGTCGTGCCATCCTTTTCTTGGGCGCCCGCGACCTTTTATTCCGTTCCTGTCAGCTTTGTATATTTTCTTCGTCAGACGTTCTTCATTCATTCTCCCCAAGTGGCCAAACCATCTAAATGTGTTAACTTTCATTCTGTTAATTACATCGATTTAAACAAATAGAACTAAAACCAAGTATTTTTATTTTACTATTTATGAACATATCTACATATTTGATTTTGTTTATTCAAGGGGGCATATAACGCTAAATTTATAATAATAATACCTAAATAATAATCAGGACAAATTATAAAGCGCCGTTTAGTGACAACCGTTGTCACCTCAAGAGCGCTTTCAGTTTGCGAAAAAATAAATTAAAATGAACCCTTTGAAAAAGTGAAAAATTGAGGCTTGCAAAAAATTTTAAGATTTTTTTTAAAGTTATTGGGTAGGTACTGACTCACAACGGTTGGTATTGTTTTCCATAAGCATCACTATTGAACTATTCCCAGAAAAAAAATCATGATCGTAAACCTAATAGTTTAGCTATACAGTGATGTATGTAGTTTAGTCTGAAATCCGATTTTTATTAAAATTTCACAAAAGTGTATATAACTTTTGAACCACCCAATATCGCTGAATATACGTCAGGGTTAAATCGATAGGTATTGAGGTCTCCTACCTCCCTGCTTCGGTTGATCCACTCCTCATGATACACCGTGTATAGAATATGTCATAAGTTGCCAAGCTACGAGAAAACAGATTAATTTTTGTGATGCTTCTCGCGCTACTAACTGGCACTACACCTACGTTAAACAATAATTTAACACGCACCCAAAAACAAGTTGCCACATTTTGGTAACCTGTGATAAGTATCGTCAGACTGTAAAACACACTTAAAAAATGTATCTCCATCGGGAATCGAACCTGAAAAGTTTCGCTTTTCAGGTTCGATTCCCGATGAGCCACGAAGGCGGACAAATACGTCGTCAAAAACACGAATTAAAATAATATTTATTTTGTTGCTGTGATTAATTCAATTAGTAAGTAGGTTCCTTAAACTAGTTTTAAATATTAAGTTGTAAATTAGTCCTTTAAAAATACCGTTGTGTTGAGTAGATATGGGTATGTGTATGTACATATATATAGGTAGATATCATGTTGCAGTAAATGTACCAAACCAGGTGAAGAGTAAAATTAACGAGAATCGACGGGTATAATCACATAATTGCATCGTGCATTAAGCGTACACATTACACAAGCGCCTGTTCTTCGTTTAACATAAGGTGGACAATCAGGGCCGGTCTATACATACAGCGCCTAATACCTATAGACAAACATAAATATAAATTAATGTGTTGTGGTGTGATGGAGACAAATTATTGAGGAGATCCTGGCTCATTCAGGGCTGTGAAGTAAGAATATTAAATGAATAAATAAGTCGTATAAAAGTGTTAATTTAAAACGAGTGCGATGTGCCCAAGATTAAACTTCCACACCATAACAAGTGCATATTTTTTCTTCTTGAAAGGTTGACAATCCCTTAATTCGTTTTATGAAGCATATTTCTATTAGATTATAAAAAAAACAGGACGTGAAGGCATTTAAAAAGTTTAGACAGATTAAATCATAAAAAATGAAATGGACAAATTTAAAGGAATAAATTATTTGAAGGGTTTATTTCTATTATGTAAAAAAATCATATGAAATTAGAGAAATACGATTTTTCAGAGCGTGAGAGTACATTGAAATTTTTGACAGATAAAATCATAGAGAAAAAAAAAACAACGGACATCTATGGAAAACTAATCAGCACCAAGTCTATGGACTTAGATATGATATCAATATGAAGTCAATAGGACTTATTGCGCTGTAGAGAGGACATAAAAAGGATACGTCGTACCTATTTCTTATACGCCATACATTCCTACATACTATTACATCACGACGAAAATATTAGTGTGCACTCTCTACATGATACCCGTTGAGAAATTATTGATGCAAAAAATATGATTTAAGTCAACATTCTAGCTCGACAGTTTATAATTTATCTAATCACGGCCTATCGCTTCGATCTGCTGAACGTACTACATTAACTATCCCAGTTCAGTAAGACTCTGGAATAATTCCTGTCCTGATATAACTACCTACGTCAAACTCGCTTTCCATTTTCAAGAAAAGACTAAAGCAGGGATATCTCTCCGAAAATACCTGATCCCTCTCCTTTTCCTTCCTTCCCTTTGCTACGTAATATTAATCCCTAAACACTTGATCTCGATTTCTTCTTGTTCCTTCCCAATCCTTTTTATTGCTATAATGTTTTTTTTATTTATCTTGGTGTTATTTATTTGGTGTTATTTATTTATTTTGGTGTAATGAATTTTCTCTGTTCTTTTGTAGCTTTCATATTTTGTTGATGTACATATAAAGGTAATTCCGTCACTCTGTAATCTGGTTGTTTGGAAGAAATGGCCTAATGGCAATAAGCCCGCCAGTGTGCATTATATTTGTTTATATTTTGTAAGTACATAAAGTTAAATAAAATTAATAATATGAAATAAAATATACATACCTAATTATTGAATTATCTGAATTATTATAATGTGAATACAATAAATTTTATAAACCCTTTTTAAAAGTACACCCCTGATGATAACATGATATTTCTTTGTCTTAGACCAGCCCTGTCACATATCAAGTGTGTGAAAGAACATGATAATATTTTTAGTGGTGGTATAACATGATAAAGCATAGGTATATATTTTCTATATGGGTACCTATATATGCTATATCATGTTTTACCTTTAATAGCATATAATATTATGATGAACTCGGTGACATTTTAATTTTGTCATAAAGGAAGGAAATTAACTTGGTAGGTAGGTAATATAAAATACAACTCATATTATTTGATACGCCATACACAAATCATTAACTCGTCTAACGTCCTTCTTCCTATCAACTTATTAAATTTGCCGTATTTTTTAAGGATTTTAATGAATGCAGTTAATTAAAGTTTATTTTCATTTTCCCATTTTACTCACCACTAAGACGGAATAAAATCATTTCACAATATATTTCGTTCGCCTATAGTACAAGCATTTTGTTTTTATTACACCCTTTATTCAACTTTACTCTGAAGAGGAATTTTACAGTCGATTTTTATCTAACTTCCTAACCAGTTAGAGCTCTGCCCCCCCAGATAACGTGTCATTTAGCTGAAGAAAAGATATGTAACTCAATGTATGGAAGTGACAGTTGCCAGTCACGTGACAACTGTCACTTCCATACATTGAGTTATCTTTTCTTGATTCTTTTCTTGAGCTAAATGACACGTTGTCTAGAGGACATGATACTTTCAGAATTTGTGTATTCCCGATGACAATTCAAGCTAAAAATTGCTGGATTCATTTGATCCAGATTGAATCATTCGATATTTTGATTATTTGTGTGAAATTTTTTTTTTTTTATATTTCACACAAACTTAGTGTACCTACCTAATTGTTGAAGTACCTACTTATCATTTAGATACCCACGTATGTTCTATATTTTAATTGGCTGGATAAATAAACTGCGTTTGACATTATGTGTTTGACATGATTACATGAAAATTCTTCGAAACACAATTGTTCGAATGCGCAATTGTACGAATAACAATTTTTCGAAAATCAGTTATCAGAATGACAATTGTCCGAAAGCAAATTATTCGAACTAACATTTGTTGGAAAACCAATTAACCGAATCTAATATATTTTTGTGTCATTATGTTGCCTCCTTTGACATATTCGTTGCCAGTAAAATATATTCGATGAAGATTATTATTACTTGTTGTATTATTGTTGGGTACGTATGTTTGCACATTTTTAATAACTGATGTTTGACAGCACGGATAGCCTAGTTTGTACACCAGTTTATGTTTATCTAGTATTCACACCAATTTAGTTATTTCATTTTAATATTATAGTTACTTTTTTAAATATATAATTGCGACTGGCTCACGCCAGTCGCAATTATAACTACAAACAAACCTAACCAACCAAAGTTTTGTAGGTTTATGTTTAAAAAATAGGTGTACATCCTAGGATATCTGACAGCGCGGTGCGTCGCCATGTTGTTTATTCCATAGATTTTTATTATACATAATATACTATGTAGATGTAGTACTCCGTGCAAAAAGTGTGTCATTTGTTTTCGATTCATACAAAATTTGCTAACTACGACATCTAGTAGGTATATTATATGAAAATCTATGGTTTATTCCTCTCACAATACTACCAACATGACGTCATAAAAATTCGAACAATTGTAAATTCTGATAATTGTGTGTTCGGAAAATTGTTTTTCGAAAAAATGTGATTCGAATAATTGCCATTCGTAAAATTGATTTTCGTAAAATTGAGCATTCGAAAATTTGTTTTTCGAATAATTTTCCTGTCACCGTTTGACATTGGCAGTAAGAATGTAAACGATATGACGTTTTTTTTTCATTTTTCATTTTAATGCGAAGAAAACTTCGTGCGTGCTTATTTTTTTTTATCGCTACTTGTTATGCTGAATTTATTTTTTTGTATTATTAATTATTTTCTAAATTCGATTCAAAAATGATGTTGTCAAATAACATTTTAGGTATGTTTACTATTTTAAAAATAATTACACTTTTTTTAAACTATAGAGTTAGATGGGTCGATGGCAGAGCGGTTACTGTGGATTTTATGTGAATTATTGCCATTAGGCAATTTCTTTGAACCAATCTTTTTCTGCCGTTATTAAACATCATAATTATCTAATAATTGACATTGACTCCAATTAGTTTATATTTAATAATAAATACATACATATCAACACATAATTATTTTTAGTTTATATTATATAGGTACTTACTTCTTTCTTCCAGTTAGAGTATTTTTTGATTTATTTTCTTATTTCCAATTTTTGCCTATGCAACTTAAGCTCTTAAAATGAATAATTTGATGTTGAATTTATCTCTTAAATTTTCATTTTTTTACATTAGTTTGTGCATTTTAATATTAACCAGAATAATTTTAAAAATATGTTTTTTTACTGCTTGCTTGTTCCCTTTACTTTTGCTATGAAACTTGCAAATATTTGGCCGGGGTAATATTTGATGTTCCTTTTCTCATCATGTTTCGAATATACCCGCCCTATGATGATAAAAGAAATAATTAGTAAATAAAATAAATAAAAAAATATGTTTAGGTATTACTTTTTTAGATATCTAAGTGAAAACGTGTATTTAGACATGAAACTGTATGTATCATTTTTGTTATTATTATTATTATGTAAGCTGAATGTTTTCTGAATAAAATTAAATAAAAATTAAATAAAATAAAAAAATAAAATATAATATAGGTAGATATTAAAAAAAATATTGATGGCTGGTTATGATTGACTTCCCCAGCTTCGTTATGTCAATTACGTCGTCAAAATTATATAAATTACCCACACCTGGGGTCAACAACGGAAGTAATGAGATATTTTCATTTATATCTTAACTACCATATTATAGAGATGGTTAAGTACCCTACTTAACTGTCAGGGATAGTCAACCTATTTTAAGCAGGGTATTATTTAATAAGTATTTATCTTAAGTGTCAATGTGTATTGCTAATATCACGTGAGCTATTTGCAGCATAAATTGATTTTGAATTAATTTCCACTTGTTTTTTTTTATAAAAAAAACCCGACTTATGCCAATTATGTCTTATCCTTTATCCCTTATTGAGTGTCCCAGTTATCCCTTATTGAGTGTCCCAATTATCCCTTATTGAGTGTCCCAATTATACTTTATTGAATGTCCCAATTATCCCTGTCCTATCGGTCCAATTTTAAAATGAAATTAGGAAAATCTGTTTGAGAAGTTTTGCCGACTGCCAACATTGTGATATATTGTGATGAAACTTTCAGTACCTATACAATCTCAGCATGATACTAGTTGATAATTTTCAATAAAAAAATCATAACTCACTAATTGCGAATACATAACTCCCCACTACATCCCCATGGGTTAGTGAGGAGTAAAATATTAAATAAATGATAGTTTGAGTGTATTGTGGTAGAATGTTGGGCACAGCTGAGAGCATCGTTATTGACGCGGTGTTTTTTTGTAAATAACTATGTAACTGGTGTAAGGTATGGTAATTACTTACCTGTAACTTCTATTTACATGATTGGTTGGTGAGAATAGGTATCTACCATATCTCTTCTTAGCCGACTGGGTGCTTATTTCATATGTATATTTGGAAATTTGTATGAAATACATAAGTACATATTATGTAACATTTATATGGCAATACCTACTTAGTTACACATCATTTTGATAAATACAATAAGTATTTTCTTTATTTTATTTTATTTTATTTTATTTAAACCTAACAAACATACAGTCATACAAAGATTACAACAAATTCAATTTCAACAATATAATATCATAGACCAATTTTGTTATGCGGATTTACATTTTTTTTGGCTGCACAGTGTAAAACAATTGCTATTTAAAATTAAGTAGGTACTTACTCAAAATTCAGAATGAACAGGACAAAAAGAGGGAAAGGAAGGTTATGGCATTCGCAGTCAAAAAGAACATAGCAGGAATCAGCTACCGTATCTAAACCTCTAAAGGTCTCAATTGATTAAGATAAATAACTTCTCTTGAATGAATCCACAGTTGGATAATTTGCATCTAAGGGTTTATGGTTTGGTGCGTATTCTTCAACTATACATACTATCGCCATCGACAGTTGGATCTCATGAGTTACATGCAACTAGTATATAATATTTCTCATTTCTCATATTGTTAACTTTAACAATAGTGTTATTTTAACCTACTCAATACTAGAAGCTATACCATTTCAAAGTAACACTAAAACACTTTTATTGCTTTTCTGTCACTCAGAGTGTTCTTCGAGCTATTTGCAAAATGTTACAATGTAACATTTAAGTGTTGCCTATAAAAAAATGTGCATCCAATAAATATATTATGTAAGTTTCTGTAAATATGTATTTAAATACATCATAACTGACAATTTCTTAAAATATTAGTATCTGCTTTCTTTGTTGTTGCAACGAAGGTGGGTATAGTACATACCTACATAATAGAGTTATGTAGTAGGTAGTAGGTATTGTACTTGAATCTACTATGACATAATAATTTGTTCGTTTTTTAGGTTACCTATATATTAGAAATTTAAAATAAATTCAGAATTTCAAACCTTGTTATTTGCAGTGTAAATATTTTCAATTTTTCCAAAATAATTCTGCTTTTAGGTACCTACCTACATCTACATATCTAATCATTAGGTATATTTTATTTTCTCTCCTGCAGAGGACTGTCACGGGCTGATGAGGATGATGAGGGTCTTCAAAATAGGTTATTTTCAGAAAAATGTTGGTAGGTAGGTACCTACCTATTCGCCACTGGTACCTACCTACCTACCAATACAATATTATGATCTGATAAAGTGCATAAATGATGAATGTACGACGTATGAACCCTTATTATTGCATTTCATTCGCACAATTACATACATAATATACCTACAACAGAAGTTGGCTAGTCCATCAAAACTCAATAAATATCGAGGAAATTTCACATCACGTGTCCAATTGCAACCAACACTACGGTAATAACTAGCACTGACAGGGTTGCCACATTCAAAAAATTAAAAAAAAAAATTAAGTAATAAAAAATATATTCTAATAACAATAATATAAGTGCATATCCTCGTGCTACGAAATGTCTTGAAATACGTAGGTATTTACAATTTACATATCATACATCCTAAATGTGTCCAGAAATACGCAAATGGTAGTGTTGTAGGTGAATGAAATTGGTCGAAGCAGAATTCGAATCCAGGTTCACTGGATAACTGCAGTAGGTAGGTACCTACCTACACTACCACTCTGCCACCGACTCAAGCAAATAAGGCGCTCCCTGAATTCAGATTTTTTTTGTTTTATTCAATTTTATTTTAATTTTATTGGTCAAATAACAGGTAGGTACTATGTCAAATATTAATTTAACACGCACCCAATAACAAGTTGTCACATTCTGGAGACTGAAAACACAATTAAAAACTGTGTCTCCACCGGTAATCTAACCCGGGACCGTTGGATCAGCAGTCAGATATGGGAATGAGAACAGTTTTAAAATGCAACAGGTATACAAGAATAAATCTTATCTTAAATAAACAAAAATTAATGACAGTAAAGCAATACATTATATACAACACATTAACTTTGATTTTCAAACTAAAAAATAATATGCTTCCAAAATATTTGCAGGTCAATGTTCACACTTACCTACCCTACGAGAGGATGTCAGGATTTTAGACTTCCAAAAACGAGATTAACAAGTAGGTACCTACACAAAATAGTTTATACCATAAGGGTCTCAAAATATATAATAGTTTGCCACCAAACATAAAAGAAACCACAAGTCTTATTACCTTTCGTAGGCTAGGTGCAGAATACACAGTTAAAAACTATGTTCTTCATAGTTTTACATGTTTTTATAATTGTCATAATCTTAACATACGTACCTATTGTTTAAAAAAAATATTTCCATATATTTTTGTTTATACTAGATGAATTAGTTAATTTATATACGTTTTTACGTCTAAATAAAATTTACTATTACTATTACTATAGTTCGGTTAATTTTAACGTGGAGTTTTGTTACTCTTAATAAATAAAAATTCAGTGTGAAAAGTACCTATGGAGTTTTAGAGTTTTTTTCTGGTCGGGAAGTAAGTTAAAAATCGATTGCGAAATTCCGGTACAGACACGTGTTTTTGCCATGCAATAGTTTTTTTTATTATTTTTTATGTGACATCCTTGATTATTGGCCGTCGCATTGATGCAAAAATAACTACTCGCATATAACTATACTAGCTCAATCCAATTTCGCAATAAATAATTTATAATACAGAAGGTTTATATACTTCGCTATTTTTATTGACAATATCTTTTATGCTCTTTATATCATTGTGTCTAACCAGTGTCATTAAATACATTTTTAACACATAAAATACCGCAAGATATTTAACATAATTAACCTATGTATTACCTGGCAACACTATTATTGGTCGGTCTACGTAGTTCAGGAGGTTAGTTATGTGACTTCTGAGCCAATAAACCCGGATTTGTATCCCGGCGGAGACACGATATTTCACTTTGGTATCATTCTGAAAATGTGAGACGGTAGATTAATACAAAAAATCGAGATATAGGTACCTAAAGATAACGAGGGAATCCCGCTAATTTCATGGGTACTTTCGGAATATTTCTTTTATTGAGAAAATTTTTAAATATTATGACTCTGGACAATACAGTAATTTTCTCTGTCCTTAGTGCACTTTACACGAACACTATTTTCAACGGGTTTCAGGTTTTCGACGGGATTTTCAACGCGATGGGCAAAAAAATAGAACGTGTTCTATTTTCAACGCGATTTTCATCCTTTTTGGTAAAACAGAAATCTGTAAAATTATTCGCTGTCGTCGTTACCGACGAATCAAAATGGCTGCCGTTTGCGTTGACTTTTACGTGTGACATTCGCTCGCGATGTATTTTGTTTATTTGGAATGTGTCGAGACTTTCGATATACTATATTAATTATTATATAATTTTTCGATATACATTTATTTATATTATATTAAAAATTTGCACATATAACTGTGTAAACTGTGTAAAGTACTGTAAAGCGATGCTCGGTGTAACGTATATTTTGGATGCTGTTTTAAGCGTTGCGTGTAAAGCGATGTTTGTAGTAACCTGTATTTTGGATACTATTTTAAGCGTTGGAAACCGGGTCGCGTTGAAAATAGTGTCCGTGTAAAGTGCACTTTAGTTTCAAGACAATAATGTCAGTATTGGCTGAGTAAATGAGGAAACGCCAATGCAACTAATCTCATTTGTGTCCCGATGCGGCCTTGAGTATACCTAATGATATATTGTCAGTTTTTAAAACTTCTTCCATAGCTTCGTTTATTATACATCCATATATCATCCATCACTATCATCTAGACGAATAACTGCAGACTCACTATTTTTGTTTAAACTATTTAATAACATTATTGATTGTCCAAATTTATTAGAAAATATCTCACTTCACATTCCAAACCGCAATGTCAGATCAAAACCTACTTTTTCTATTTCACACTCTAAAACTAATCTTAGGAAAAATTTCTTTACTAACCGGGCCACCTCCAATTTTAACAACCTGCTCAATAACATTGACTTTTTTCATACCCAATCTCTACACTCGTTCAAAATTGCGATAAAGCGCCAACTTTGCACTGATAACATAACTCAAAATTCCACTCTCTAGTATATACATGAGTATATATATGTGTCACCATAATGATTGCAACACCTTCTTCGTTGATCCTTAAGTACGTTAGAATCCCATGTTATGATTCTAGAATATAATCCTCTTGGTACTATTCCTTGTATGTTTCAGGTGTGTTCCTATAATTTTGTTTTTTCTCGTTTGTCGTAAATTGTATGTTAAGCTTTAAAAATTACTTGATATGATGTCCTATTACTATGTACCGTAGTCTACATTTACTTGTTTTTTTTTCATTGTTTTTAATATCATTATGCTCTACTGTACTGTTGGATATCCAAAATAAATAAAATAAAAAAATAAAAAATATATCATACATTTTATCAAATCATATCTTAACATTTTCTCTTTTGATGGGAATCTAAAATAGGATAGCCACAATTCGTCGTTATGTGAATCGTGTCTAATATTCAAGCAACTATTCAAGATGGTTTGTTTGAACAAGAAATTGTTAAAATAATTGCAGAATTAAAATTTTACACTACAAGTAAGTAAGCAGAGATGAAAAAATACAATGGAAGTATACCTAAATAGGTAGGCATCAAAAGAGATATATTCAAATTAAGCCCGAATAACTTTATCTGACCACAATCTAGATTTGTGGCTTAATTTGGTTGTTGTTAAAGAGTTTCAAAATGAATAATTACAAATATTTCGTCAGGGCCGCAAACACGGTTGGTTCTAGAGGTGCGATTGTACATAGGAGGCTATGTATCTGCTACAAATAATAATAAAACTCAATTATTATTATAATTACCCTTCTACGCTTTCTCAATAGAATTAGCAGATCAATAGGTACGTAAATTGTAAATTATTAAATAGATCAAAATAAATTTATTATATAAATATGTACCTATTTATTTTTTTATTTCATCATGTATATATCGGGTCTGTTATGTTGAAATGATCGATCAGTTAATATTGTTTTATATCGTAATAAATTGAAATTGGTACTTTTATTTTCTAAAAATGAAATCGGTTCATATTTATAATATGATTTTTTGTTTTTCTTGTCAATTAATTCATTTGTAATTGTTACATTTTGATGTATTATTTTTGCTACTTGGTTATGTCTTAATGTATATTCTGATTGCGCGAGTGAAGAACAGCCCTATGTTATAATATATTCGATTGTTTCCGGAAAAACCAAAAATTTCCTTTTATTATTAATTTACATCTTTTATTATATATTTTTTTATAATTTTTAGTTTTTATTACCTCATCCTGAATCGCTATTATAAAACCTTCTAAACCCACGTCTAAATCTCTGTTACTCAAGCATTTGTTTGACAAAATTTTATCAACATAAGGTTGGTTAAGACATTTTGGGTGTATAGAATGAATTATTTTGTTTAGCCACGAATTATATAGTCACGAATATTATTATTGATGACTAAGTTTTAGGGAGAGGGGCGCCATTTAAATTAAGTGCGCCGGGCACCGAAATCCTTAGATCCGGACCATTCATAGCTATAGTTGCATGTGTATATGAATATAATTTATAAAAAAAAATCACCCACGTATATATGATCTGTAGATGTGTAGTCAGTACTAATTACTAGGCAAATTAAAACATACGAATTAATTACAAAGATGATGTAAGATTTTTTATTGCTACCTCTCACAAATGTAATTTATATATATTTACATGATAATGTTATAAATAATCGGAATTATCAAACACAGTATTTCAGTGATGTTATCAACAAATCTATGTTTTCATCACAAATATCTACTTGAAAGAGTTTTTTACTTATTCTTAATTACTTGTGCCGTGCTATTACTGTAAATCGTTTGACTTTTGTGGAGTGGTTCTGGGTTCAATCACAAAATATTATGATTATTTTTATTACAATGTATACATGCCTATATTTATTTATTTATTGATTCACGGCTCAAAGCCCTTTACACAACAATAGTTATAATATATTACCTACATGACACAGCATAAATCAAAGAAATACAATTTATAAACATTCATAACATCTATAGGTACATATCAACGGTAGAAGAGGAAATATAAAAAAATATAAGAAAGGAAAATTGAACTCGAAAGTACATACATTAAAAACCAAATAATAAATAAATAAAAAAAATACAACATAGCATGAACAAAATGATATTACTGACTGAATTATATAAAAATGAATGGTGTGAATAACTACCTACATACTTAGCCACACTGAATCAGAGAATGTTGCCAGATGTGATAATATATTACATTATTGAATTAAATTAAATAAAAATCAAGAGTACAAAAATATATAAAAAGGTAAAATATATAAAAATGTAAACAACTAACTACACAATCATTTGGGGGTATGTTTTTGAAAATCTGCATATAAATAAAGTAGACCTGGTAAGATTGTCGTTCTGGATTTGCGAATGTTTGTGCACGACTATATTCATGTCAGTCTGCCCAAGGCTGCCTGTTCTTACATTCGTTTGAAATCTTTCTATGTGGAAATCGGGAATTTTACAGTAGAGTAAAAAACTTACAATATTACATTTTTATAATATTACATTTGAAACAGTATAAAAACACAAAGCCTCACAAGCTGATATGTTTTTTTTTATTATTTTCAAAAAAAAGTATGTTTAAATGTTATATAATAAGAATTAAAGAATGCTTTTATGCTTTACTCGCCGAGTCGCCAAAATTGATTTATGTGAATTTACCCCGAAGATGACAAAAATACCAACATTCTGATATATGCGTCCCTATCGTAATTAGACCTCAAATGGCACGAAGTAATAAAATCCGACACAGGGAGAGTGAGCAATTCACGTTGAACAAATGGTCTCTTTTGCATTGTGGGTCAGATTTGCTTTCCTCGCGTTGTTCCACCATTCTTTCAGCTGTCAAATATTCGAAAGTTAGCTACTTTTTATTTTTATCGTAATTAATATGTATTGATTTAGTTTATTTTCCAATATTTAATAACTTTATATTTTATTTTCTTTCGGAATCAAATTTTAGCCTATATAGTTACAAAAAAATGTAAGTTGAAATTTCAATTCTCGATGAATTTAGGTAAATTTTAAATCAACATTCACATATGGAAAGAACGTAGGTATTTGTTTAAAGATATTTTCATAAATGAGTTGGTGATTATTGTATTTCGGTGTACAGGTTATGTCATTCTTCTAGGAGTAGGTGAAAGGGTGCAGAAGGAATGGCACATGAAAATAACATGTTGCGAATGGTTGCACTTAGGGCAAACGAATCTAAAGAACAGCAAGAAAGGAGATGTGAAGCCAGTAGATTACGAATGACGGCGTATAGGGTATTACAATTTCTGCAGCAAGAAAGAGGAAGTACAGATTTTCAGTCTTCAAGTAATTGGATAGAGGTAGGGAGTCGTGATAATTTAATGACAATAGATCAGATGAATATGCAAGACGTTGAAGAAATAGAAATTACTGCACTTGAATGCGCCATCTTAGCAGCATTAAAAGTATAAAACAGCCTCTAAGTCTTCAAGTCATAAGGCCCCTGAGTCAAATTGAAAACGCTTAACAATATCGCCAAACACTATTTTTTTTGTATGTAAAATAACAGAAGTGGCATTGAAACATGAATCATGGAGACAAAAGGAAAATTCTGCTTTTTCCTATAGTTTGCAATATAGATATTAACCTATAGTTGCAATTTATTTCTGAGCCAGTATCAACTTTTGGTAGAATGTCTATAATTTGTACATATTGTGGTGATTTGAAATGGAAGGGAGAAAACCCAGGAATGTGTTGTAACAATGGAATAGTACACATACCTGCAATAGATATCCTCCAGAGCCTCTTTATACATTATTGACAGGTAATTCTATAAATGCATGTCATTATAGAATTAAGTATTTTAAAAGTCATGTTAGAAGATATAATAGGACGATGTATGAGAGGGTCAGAAATGAGGACATAAGGAAAGAATGTAAGATAAAGAAAGATGTCATTAATAGAATTAAAGTGAACACATTGAGATGGTTTAGCCACATGGGCAGAATGAATGAGGAACGCCTGACAAAGAAAATATACATTGCGGACAGGAATCGAATGAGAGGTCGGGGTCGCCCAAGTAAGGGATGGCATATCCATGGGAACGCTATTTTGAAAGGCGGAGATGTCAGAAGCATGAACAACAAATGAATATATTTAGGACAATGTATGAATGTCGACGAGGCGATGAATGTGTGTCAAGATAGAAATAAGTAGCGTTTGGTTCTCTCTGCCTACCCCGCGAGGGACATGGCGTGATGGTATGTATGTAATGCTTGCTTTCAAATGAAATTTTTAGGAACCACTAAAGAATTATGAGAGACCCCTTCAAAGGGGATAGAGTTAGATGTGTTACAAAGGAGGATCGAATTAGAAATGAATACGTCCGAGGTAGTGTTGGAGTCGCCTCTATTCCGTAGAAACTAAAGGCCAGACACCGATGGTACGGACACATTACCAGACGAAATGAGGATCATATAGTTAAACTCACACAGGATATCGCACTCAGTCCAGAAATAGAGGCCGTACATAGGCCACCTGGTGGACAAATATTAAGGAGTTGAGGGAGGAGCAACTAACCAGAGAAATGACGCAAGATGGAAAGGTCTCCGAAGGGCAAGAAAGGAAAGGTTATACCAGAAGGGCCGCTCCAGATGAACTGGGAAGAGGCAAGGAAGAAGAAATCTATATTTTCAAAACATTTCTGTATGTTTCATTTAATTAACAAATTATTTCACTTTCAAATTTATGAAGACAAATTTAAGAAAATAAAATTAAATAATTGCCAACAATCAATTACTTTATTCACATAAAAATATCATCATCATTATTCTTAGCGTCACAACTCTTGATGGGTCCTATCTGTGTCCAAGAATCTACTCCATACTGTTCTATCGTTGGCTGCCACCTTCGAGTTCTGCTGCCCCATGGCTCATGACTATGCTGATGTCCTGGTAAAGATCATAAAGCTCGGTGATATATATCTTTTACGCCATGTTTGACAGTCGTTAATAGGTACATAGGTATATTCTGCATAAGATTTTTCTTTCAAAGGCATCCACTCTGTTTTCATCGTGTTTTGTTAATATCCAGGTAGGTATCCGATAAAAATATATTACTACCAAATTCAACAAAACTTATTAACGTGGTAAGTTTTCTCCATATCTCTAACAATGTATATCTTTGTCAAAAACTTAATTGAAAAAACTTGAATCAAACTATAAAAACTATATAACCATATTGAATTGAACACATTTTCCTATTCTGACATATACGCATTGTCGTCTCGATACTCGACATACATACATCACCTAATAATAATAATAATTAAAGACTTTTATAGTATTAAAAATATAAAATATATAAAGGGAAAGAACACGGGAATCTCTTCGGTGACGGATCTTTAACCAGTTCAGTCGTTGCCTGCTCTCGGACATGTGGTCGAACTTCCTGAGTCCAAACACGTATCGAATGCAGACATTTTGTAACCGTTCGAGTTTGTTAAGTTGATCTTCAGTTGAATCTCAGCGTAGGCAACGTCAGCGTAGTCAAGTAATGGTAGCATGTGTTGTTGAGTTACGCGACATCCTACGTAGGCGATTCAAAGCGAATGCGAAGCGATCCGAACGGATACATGCGAATTCAAAGCGATGCGGTGCGACGCTGCGGCTCTGTCCTACGGGCACGCGAATCGTGCTTCTGACATTATACTTTACAAAAAAAAACTATGGCACCGCTTCCAATTCGCGCGAAAATATCAAACCAATTGATCGCGTTCGCTTCGCATCGTGCCATGTCACACCGTACCCTACTCGTGGTCGGTAACGCAGGACACTTCAATAGTTACCGACTGTTTGTTATTTTCGCGCCGCTTCGCGTTCGCCTTGAATCGCCTACGTAGGACGTCGCGTTAGAATGATTTTAGTCTTAACTGGTAAATAATTTTTAAGTCGGCCTCATACGTTCTCATTTGTTATTCAACAAACATACGACAAAGTTTAAGTATTAAATTTAGACTAAAATTATTATATTTATTTGTTTATAAATTTTTGGAAGACTAACAGCATATATATTACATCTAATATAATAATTTAACAGCCAATTAGAAGTCTCCGCTGATTGGCTATACTGTCAGTTACAAGTTGAAAAATATAACATAATAATATAATATGTTTCTGTAACAGATAAAGTTTCATCGTGAAACGGAGGTAAACATAAACAAGAAAAATAAATTATCACCGAAGAGAACATACATGATTTTATATTTTAGTGGTTACAGTTGGCAAAATAAATTATAGTATTAAAAAAATTGCACTTAGAATACATCTCGCTACTGTAATGCTAATCTGAAATACATCAAATTCTGGTGAATTAAATATAAAATGTCCATAACCAAACTATAGTACCGCTTTAATGTCTGCAGTTAAAATAAGAGTCTGCGAATGCTTGCTAAATTAACTGAAAAGGCGAATATCCTTATTTAAGCATAAAAAATTATACAATCTAAATACACATAACACACAATAGATGATCGAGTAAACATTTTAGTAATATCGTTTAGATTTAGACTACATGTTGAGTTTGCAAACATAATTTATCGGTCATTTGTTAAATGTCAAGTCAAATGTCAACCACGGTGTTGCCAGGATTTAAAGTACTAATTATTATTGGAGAGTTGCACGAAAAAATATTAATATTTATTACATGCTTATTTACAAGGAGTTTAAAATATCAATCTTTCTTAAATTAAACAATTTATTATTTTGTAAATTAATATTTTATAAGAATAACGTTTTTGTGCGGAGGCGACAAACACAGCAGCGAAAAATAAAGCTTGCTCCGTGTCATGGTTTGTGAAACGCAAATTAAGAAACTAAAAGAGAAGCTTCGTTTGACTTCTACAATAGGGTTTGCAACCTTTTTAACCACTTTGCGGATTATAGGCGTTTGATTTAGATGAAACTCAGCAATCTTCGTATTGCCTGTATAATTAAAAATGGTCCCTCAGTGTCTCCCGTCCCTTCGGAGCCTCCCGTCTTTCAATGCCTCCTGTCCCTAAGTGCCACCCGTCTCTTCAGTGTCTCCCGTCTCTTCAGGTCCTTTTGTACCTCCCGTTCCATCAATGCCTCATACCCCTCTTCATTTCCTCCCGAATCTTTCATCCCTTAAGACATTTTAGTAACTTCAGACCCCTCAGTACCTTCAGGTCGTTCAGTACCTTCAGACCGTTCAGTACCTTCAGACCCCTCAGTACCATCGACCG
Organism: Molanna angustata; assembly: GCA_963576475.1. Classification (NCBI taxonomy): domain Eukaryota; kingdom Metazoa; phylum Arthropoda; class Insecta; order Trichoptera; family Molannidae; genus Molanna; species Molanna angustata. The sequence continues at coordinate 9,905,366 of OY754987.1, read as the reverse complement.
CCGGAGGCGGTCATTTACCGCGCAGCGGTAAAAGCCGGCTGCAAGCCCTAGCTTAGAAGCTGAGCGAAGCGAAGCTTCTCAGCTAGTGTTTTAATAAAGTATATTTATAGTCCTTAAAATAATTAAGGAAAGGGTCAGTCAGATAACCAAAGTCACTGCCCAATCGATGAATTATATTCAACGGATTGTAAATATAAGATATTCATTAACCCTCTACTAGTTACAACCTGTTCTGGGGCTGTTGTTAAATAAATTCACGCAAATATTCCTTCTCTTATTAATTATTTGGTAAAAATCACTGACTGCAGCGCTGAAATTAAGGCATGGTGGTCGAAATAGGTGCTATTTTGGTCTGATGATGCTCACGAGGTCCAAGCTATTAACTATATAGGAAAACAAAAATTCTGATATACAAAACTCTTCTTTGACTTGTCGTTGTGTATGCAGCTAAATGCTGGTGTTTAACAAGAAAATGAAGAAAATAGCCTCTTGATAATAGAAAGAAAAACCCTGAGAAAGATTTTTGGCCCAGTAAACGATAATGGACTTAGGAGGATGCGATATAATCATGAACTACCAGGCATTATACATATGACGAACCCAACATTGTACTAGTCATAAAAGTATGTCGACTGCAGTGGTTGGGACATTTCAGCCGGATGAATGATGATCGTATCTTAACACCAATCCAGAGGGCAGAAAAAGTAGAGGCAGGCCCAAGCTAAGATGGCTGGATGACACAGAAGACGACATGAAGAGGATCAGAATAACAAACTGGAGGAGAGCCTATTTGATTCGTATTCCTTCATTGATAATAATAATATGGTTGAAAAGATACTTCAAAATACAGGAAATACCTTATAAGATTAATAAACAAATCAAATAAAATAAAAACATTACATGTTTTCTCAGAATTAAATTGGTTTAATAATAAGTTAAAGAGAACAGAATTGCATGCGCTTAATAACTCTATTTTTGAAATGAAGAAATATATGGCAATATTATAATACACTGTATTTAAACCATCGATTTATTGCGTTTAAAATATTCATATTTAATTAGCTAACCATTCATTTTAATATGAAAATCATTTGCAACATAATTGACGGTTGCTTTTCGTTGCTGAAAAAATATTTTCAAGGAATTTCCCACGAACATAAAACCATTTAAAACTTTGGCAACTCTTCATTAGGGTCATAAAAATTAAACGTATCGATAATTCATTGTTATTTACCTGTTACTAATCATTTTAAACATAAAAATATGTCTCAACTTCATCGCGGCATAATATCCAATAATGCGGAGTAACCAGAGACAGCTGCGCGGGTGTGCATTACCTTACAAAAGGAGAAACGATATAATCAGCAATGACTAGTGAACGTCATTGCTGATTTTTCTTGACAAATTTTTGACATCTCAATAGAGTCTAAGTTGGAGTTACATGTACCTACACATGAAGACACCGTAACAGCGAAGGAAAGCGGCATACGGGTGGCCGAGCACTGGAGTTTTCTATTTGATGGTTTTTCGGACATGGAAAGTAAGTAAGTTGGAATATTATAGGAGAACTAGGAACTCAAGGCACATACAGGGCTTACGACCTGTCATCGGCTGGTTTGCATGATCACTTTATGCGCTTGCGCAACGTTCACCAATTATGCCTTCTTATTGAGTTCCCTTTGATTTTGAATTTTGAAAGTTCTATATATTTGAGTAATAAGTAATCACCTGAAAATAAGACATTATTACTATACCTACTTTAATGCCTTAAATTCCGCCAGTATAGACAATTTAAAAAATGTGATTATGCTATATTATAATGTATTTATCTATATCCTACATATTAGGTTTTTATAAGAAAATATAGCAAAAAATCTAATACCTACTTATTCAATACAAATTATAAGAAATTTAAAAAGTACGGATAGGTAGTTATTACTAAAATTGTTACATTCATAAAAATTACCAATTTGTGCGATCTGTATCAACGTTGTATAACAGTGAACGAAGTAAATCTTTAAAACGATCTATCACAAATATATCTATAATTAGTAAAACGTAATGATTTAATTACATTCTGATTGGTCGTGTAAATTCCATTCAAAATAATTAACCATTCATCTTTATTGTAATAATGTAACAATTATAAGATATTGCAAAATATTTAATTCTTTAATGCCTTAGAAAAAATCAATAATTATTTCATTGTTATTTGTGCAATTCTTGAAATTGAGTGTTTTATACATATGTAATACTGATCTTACAGACTATTCATACCCTTCTTCGCAAATATAGAATACTTATTCTGTAAAATTTTTGAAAAAATAAGAAATATTATCTTAATTTTTAGATAGGTGCTGGATTAGAAATCCAGTGGTCGCGAGTTCGAATTTCGTTCACCTATAGCACAAGCATTTATACTTAGTTTAGAGAATGCGTGAATTTATGTGTATATGTGTAGGTAGGTACTTGTTACAAGAATATGTTCATTTAAAAAAAAATAATATCTGGCGAAGTTTGAAGCTTGAAGTTTAAATTCTTCTTTAAAGATATAACCAGCCAGAACTAAATTATGGAATACCTTACCCTAAGTGATCGAATATGACATCATTACGACAGTAATTTTATGTAGCTCCGGTTTAGAAAAGTGTTTCCACTGTAAACTCTGGTTTACCCGGCTCTTATACAGTGATAAAAATTAATAAAATAAACCCACAAAGTTCAGTTATACGTCTCACCACCCTACTTTTTCTTCACTTTTTAGGTGAGATGGTACTGGTGTATGGGTAAACACGCATGTGTCGTGCTTCATTTTATGATGTAGTACACACCCGCACACCCGTCGCTGGTAACCATATATTTTGGGAATTCCCGTGATGGTGTCTTAGAACATGGTGTGAAAAAGGCGAAATGATCGTCGCACGAAATGAAAATTTGTAGAAATTATTAATGTAGTTTTATTTTTGCCTACCTGTAGATACCTGCATTACAAATAGTTTTTAACGCAGATGCAAGGTAGGCGCTGACAAAAAATGTTACATAACACCTCTTCTTAATGAACTATACTGGTTGAAATGTCCAGAACGAGTGGACTATAAAATATGCCTGTAGGTGTGGAAATCGAAGAACTGAAAGTACTACGGGCGTGGTGGAGGCTCCCTGTTGCAGTCTGTTGTTCGTGGAGCTGCTGGGAGGGTAACCCTTGCTATGATTCACGGGCCTTCACGAGTGTGGTTGGACTCTTAGTGGCAGTGGTATGAAATATGCATGGTGGTAGTTCTTGTTTCGTCCGACGAGCAGCCGCTCCGGGGATGAACAGAACACTTTAGTTCTATAACGTTCCCTATGGAGTGGGGTAGGTGACTGCGACTTTTCCATAAATGTAGGTGTTTAAGACTCTGAACGACTTGGCATCCAAGAACTGTGTCAAACGAATGTTTCATAAGAAAGACAGCTGACATTGAGATCATCTGGATCACAGAGTACCAACTCTTTAAAAGAATTGGACAGAGTCAATGAGGCGGCTTACTATGATCTCAGTTTCAGTGAGAACAGACCATTAAAGTGGAAGAAATTGCCCCCTGACATACGTGGAGCTCAGAGCATTGACACCTTCGGTTGACTTCTCAAGACTGCCTTGTTTCGTAGAGCCAACAAATAAGCTAAAGCGCCCTTCGGGATGATCTTGTATCACTAAACGGCGCTTTGTAAACTCTATTATTATTATTAAATAATGTAGGTTTAATATTAATAAATTCACACATAGGTATGTCTTTTTCCTAGAATTTTATATCTACACATAAATAATTATTCTTTAGTTACGGTAATAGTTATCTAAATAGATATATTCAAAGATAAGTACAAACTTACTATGTACATAATATAAAAGATTGATTTGAATATTATTTAATGAGGTTACTATATCGAATCATCTATATTGGATAATTAGAAGGTATAGCAACAAGATACCGTCATACCGTGTCCCTATTGGCCAAAAGCAGAGAAAACCAAATGAAAATAACGTGTGATAATTATAATAATTAACTAACTAACTGGTTACTTTCTCGGAAATAAGAGAATCAATATTGTATGCTATGCAGACGACGCGGTCCTCATGGCTGATTGTGAAGATGACCTCCAAAGACTCCTGCACAAATTCCACATATCGGCGCAACAATACAACATGAAAATCTCCATAGAAAAAACAAAAAGCATGGTAACTTCAAAACACCCTGTACGCTGCAAACTCGTAGTCGACAATAAGACAATAGAACAAGTTATGCGATTCAAGTACCTGGGCGCTGAAATATCAAGCAGCAGTGACCTTTACGAAGAAGTCAGGGAACAAACGAATAAGGCTGCCGTTGTAGCGGGGTGCTTGAGAACTATTGTATGGAGAAACCAACACATGTTGAAAGAAAGCAAAATGAGGATATACAAGACCTGCGTAAGGCCAATAATGACATACGGCATCGAAACCAGAGCCGACACCACGAGAACAAAGAGTCTCTTGCGAACCACCGAGATGAAAACTCTCCGCCCCATCGCAGGTTTAACCATCCGAGACAGAGTACGAAACTCCGAAATTCGGAGGATCTGCGACGCTGAGGATGTCGTGCGATGGGGTAGAAACAAAAGACGCTACTGGAGAGATCACGTCGAAAGAGCGGATTCAGTGAGAGTGGTGAAAATAGCGGCAGACGAGATACCGTCAACCAGCAGACCCCCTGGACGACCGCCAAAGAGATGGAAGGACAGCTGGACATCCGCGTCCCAGGAGTGAATCCGAGAATAAACAGTACCCAGTACTAGAACAAGAAGAAGAAGAAGAAGAACTAACTAACTTTATATAAAATGACATGATTTATTTTAATTATTTATTTGTATGACTTCTGGGGCAACTGACAGGTATCTAATGTGTCAAATATTAATTTAACACGCACCCAATAACAAGTTGCCACATTCTGGAGACTTGTGAGATGTACCTATCCTCTCACAGATCCGAATTGAAAACACAATTCAAAACTGTGTCTCCATCGCGAATCGAACACGTCATCTTTCGTTCGGGTGTCAGCTACCTTATCAACTGAGCCACGACTGAAGTTTACCACCCATTCTGAATGTTGGCATACACGAATGTGTCGTGTTTACGTTTTACTGCACACCCACACACCTGTCACTGGTTACCCAACACTGTGGGATATGCCGTGATGGTATGAATGAATCGATGAAATAATAGGTACGCCACATACACAAAAATATCACGACGAAACTCATAGTAAGTAGGTACCTAAGCACTCTCTACATGATGCCTGTTGATAAATAGATGCTTAAAAACACGCTTAATAATTGCAAAATCAGCATAGGAAAAATTTATTTAAATTGAATTCTCACGCAATTCTTGCTTCTCTGGGCTGGTAAAACTGGTTAGTTGGAATAAATTGCCATATGGCAATAAATTGGCCACTTGCACAGGGTGCAAGTGGTTAGTTTATTATTATTATTTTTGAAATCATACCTAACACTCCACTATTTCACAGTAGTGGAGAGTTTAAAGAAATTCATTTTTCCAATCTATTTAAATGTTATCATTACAGCATCCGAATCGATTATGGGCGTGGCCGAATCATGCAGATAAAATATCTTTAAGACGTAATCTTGTAATACCAATCTCCGACTGTACCTACCTATGTATGTCTATTAAGGCCTATTGATTATAATGGCGTAGAACATAACACTTATATTTTATGCACAGCATAATAAATAGTCAAGTTAACTAGTATTAGACCTAATCTCGTTATATAGTAATTGACAACCAATTAAGTACTTATGTAACTTAGAGACACAACTACATAAGTATAGACTTCCTATATTAAGGCACTACCTAACTGATATTAAAATTTTATCTAAAATTATTTATATTTAATTCAGTTTTATTTTTAAGGAAGTAACTTTGTGGCGTCATTATAATTTTTATTTTATAATATATATAATAACTTGGTATACACCACTTTTGAGCACAAATAACTGTCGACCGGTTTCGAGAACGATGTTCTCATCTTCAGGATGACTTACGTACTAAATTAAAAATGAAAATATAGACTTAACCTAAACTAAAGATGTGGGAGGAGTCAATTCAAAAGTAGTGGGGCAAGCGACAACCCGGTGTTTAGGAAACGCAAGATATAAATTATTGATTAATATATTTATTATTATTATTTTTTTTTTTTTTTTTTTTTTTTTTTTTTTTTTTTTTTTTTTTTTTTTTTTTATTATTATTAATTTAATCTATGTTAATTTATTTGATAGGGAATATATTTAGTAGCGGACTATTAGGAAAATTAATTTGATTGTTTATTATATCCTGGTTATTGTTTATGCTTTTCCTAATTTCTAATATTTCTAAATCAGCTAATTTTAAATTTGAATGTCCTGTATGTAATATCTGTAAACCTGTATTAATGTCAAAATGATGATTAAATTCTATAAGGTGTTCAGCGAATTCTGAAAAATTATTATTTTTCAGACAGCGTAAGTGTTCTTGTGTTCTAATTTGAAAATTTCTATTTGTTTTCCCTATATAAAATTGATTACAGTCATTACAACTTAATTTGTATACTCCCGATTTTTCTAATTTATTTATCTTGTCTTTATTATTAAGTATTATATTTTTCAGTTTATTATTTGTATAGAAGGCTGGTGAAATTGTGTTCGGGATATTCTTTTTTATTAGATTTGATATATCATTGTTAAAAAATAATAATTTTCTCCATTTTTTATTGTTGTTATCCTCAATTATTTTTGGGTAAAGGTATTGGTCTTTAAAAGTTTTCTTTATTTTTTTGTTTAAAATATTATTGACAATTTCATCCTTGTAACCATTGTTACGGGCAATTTGTTTTATAGTGTTCAATTCTTTCAAATAATTATCTCTCGATAAGGGAATTTTTAAAAGTCTATTAATCATTGAATGAAAAAACCGGTCGACAGTTATTTGTGCTCAAAAGTGGTGTATACCAAGTTATTATATATATATTATAAAATAAAAATTATAATGACGCCACAAAGTTACTTCCTTAAAAATAAAACTGAATTAATTATAGCGAGTACGGCTAAAAAAGGAAAATTGTATAAAAAATTAATGATAAAATATAGACTTCTTTGTCTTAATATATATTTTCTTCAAGAGTGTTTAAAAAATTGTGTCATTCCCAATTATATAAACAAAAAGTTTAAATCCTCAACAAAATCAGCCATCAAAGCCAAAGTGACGTGGTTAAAAGAAGATTTAAAAAGTGTTTTCGGCAAGCGTAATAATATCAAACTCGATATTAAAATACTTCACATGGAACTTGGAAACTCTTTACATCCAATTGAATGGGAGCTGTTTGACGATCACGTAAGGTTCATTGCCAGTGTAAAAGCCTTTAAGAAAAAAGAAAATTTAGATAAAAAACTTACAAAGCTTAAACAAAATCTGAATAAGAACAAGAATAAAACAGATTTTACGCATCAACCAGAACTTTCCAACATCAAATTTTATGACAGAGTAATTAATTTGTCATCGCATATTTTTCAAAAAGAAGAAATGAATCTCCTCTCAAAAGGACTAAATCATAACCTACAATATAATGGAAATAACAATAAACAATTAGAACTGTTGGCAGCAGATATTAACGGCGCGTTGAATTACCAACATAAATCTTTCCACTATAAAAATATTGAAATATTAAAAAATATTAACACGGAGAATATAATACCTCAGAACAACTTTTCTAATAGTGAACAAAGACTAGCAAAAAATATTGCATCAACTACCCGTAGAGAAAACTTAATAATTACAAAAGCTGATAAAGGTAACACAGTTATAGTAATGCATAAAAGTGACTATGTAGAAAAAACCATGACTTTCCTCAGCAGTGAAAACTTCGAGATAATTAAGAAGAACCCAGTGAATAAATCTCAAGAACAAGTTAAAGACTCTTTAAAGCGATGTAAAAGTGATATTTTTGTGAATTTGAATAGAAACAATAATTTAATTTTAAGTAATCCACAAGTACCAAAATTATATAGTTTACTTAAGATACATAAAGTTGATAATCCTATTAGGCCAGTAGTATCCAACTGTAACTCACCTATTTACAAGATAGCATCGGCAGTTAACAAGGTATTTAACAACATTAATATTTTTAAACCGACATACACAATTAAAAATTCCTTTGAACTTGTAGATTACTTAAATAACTTGGAAATCCCTAATAATGCATTGTTAGTTTCGTTTGACGTCATTAACCTTTTTCCGAGTATACCAACTGTAGAATGTAAAACAATTATTAGCAATTTACTTAATTCTTCGGATATCGATAAAAATCTAGCCTATGACTTAAACACCCTATTCAATCTAATTTTAAACCAAAACTTTTTTCAATTTGACAATACTATATTTAAACAAAAAGACGGATTATCTATGGGGTCCAATACTAGTCCTTTGATCGCGGATATTTTCATGAACTCCTTGGAAAACAAAATATTTAATAGTAATAATTTATTATTAAAATATATATTTTGTTGGAAAAGGTATGTTGATGACATTTTTTGTATTTGGGTGGGTACAAAAAGACAGCTTAACGTGTTCCTTAACTTCCTAAATAAAATACATAAGAATATTAAATTTACATTAGAGATAGGTGAAGATTTAAGTTTAATTTTTTTAGATTTAACAATTTCCATACTTGATAACAAATTAGATTATAAAATTTACAGAAAAACCACATACACGGATTTAATAATACATAACTCTTCTAACCACCCCGTGTCACAAAAGATGTCAGCTTTTCATTAAATGATTAATAGACTTTTAAAAATTCCCTTATCGAGAGATAATTATTTGAAAGAATTGAACACTATAAAACAAATTGCCCGTAACAATGGTTACAAGGATGAAATTGTCAATAATATTTTAAACAAAAAAATAAAGAAAACTTTTAAAGACCAATACCTTTACCCAAAAATAATTGAGGATAACAACAATAAAAAATGGAGAAAATTATTATTTTTTAACAATGATATATCAAATCTAATAAAAAAGAATATCCCGAACACAATTTCACCAGCCTTCTATACAAATAATAAACTGAAAAATATAATACTTAATAATAAAGACAAGATAAATAAATTAGAAAAATCGGGAGTATACAAATTAAGTTGTAATGACTGTAATCAATTTTATATAGGGAAAACAAATAGAAATTTTCAAATTAGAACACAAGAACACTTACGCTGTCTGAAAAATAATAATTTTTCAGAATTCGCTGAACACCTTATAGAATTTAATCATCATTTTGACATTAATACAGGTTTACAGATATTACATACAGGACATTCAAATTTAAAATTAGCTGATTTAGAAATATTAGAAATTAGGAAAAGCATAAACAATAACCAGGATATAATAAACAATCAAATTAATTTTCCTAATAGTCCGCTACTAAATATATTCCCTATCAAATAAATTAACATAGATTAAATTAATAATAATAAAAAAAAAAAAAAAAAAAAAAAAAAAAAAAAAAAAAAAAAAAAATAATAATAATAATAATAATAAATATATTAATCAATAATTTATATCTTGCGTTTCCTAAACACCGGGTTGTCGCTTGCCCCACTACTTTTGAATTGACTCCTCCCACATCTTTAGTTTAGGTTAAGTCTATATTTTCATTTTTAATTTAGTACGTAAGTCATCCTGAAGATGAGAACATCGTTCTCGAAACCGGTCGACAGTTATTTGTGCTCAAAAGTGGTGTATACCAAGTTATTATATATATTATAAAATAAAAATTATTTATATTTTTTAACATGTTAAGAAGTTATATGTATAAACCTGAACCTCGCATTTAAAAATAATTTTTTCGAATATGTTAAACAGTGTCATTTTATTTTAATTTTATTTTATTTTATTTTGCACACAGTACATGCATACAATTATTAAAAGTAAATATTAAAAATACAAATATACCTATATGGAGATAACTACAATAACATTATCCTTCATTTATCTTACGTTATGAAGTGTTCAATTTCATTGAGTATATGTGATCTTTTGTTTATCTTTGATATTTTTATGATATATCTACATCGTTAGATTTTTTTACTGTTATTATATTCAATTAAAACGATATTTAAAAAAAATCTTTGTGCGTCGCAAAATACTGTCCGTCCGTAGGTAATGCAAGTACTTGTATGTACCTACCCGTCTTGATTGGGTTAAAAAAATTATATCAAATCGACGTGTTTTTTTTTATTATAAAAACTAGCCTCATAATATGAGAACATAAAAATAGAAATGTTTCTTTAACGCACGTATTTTGTATTTTGTAAAATTATTTTTTGTTAATACTCCTGAGCTTTGAAACTGTAAATAAATAGCTATGTGTTTTCTTTTAATTTTGTTAAAGTCAAAAAAATAAATCATTTTTTAGCATTTTAATCTAATATATCTACCTATTTATTTACTTTTTTAAGATAAGAAATTTGTCTCTCACAGAACATCCTTATTCGTAATCCTATCATGCACGGTTCAACCAAAATTTGAATCTCCATACACCGACATACCTATAGTTATACATCAATATGAAAATATGCCGCGATGCGGTTAATTCTTTCATCTATGAACTACAGTAACACCTCGAATTACTAACGTTAAATAAATAATATTGATACTAAAATTTGAGCTCTATAAGTGCAGTGTCTGAAAGGTGTTTTAGTGTTCTGGACTCTTCTTATATTCTTTATGTGTTCTTTCTGAGTTTTGCAAGGGGACGTTATTAATCCTCATAAGCATAACGTGTTGTGGTGTGGGAAGAATAGAGAGGAACGACAAGTAGAGGAACGCCAAGGAAAATTTGGCAAGATCTCACAAATGGTATTGTAGCTGCGCCCTGTCAGCGAGCTGCAATGTATAGGTATATCCTCGATGATTCTCGACAATTAACCACGATCGACGATCTCGGCCCATTGTCGTCGATCGTGCATATATTCTGATTATTCATGCGTTGATCGTTTAACAGAATAGAGTCGCGTTACCTAAATCTTAATTATTAGTTCCGACCCACGACATCACAAATGAATTAACTTATTATTTTTATTGTAATTTTATTTATTTCTAATATACCAGTGTTGATCATGTAAGTAGTTATTTTATTTCAAACCTTTCATCACTATAAATAATATATAATCAAATATTTAATGAACTGACATAGGCAATATCATATTTGGAGGTAGATGTTTTAAATTAAATAATAGATCACGTACATTTGTATCTAATACCTATAATCCCTTCTGAAAAAAAAATAGATTAAAATATGTACCCCCAAAGTATATAGGTATCTTTATAGACGAAAAAAGTAAGAAGTGAAAATAATAAACGATACATGGACGTGAATCAGACGAGAAATAATGTTGGAATGCCAAGATAGTGGAGTCAGGCGTTCGGTTCTCTCTGCCTACCCTATTTAACTCTTATTATCCTATCTTAAATATTTTTTTTTTTGCTTTTTGTATTTGTTTAATTTGTGTGAAATCAAGTGTACCGAAGTTGTTTTTTTTGCAGTTTGCCTTTGTGCTGGGGTCCCGGGTTCGATTTCCGGCAGACGGGAAATTTATTTCAAACTGTTTCTCACGCAAACCTTGTTTCTCTGGACTTGGAACACCGGTTGGTTGGAATAAATTGCCATTTGATAATATCACAGACTAATAATATAGTTATAGACACGACAAAGGCAGAAATTCTCGGATATACACCGCCACCAAAATTTGGTGGCAATCAATATAACGTATTTGAATATTTTCGGAATGGTTCGGAATAAAAATTGAAACTGTACTCAACAGTAATATAAAAAAGTACATATTGTTAACAAAGGGATTTAAATTTTAAAAGCAAATACTTTTGCTGTTAAGTAAAAGTGTCATTAATATCCGATTTATATTTTAATTTTGATTGTGTTTGGGATACCCCCGTTCCACCTCACTTTATGTACCGATCTCCTGGCCTAAAGTCGTAGTATGTCAGCTCTTTATATACTTTACTCTGTGGCATTTTTCAAATTTTTTTTTTATGTATGCAGGTTCCTCTATGGAAAGTGTTCCGTAAATATGGCAACACTTCCAACCTTTTCCTCTCCCAAAAATATATTGCTACCTACATGAGTAGTCAGCTGTATATACAATCGTCTACAACTCGTCGTCGTGACATCACTGACAGTTGAAGAAGTAAATTAGTTTCGATACGCTTGAAATATGCATATTTCGTGTCCTTAGTGTTGATCAATAAAATACTACGCGCCGTGCGCCCCTTTAACATACCCAAACCGTGTTTGGAAGTGGTGTGTCTTTTGCTAATATTTTATGTTGTGATATGGACAAGAGGTATAGTGATTGCCTTCCGTGAAGACCTCCCAGACGAACGAAGAAATTCGCCACCAGGTAGGTGCAATATTCCCTTCTATCTGTATCAAACAGAAAGTAAGAGGATTATTTAACATTTCCTGAGATATTTCAGGCACATTCGTAAAGTTAACAGATAGTGCACGATTGAATGAATGAATGTATGTATATGAAAAAAGGCCGAAACTAGTTTATTGAATTGGACGTGTTTTTAGCTATTTTTAATGTATCAATAAATTTAAATAAGATGTTATTTAAATTAATGGCCAATTTATGGATAATTTTTTTATAACTATTTAGTGTTTAATAAAATATTAATTTGGTATGCGGAGATATTTACATGTTGTGATGCAAGAACGGATAAAATATAAACTAATTACATCGTGTTTTTTAATGTTTCCTTTTGAAAGGAAAAGTATACCAAAGCTTCACTTTTCTATCCTGACATACGTTTTTGTTTTTTAATTTATTGTAACTCTACCACTTATTTACATATAGCTCCAACTTTTTAGGAATATTTCGTTTAGGTACCCATATATTAGTATCCTTCACTTACACATGTAATACCTATGTTTTTAGGTACTTTACATACATGCATTTAAAAATATATTATAAACCATTACACTCTGGACTGCGGCGTAGCCCAGGATGAGTGTCACATTCTGATGTGTCCACTTATGGGGTAAGTTTGCACCCCTGGAGACATAATTATGGGAAACGACAAGACGATAGTTGTAGTCGCCGTATACTTATTGAAGTAGCAGGGTTCGAACCAGCTGGACACGTAAAGTAAGTAACAAATAATTTATTTTAAGTTATAATAAATAACGTATCTACACTTTATACGGCAAGCATATATCAAAATAAACGTACCTTTATGGTTAAGATACCCATTACAACCCAAAATTAATTAAAAAAATATATAAAAATGAAAAAAAAACTTCAATCATTTAAATATTTATTTACCTACTAGCAAAAAAAGGGAAAATCAATTCCGAAACATATCAAAATGAAATCGATTAAACTACTGATATAAAATATAATGTTTCATAGTACGCCAAACGCAATACCCCATACACACTTGAGCATCACAACTAAGCCTGCACTATGTACATGATGCACGTTGAAAATATCAAATGTCAAAAAAACATAAAAAAAAATTGTGAAATTATAGTACCTACGTAACTCTCCACTATTTCAAAGAAGATGATGTAAAGAATCCAAGTGTTTTACAAATAAATAATGTGTTTTTTTTTTGTCGAAACCATGAAACAAGGATCTGTCAAAATCTCATAAAAAACGTCCGCAATTACTGTTGAATATTATGTCAAACAATCAACTACTGACTCAACAATATACAGACAAAAAACTGCCATAATTGATTCGGGTCTCGAACCCGGCATTCCCGTGTCGGAATTATCGTAGTGTCAGGCCATAACGGGCAGTCAGGTAGGGTCTCCGTCCCCATCAGGCAGGTACCCCCTGACGATAATTAGCCGACCTACAGGGGCGTCAAAAAGCACACCTCAAAACTAATTACCCAGAGATTTATCTCAATAAAGCTGCATATTCGAGATTCTGGACGGATTCTCAAACATATTTACGTCGGTATAAAGAAATAACGACAAAAAAGCGAGAATCGCCAACCATGACGGATTTTCAATTCAGTTTTGTTTTGATTCCACAATTTCTTAGCGATTTTTTTCAACAGGTATCGTATGAGTCAACAAGAAAGTATCATAGACACACACATACATACATACTATCACGCCATGTCCCTTACGGGGTAAGCAGAGAGAACCGAGCGCCATACTTCTCTATTTTTGCATACATTTCTGGCTTCCTTTACATCCATGCATCGTCTCATACATATGCTCGTCGATTGTTCAAACTTTTTATGTTTCATTCTTTCAAAATATCATTCACATGGTCATGCCATCCCTTTCTGGGGCGACCCCTGATATTCACTCCGTCTCTTACACCCATGTAGGTATATTTTTTTGGTCAGTCGTTCATCGTTCAGTCTTTCAATGTGTCCAAACCACCTCAAGGCAATCAATTTCATTTTACATATAATATCCTTCTTTATCTTGCATTCTCTCCTTATGTCCTCATTTTTTATTTTTTCATATATCGTTCTATTACATACCTACTCTTCTTAGTGATCTCATTAAGAGTATGTAATATATACATATACATAGTATGTAATATATACATAGGTAATTAATATTTACCATAGTAAAAACCAGAAAATATTCCAATTAACACAAAAATGCAAAGGAAGCACACAATGTCTTAAAAGAACTTTTCCTTTAAGTATTCAACACCTAAACGACGAAAAGCGACAAGACCTGATGCTTCCTTCACACATTCTGGCAAATCATTAAACAGTTGAAAACCTTTGTAATACACATTATTTTGTGTACCTGACAGGTTAATCTGAGGCAGTCTAAAGTCCCGCCGATTTCAAAGTGACCCTAAATTTGATATTCGGGATGCATTAGGTTTGATAGGTAGTATAGAGACCTCCTCATGGGAAAATTATTCCCAATTGAAAGCTTGACGATGTGTTTGATGCATTTTATTTTGTTTAATTAAATATTTTACAATTTACGCATTGATCTGCTAATTTTATTGAGGAAGTGTACAATGGTAATAATAATAATTGGGTGTTATTATTTGTTGTGCTTCGCTAATTGTTTTTAATTTCATTAGTAAATCTGCCAGCGCCGTTAAAATGATTAAGGTTTAATATTATATTGTTTTATTCATTTATGCTGAGTAATCCATCTAAACTAATTTGCTAATAATTTTTCATAAATGTTGATATTGAAAAACCGTTCCAAATGAGTTAAATGTCCAGGTACAGATATTGAATGTAAAAGTGTGTTGCGCGCCACCTAACCACCTCGGCACCTCACCTCACAGTTCTGTGTTCGGTCTCAGGTGTGACTAATAGCAGACGGCTTTGACTCTTTTGATAGACGCCGACATGCCGACAGGGTAACGTATCACAACAGGAGATCCTACATACACACATTCTTAATCTGCAATAGCTTTTTTGAAATTTTTTTATATTTATGTACTAAATTATGCCAACAAAAGTTAAATTTGTGGTAAATTTTAAAACAACACCACCACGCTGTTTCCCTATTTGGGGTAGGCAGAGAAAACCGAACGCCAGACTCTTCACTGAATCTACATTCGGTCCTTCCTCTTGTCGCCTTCCCCATGGACTTTGGCATGATGGAGGGTGGGTCTCATTGCTACCTTAGATGAAGTATTAGAGGTAGGTACTTATCTACACTTTTTTGAAAGATTTTTGGCCAAGTAAATGATAAATGGACTTTGGAGGATGCGATATGATCATGAACTACATGCATTATATGACGAACCCAACGTTGTACAAGTCATAAAAGTACGTAGACTGCAGTGGTTGGGACATGTCAGCCGGATGAATGATGATCGTCTCCCCAAAAAGGTTCTCAATACCTATCCAGAGGGCAGAAGAAGTAGAAGCAGGCCCAAGCTAAGTTGCCTGGATGACACAGAAGACGACATAAGGAGGATCAGAATACCAAACTAGAGGAGAGAAACTAGATTAAGATATATAGAACTTTCAAAAATTGGTACGACAGGGAACTCAATAAGGTATAATTGGTGAACGTTGCGCAAGCGCATAAAGTGCAGGTCGTAAGCCCTGAAAGTGCTTGAGTTCCTGGTTCTCCCATAATAATCCATCTTCGTATCTATTGAGATGTCAAAAAAATAAAAATAAATGTATTCAATTTTAGTAAAATTAATGTGTGATTCGTTTCCTTGACACCTCCTCATACAATTAAGGGTCGATATTTAAAAAAGAATAAGTCTAAAAAGGTAGTTATCATCCAATGTATCTAGGTACCTACCTATAGCAGACTTATAGATACAAAGTATAAATCATAATAGCAGGTTCAAATATTTTTTGGTAATACGCTAACATAATAATTATCTCAATACCAACTTTGAAATAATAGTACGATTTACCGATCGATAAATGTAACAACTGAATAATATCACATATTGAACGAAAACAAACTTTATCAGTTTCAATATTTTATTAATAACATCATGTCATAGATACTATTGAGGCAGATTGGACCGAACACCACACCCTCATATATTTTCAGACATCCATCGCTTTATTTACGTAATAATAATAATTATCGAATACCTATCTTCTTCTTCTTCTTCTTCTTCTTCTTCTTCATCGCTTTATTTACGTAATAATAATAATTATCGAATACCTATGTAAATTTTTAATGTAGTAGGTAGGTACCTACATATTATTGGTTAACCGGGAAATCAAGGCAATAGGGCTTACGACCTGTAGCCTTACTCTTGAAACTCGAATCCGATCCCGATTTCAAATTTTCATTTAGAACTTACCTATCTGTCGCCTGCGTACATTCAAATGAACGACTATTACCTACTATTAAAACATACCTACCTACCGCATTCATTCTCCGTTACAAAGGTAGGTTATTAGCGAGTCGGATCGCATTGGGGTCGGATTTACAGTGGAGAGTAAGGCCGCTGTCATCGGCTGGTTTACGTGATCACTTTAAACGCTTGCGCAACGTTCACCAATTAAGTATGCCTTTGAGTTCCCTTATAAATTCAATTTCATTTTAGTTTATACATCTACTATATTTTTTTTTATTTCATTATAGGTAGGTATATGATGTGTGCAATGGCGGGCATATCGCCATAAGGGTATTTCTTTCATCTAACTAAAGAAACGTGAGGCCATTAATAGTATAGTGGTAGGAATATTTAATTTATATAAAAAAATAACTAGAACATAACATTAATATAACGTAACGTAATGTAACATTAACGTTATATTATAATATAACGTAGTATAATATGAGTACCTATATAATGTTATATTGATAACATAACATTATTAAATGTAAAATCAAATCATCAAAGATGGAGAGAGGTAGAGGTATTATTACTCATTCATTCCATATTTTTGATAATGTTCAAGGGCCCTTTCGTACTAATTTGTATTAAGGCCTAAAACAGCGTTAGAGTGCCCTTTTGTAATTTTCGCATGAGGGCCCTTATCTTCCAGTTAAGCCACTGTAGGTATGGGCTACTATTTCACTGGTTCACTCACATTGAAATATAACTGTTCAACAATTTATAAGTAATATGTATATGACTGTAGAAATTAGACGAATCGCGCTCGCGAATCAATGGTTGAATACAACAGACGCAAACAAGCACAATTTGCACATTTCTGAAACACAATGTCAATTTCGCAAATTCAAACTAAGCCGTGAAATAAAAATAATTTATCTTATAAGAATATTCAACAAAATGGTTGGTAGTATTTTGTTTAATTTCATTTTCCTAATGTTCATCTTCTGTCATTAGCAGAGGTGCAATTAGGTACCTGTATTCGTGGTGGTCGCCCGGGGCTCACATTTACGAGGGCCACTAGTTATGAAGAAAAACACTTAATCAGTTGCTCAACGTAAACCTATCTGACATTAATGACAGTTTAAGTGATAGAGAGGTACCAAATACACATGTTTCATTTTTATATTTTATAAATTAATTTTAACATGAACGAGAGAATTTAAAAAAAAAATGGGATCCCCCTTTTCGGAGTTACAAAATATATAAATAACGAATGAATATTATGCAACATACCCTGGGTATACGGATGTACAAAAAAAATGCACGCAAAATTCCCTTCTAATGTATGAAACACGAAAAAATATTGTACCTATATCTAATACCTATGTGATATACAACATTTTTTCGCGAAGAAAAGGTAAAATTAAGATTATTTTTTAATAGCAAGAATAGGAGTAAAAATGTTATGATACAAAAAACTCAGCCGGTAGATTTTCATATTCTCTTTCGATTGAAGTAAAAATATACTTCATAGGCCTTGTAGTTTTTTGGTTACCTACTTACAATAAAAACATAAAAAAACCGTTTTACTAAAACTAATTATACAAGAAAAGTATTAAACAAATCCGAATTTCAAAAAATTCATGCAAATAAAAAATAAAGATGTAAATACAAACTGTTCTCTATTTCAATGACGTATCTTTTGAGGGTACCTACTGGGGAAATTATTATCAAAATATACTATATTATAGCCTTCTCATAGAATAATAATAGTATAGAATACTCTTTAGCCTGCAGTAAACGCGACTGCTTTATGTTGACTAATTTGGTCAACATTTTGCTACGAGCATTCAATAATAATTTGGCCGTCTGCGTGATATCTACGTTCTCCAAATAGGGATTTTTTTAACTGCTTGCAAAATTATTTACGCAGTCATAACGATACATACGAACAATGTCTACCAGCAGTCATACATATATCTACACGAGCAGGCCTATAAAACGGCTTCACTTTTTCAGTGAGGTATTGTATGCGAATGAGTATTCTATAGTTTTATTATTATTCTATCAGCCTACTATAGCCTCTTAAGTTCAGAAATAGAAAATTGTTAAATTTTATCAAAATATCAATGAATCAATCTCGGAACAGTAAACATGCATTGTCATCAGTACATACAAAATTAAAAATTATGCCACCATTTTTTTCTTCGCATTAACCACAAATACTCCTAGTTTTATACTAAAATGATAATTTAAAATAAATTTAACCATGCCGCCTCTGGGTAAATGAGGCTAAAAAGGAATGTCGTTCTTTCGCGGAATCATTTTGTAGCCATTATAATCAAAGCTTAAAATATTGTATGGTATTTTATACCTACATTTTTTTTATTGTCAAACTTAATCATCACACTAATAAGAACACATAAATATACTATTATATAGTGTTCTACGTTTATTCTCGTTTTATCTACATTCACGTCCATGCATCGTCTCATACACGCTCTTCTGTAATTTTATTCTTACTTCTAACGTCTTCATCTTTCAAAATTCCATTTATGTGACCGTGCCAACTTTTCCTTGGCCGACCTCTGCAATTCGTTCCTCTTTTATCAGCCTCATATACTTTTCTAGCCAGACGGTCATCACCTAAGGGCATTAATTTTCATAAGTGAAGTTAGAGAAAAGGGTGTGAAAATAGGTAGGTACCCACCTAATTATAATGGATATTTTTATTGTAGGTATCTAATGCTATTGTGTTAGCACTAAAAATAGCGAAATATTTCACATCCTATCTTTCTGTTAGTATATGTTTGTATTGTGAGTCGCGATAGCGAGATGCAGCACTATCGCAAATTTGTACTAAATTAAAACCTTAAAAAAGGTATTTTAACGATATTTTGATTTTCATAAAAAAAAAATTCTGTGAACCGAATTCATTCGATGCTTTATATTGAGGGTAGGTAGGTTAAATAAATCCGCCTTGCCTTAGTAATTTTTTGTGTATGATAGAATAAGAAATGAGGATATTAGACGAGAATGTATGATTGAAAGAAATATCGTTAGTAAGATGAAAATAAATGCCCTAAGGTGGTTCGGCCACATAGAAAGAATGAGAGATGACCGTCTGACAAAAAAGTATACAAGGCTGATAAAAGAGGAATGAAAAGTAGAGGTCGGCCAAGAAAGAGTTGGCACGATCACATAGGTAAATGGGATTTTGAAAGATGGAGATGTTAGAAGTAAGAATAATAGAAGAGCGTGTATGAGACGATGTATGGACGTGAATGGAGCGAGGAATGTATGTCAAGAGAGAGGAGTCTGGCGTTCGGTTCGCTCTGCCTACCCCAAATAGGGAAATGTCGTGATGGTATGGTATGGTTAAAAATAAATATATTTTTAATATAATCACAGATGTTTCAAAACCGTGGTCTCCGGTCGTGAAATCGTAAACAAACAAACACAAAAGACCCAGTGAAAGACTAAATTTGTCCACAATGGGACCTTTCTTTCAACTCAATGTAAGGACGACGAAGCGATAGGCAACAAGACACTTCATCAGTCATTCTCTGTCTATCCTCTTAGGTGTTCCTTTGAATTTTGGTAAGGTTTATATACATACCTAAGTGACCGTGACAAATTGATTCACATGTTTCGCGTTGGGAACGCAGGCCCTCAGTTTCCTGCGCCACCCACATGGACCAAAGTTTGACTAACCCTGATTAGTCACGGTGGGATGTTTTGGAAAATACAAAGACGTGTTTGAATTTTTAATATGTTTTTGAATACTTTGAAATATAGTCATTTTGGTTCGGAACATACTTACATATACCTAGTTTCATCGGCAGACCCTCAAGGGAAAATTAATGTCTTGATATCTAAAGACCAGGTTTTATAATGAAAAGGATGTGGTTCAAGATAAAGATGTTTTTTTGGTAAATTTAAAAATAGGGTATTCCATAAGACAATATGCTACATCCAAACAAAGCTGTGTGGAATCTTAAGAGCGCATAATATATTGCTAATTCTAGTGACTGAAAAATTATCATGACGTTCAGATTTTCGCCACATGTTTCTATACTAACAATTAGTTTGGAAATTCGCCGATAGATGTCGAAAAAGAAACCATTTGCATGGATTTCTTCATACATTTTTCGTAATATATTTTTTTAAATTTTTCTAGGTGTTTCCCGAGAAAATGAATATTTTTTCCGTAATGTATATAATTTTATATATCTATAGACACAAAATCAACAAAATCGGCGTTGTAGGCCACTTGTAAACAATTACCAATATTGGATTTAAATTTAGTTATAGTTTTTGTCAAATACATAACTCCAGAAATCACGTCGCTTGGGCTGCGCAGAGCAACTATTTAGGGTATTACCTTCATTGGAAGGAATCTATATATTTTGATGTATTGTTAAACGTTTTCGCTTAGATCACTAAACATTGTTTTCAAAATGTCTATATGATTATTATTCTACAAATACCATAAATTTCTACTTACTTGAATCATGGTTGAATCACGATTCAATTGAACCCGGTTCAAAGTCTTATTCCACGTTCAACTGAAACCTTATATATAAAAATATTTGAACCCTAGTCCAGATGATCTCGATTTTGAGCTCTATTTCATACGACGGCACCGAATTTAGTTTTGTTTACTTGATTGTGAAATGTCAAGTTGAACCGGTGTTAAACTATTCCCGTCGCCGGTTCAATTGGACATTTGTGTTTATAAATAAGAAAAGTAATCAAAATTTGGTCGTCAGTAATATAAGCCTATATTTTTATTGATAATTTTGGCGTTTTAATAAAAAAGATAATAAAATTCGGTTAAAGTCCAATGTGTTGCTTCGTACAGTCATCGACCCACAAATCTTGGAAACGATCGAGGTCTTGTGAATGACAAAGAACTTGGGTTGATAGGTAGACCTTTGTATAAAACAAAGGATTTATCAAGAAACAAAACAACGAATGTTGAGTAAGGAAGGTGGTGCCAATGATGGCGTCATATAATACTTAATACAGCGATGAAAACCTGTAATTTAGAAGCAATTCAATTCATACAACAACAGTCAAAATTATTGTGCCTAATTATTGCTGTTTAGGTATGACTATACTCACAGTGCAGATATTGTTACATTAATAAGTGGGTAAGGATCCGCGAAAAAATTAGCTCCTCTACTGGAAGAAATGTATTTTAATCCATTTCTCACGTAAATATTGTTTCTTTAGGCTAGCCATATGGGAATTTCCTCCAACACAGGTCAGTTGGAAGAAATTCCCATACGGTATTAAACTAGCCACTTTCGCCGGGTGCAAGAAAATGTTTATTATTTGGTAGGTAATAGCTAAACAGCAAAATGATTTAGCGGCTTTGCGAGAAAATTTAGCCGATCCGCGAGAAAATTTAGCTGATCCGTGAGAAAATTTAGCTAATCCGCGAAAAAAATTTGCTGTTCCGCGAAAAAAATTAGCTGATCCACGAAAATATTTAGTTGACTCCCGAGACAAATCAGCTGATCCTCGAGAAAATCTAGCGCAAAAACTCCTAGAAATGTGGACGTTGCAAGTAAATTTTTGAAAATTCAACCCAAGAATGAATATCTCATAATTTGTACATACATATATACATACATACTGTCACGGCATATTCCACAATGTAGGGTATCCGACGACCGGTGTGCTGGTATGCACCTTATAAAAAGAAGCACGACATATTTTTTTTATTATTTTTGTCTCTTTTGTCATGGTTACTTTTTTTGATATTGTTTATATTTTTATCTATCTTGTTTATATTTATTCTTCATATGTATGTATAAAAATGTAGTAGTAAACCAGTTAATAAATGATTATACTAAATGATTAATAAAAAAAAAAGATAATATGCGTGTATGCCCCCAAACTAGTCTCGTCTCACCTAAATTGGCGACATTCGTAATGGGTGATGAACCTCAATGCTGAACTTTGATGTGAGATGATAATTTGCCTGTTGTATTTTTAATTACCCGGTTCTTACAGGACACCTGACAGTCCCCATATGCGGAGCGGGTGGTGGTGGAAGTAGCGAGTTAAGGGACACCTGAAAACGGTCATAATCGAAAATGTGCCAATTGATGAACAATCCAAGATAAATGAAATCTCACAATATATTAGCAAAAAAATTGTAATTTTGCTGCAGTTGATCGTTTTGTTTTATCAACTGGGGACTCATTATCACGGGGCCCATTTTTCAAAATATATTTATCACTTAAAATTCCTATTGGTGATACCAACGCGAGATATTAAATTATGTACTTAGTGGTCCGCGAAGTCCTAAAGTTTTAGAACCACTGATATAGATCAAAAATTATTAAGCGTTAGATGTAAATTTTGACTATCTGACGTCAATTGTAGGTATAGCAAATACGATAAGTGAATCTATAATGTCTGGTTAGTAATCAACCATTACTTGTATTCATACAAGACTATTACCTTCAATGAAGTCAGACATGAGACAATATTCAAGAATCCACACTAGTGATGAGCAAATGTAAGACCAGATTGTTTTGGTCTTTCGTAGTTACCTACATGGTCGTTTGGTTGTGGCCAACTTTATACTACCTACATAACTACATACGACGTCCAGCACTCTAATAACCAATATTATCTTCTTTTCATGAAAATTGTAAGCTGAATGTCTGTCGATGTACCCCTTTTAATAAAATAAAATAAAATAAAATATCGATTATTCTATCTATCATCCACAAATGTTAATAATCCATGAATGCATCAGTAGCGGAATTGCTCATAGAAGCCGAAAATCTTGGCTTGCCTATGAATATTAAGTTAAGAAATTTATGACCCAATATTTTTTTTATTCTGTTTTATTGAAACCATACTACAAGATTAAAAATTGAACCGTATGTAGATACGATGCTTGTTAGGGCCATAAATGTAAATATTATTTTGGCTTGTGATTTTAAAATATCTTCATTACCACTCGAACAACGATGAACATGATGCTAAAAAACATTCATTTTTCGAAATTTCCTTTCAGGGTTTGCCTAGTCCGAAGGATCTAGGCACGCCCCTGGAATGCATTATTTAGTTATGTACCTACTTAATATCCTGTTTTTATTAGTTATATACATTTATACCATCACGGGAAATCCCACAACGTGGGGTACCCAGCGACAGGTGTGCGGATATAAATCATCTTATAAAAGGTAACATGACACATACGTGTATGCCCACACTCTAGTCAATACTCAGAATGGGTGTTGAACCTCATTGCCTAACTGTGTGAGATGTTATTTTGCATGTTGTATTATCGACTAACCAACTCTTACAGAACACCCGATAATTATCAAAATATAAAAGAGTGGAAGCACTATTTTAAGCCGGTGCTCTTCAGCAAAAAACATACCTATACGAAAATTGAAAATCATAAATTTCCAGAACGTGAGAGCATTTCGAACGTATCATTGGTAAAAAAAAAATAGGTAAACAAATCAGATCCAGGTTTTGCATTTATCATTTTTATAATAAGTAGGTACCTACCTACCTACCTACTTATATCAATATGACGATCTTACCTAGGTACCTATATCCTGAAAATACTGAGTAGGTATACGAAGTTTCATAGTAGGTAGTTAGGTACGCCATATAATTTTAACCCTGTAGCTGTAGCTATAACATATATTTTTTTTTATCAAAATGGGTAGGTGTATAGGTATTGTACCTATTTAAACTTACAGAATTTATTTGTTCGTTCGAATTGTTTAAAAACATCATTAACATTCAAGACTATTAGTGTCGCTATGTAGATCTTACCAGATTGTCAATAATGGTCGTAGACACGCGTACCCGAAAGTCGTAAGAATCAATAAAGAATTAATAGATAAATATTTAATCCATAATGAACCCATCAGGCATGGTCTCTACATCTAACATGTAGGTAATTTACCACCCACAAACATAGTATAATGACGTATTATTATTAATAATATAAAACTTTCATGTCGGCCGAAAAAAGTCATTATATATTCAAATTATAATACCTATGACGACTCTGTAAAGAAACAGGAAACGTACCGCATAAATGACAACCTTATTAATGTAATAAAAAATGTTATTCTTTGCCCGATGTTAATTTTTTTTATGACTATTGCAAATTGGGACATATTTTATTGTTGTATCATCAGTACTGTGCGTTGTCGCCTATTTCTTTGCCGCAGGGGTCGACAAACTTTTATTTTTATTATTTTTTTAATTGTTTATATTTTTTTACTTGACGACCCAGAACAGTGTCCTGGCGATTACTTATCAGGAGCGCCGACCCCGACTAAGACGGGATAAGGGCAAAAAAGAAGAAGAATTTATTTGTATTTTTTTGTACATATTATGCAATGCAACCAGATGTAAAATAAGAAAGGTACGAAAATGCTAAAATGAACTACAGCAAAATAAGTTATAAACGTTTTTTATTTTTTATATTTATTAAAAATTTTAATGGAATTTCATCAAGAACTTTCGATCAAATAATTAAATCTAAATAAATCAAATCCCACCAATTGTTTTCTATCACTGTTGCATTCGTTCTAACTACTTGCTCAAAATCATTGCAATAAAAATAATTATCGCATAGTCCACTCGAGAGTGCAAGGTCCATTTTCGTGTGCACTTGCTTCAATGGACCGTTTCGAATTGCCCGTAGCTTTCGAACAACTGCGCATGGCGAATTGCGCACTGGTGTGACTTAACATGATAATATTTCGCCAGTAGGTAGGAAGTACCGTTCTGTCAAAAAAATAATGATTTGACAAATAAATCGGCGATGGTTTGTAAAAAGGACCGCTTTGTTCGTAAAGAGCTCGAATAACCTACTTTTGATTTTTGACGAATGTGCAGAATTTGAATCGGTCCATTTCGGGCGAGTGTCTGAAATTGGATCGGGAAAAAAATAATTATTTGCCAAATAAATCGACGGTTGTGTGTAAAAAATGACGCTTTGTTCGTAAACAGCTCGAGTAATTGCATTTAATTTTCGATGAAAGCGCACAATTTGAATCGGTCGATTTCGGACAAGTGGCTCCGATTCGATACGGGATAATGAACCCAGTTGATTTTTGTCGTAAATTTTGCATCGTGGAATTTTGATCATTTTTGATATTTGGCAATAATTATGATTTTTGTACCCGAAACTTTTTCCGTAAGATTGTTTTACACTAATTTATTGTCGATTGAATAATTATCATCGATATGGTTTAGCTACTTGGAGAGAGTGAATGAAATTTAAATCTTCTTCTTCTTCTTCTTTTAGTAGACCTGGTGGTCTGTAATACAATAACTATGCCTCCTGATATGACGAAGTCCAACTATCCTTACATCTCTTGTGTGATATTCCGGGTAGACGGCGACCAGAAGGGATTTCATTTGCTGCTATAGGTATACTTACCTACGCAAGTCTATTACTGCCCATTCTGGTTACATGGTACTTCCAATGTCTTCTTCTGGATGTCCTTTATTTCACATGTTTTTTTTTGGAGAGTTTTTCCAGTAATTAACCTTAGAACCTTCATTTCCGTTGTCCTTAGGAGCCCCTTGATTCTTACAGTGTCTGGTCGCGTTTCCACAGGGTTCGTCACGATCGGACGCACGCATGTCTTGAAAATGGTATGACGATATTTTTAGGTTGGTTAGAAGAAATTGCCTAATGGCAATAAACCGTCAGTGTGCAATATTACACAAAGTAGGTACACAAAGTTAAAAAGATAAATAAGACATATTCAAAGCGGACTAAATTTTAAATAGGTATCTATATCTAATTTATGAATTCAATGAAAAAGTTTTGCACTGATGTCAAAACTGTCGAAAGAAGAGGAAATCCCTAGACAATGGAATGAATGACACGTATGAGACGATAATATATTATTTGATGCAGATGAGACGAAGTGCCAGCCAAGATATAAACTGGAATTCGGTTCTCTCTGCTTACCAACATTAGGGACATGGCATGATGGTATGAATGATTTAATGAATACACTGTTCTTAAAAGCATTGTATTTGGTACATATAATATTATCCTAGAAACATTTTTGTTCAAAGCATGACCAGCCTCGTGTTACACCTTTATTAAAAACGCACTGCTTGTTATTGTTGCCTGTTTTTTTTTCGATTACCCGGTTCTTACGGGTACACCCGTTAACGATGATAATTGAAAAGAATGGAAGCACTATTCTAAGCCAGTGCCTCACATCACAAGAGATTTAGTAGACGAGAAATATATTACCAATGTAGATACCTTAAGCAAACATAATATAATATATATTTAAAATAATTTGTCAGATGTTTAATTGGGACTAGGAATTCGAAACATTTTTTTTTGTAGACATGTCTGTCAAACGTTAGCGTCCAAATGTCTACACAGAATACCACGACATCTTTCGGTGTTCGCCGACATGTGTTTTCGGTAATAATATATTTAAACGTTTGTCCATTAGCGAACCAAAAAAAAAACTATATAATATGTTGATACGGTCGAATGATATGTTCATTATCTGTCGACGTATATACAGTCGCACTGGGGCGCTGCTATATGTATTATAAGCACGGTAGTAGGTATTCCAAGAACGACGAAAAAAAAATGATTGAAAGCACCTCCAGATAACTGGAATTTGAGTGTGAGAAAAAGAAAATATGGACGGATTTGAAGGAGTCTATTGTCAGTTGATTCAAATAATATGACTTATGCAGGCCTCAGCCGGTTAGATATCTGACTCCTGAGCCGAAGGTTCCGGGTTCGACTTCCAGTACCTATAGAGACACAGTTTTTAATAAGTTGTATTGCTTTACAGGCTCAAGCCTAGCGAGGTTGTTTATACAAAAGGGTTATGACCAACGCTAAAACTTCTCACTACCAAGTTCAAATTTTGTATTGAAAAATTTCAGCATTTTCATGAAATGAGTTTATATTTTTTTTATTTAAATATTTTAGTATCAAAACTTGATAATTCTTCAATGCCATTATAAGAAAGCGATGTGCCTCTTTTACAATTTGAAAATAAAAATATCAAATTTAAATTTTTCTGAGCTTGGAGTCACTTTGAAATATTTGACAGTTAAAAAAATTAAGAAGCACTGATCAGATATTCTTTAAATTCTAATGGAGTCTAAGCGAATACTAGATATACTTACAAATATGTATGCAAAATTTGAAAAGAATCGAATGAGTGCTTTAGTCTTTAATCGATAAAGTAGAATAAACACGCCGTACATAGCATATAACACAGATACATTGTGATGAAACTTTCAGAATATAATTTCAGCATGATTCTAGTTGGTTATCTGCAATTCTAAACAAACACTTAAAACTGCGAATTCCTTACTCACCACTATATACCCTTGGGGCATTGAGGAGTACAAATAGAATATATGGGTACGTGTACATATGTACTTATTCCTATTCATTTCTATCTAATGTACCTATAGATAAATATACTTATTTTTGTAATTCATTTGCAACTATTCTACCACCTCGGAACGGCCTGCCTTAGTGAGGCGGTACAAATCAACTAATTCGTTTGTAAATATTTTATTTTTTGGTATCTGTAATTAAAAAATATTCATAATAATGGGTTTAATTATGAAAACAAACTAAAATTTTAATTGAATTCTAATTTATTCATTTGATGTCCTATTTTTGCTATTTTGAAGATTGAAAAAAAAAGGAAATTAAATGACAAAAGAACATCACTAGTGTACATATTAAAAAAGGTTTTAGTTTAAAGTGACAGTTCTGCTGAACACATTTTTATTTTTAATAATGACTTTAATGCTGATTAAAATTTTAATTAGTCTTGTATTAGTATTAGTATTTTAATTGGAATTCAACCCAATATGTAGGTACTTACTTATTTTGGTTCTTTTAAATAAAATAAAAAATACGTGTGCTGATATAAAATAACATAAATATCCTTGTGAGAATATTATTAGGACAATTGGTAGGTATATACCTACATCATATGAACAAAACGATATTGTCTCGAAGCAAAATTAGACTTCTTTGGATAATTTATTTTCACGCATCCCATTTCGAAATTTAAATAATACGCAATCTTATTTTCTATATCGGAGAGCGTTACCGTGTCAATCAGTCATGCAGATACAGATCCGAAGTATTAATAACAGTCTACAATGAGAATAGAAACAATAATTTCTAACCATCTCTCAATCTGTTGCTTGGTAACAACAATAAATCGAGTTAAATTTCGTTTTTTGACGGGCGCACTAGCTAGTAAATGTACACTAGTGGTATTAATTTTGGACTATATTATTTATTTATTTATTTGTAACTGGTTGAAGTTTCCAGAGCAATTTGGCTACAAATTTGTTTGACGAAATTTAATGCTTTGAATAACCTAGCACCACAATACATTCAAGAGCTGTGCCAGATTAAAGAGCTATCTGGGAGGCATCTCACACTTAGGTTTTCTGGATCACAGAGTAACAACTCCTTAAAGGAGTTGGACAGGTCCAACAAAGCGACTTACTATGATCGATGGTTTAGTGTTAGTGGTCCTATAAAGTGGAATAGATTGCCTCCAGATGTCCGCAGTGCACAAAGCAAGAGCACTTTCTATAAAGGACTGAAAACGGCTTTGTTTCGTAGATGAGCAACATAAGAATATAAGCGCCCCTGGAATGATCCTGAATCATTAATCGGCGCTATGCATACAAATTATTTATAATTATTATTATTTGTACACTGTCGGGCTTATTGTCAAACAGTAATATCTTCCTGTCAACCAGTTTATGTTGAATATCTATAAAACACAGTGTGCACCTATTACAGCAATAAGGTAATCACATGAAACGAAAAAATAAACATTGGAAAAAAATTAATATAAGAACAGTTCTCAGCAATGATAGGAAATGAAAACAAAATGATGAGGAAAGGAAGAAGAAATCGGGTATTATCAGATAGATAGCTTTGCTTTATGACTTCTGAGCATATCCTTTGTCAATGATTTTTTTTTTTACAAAATGTAATTGCATCTAGATAATCTGTACAAACCAAACAAGTTCAATAGACTTCAAATTGATATAATATTTGTAGGTTGGTACTGTGGTTGGTACCTACATTGCATTAGGAGCTGATTAGTTTTTCCATTAACATCCATCTATTTATTCTTTACGATTTCATCTGTCAAAACTTTGAATTTGCTCTATCGTTCTGAAAAGGAGTTTTTACTCCTCACTAATCCAGGGGGATATAGTGGGGAGTTATGATTACGCAATTTTTAAGGCTATTTTTTCATTGCAGATTATCAACAAGTATCATGCTGAGATTGTATTCTGAAAGTTTCATCACAATGCATCTGTGTGTGTGTGTGTGTGTGTGTGTGTGTGTGTGTGTGTGTGTGTGCTATGTACGGCATGTTTATTCTACTTTATCGATTACAGACTAAAGTACCTACCCATTCGATTATTTTTAAATTTTGCATTTTTGTATATCAATACCTACTCGCTTAGAATCCATTAGCTTTTGAAGGATATCTTATCAGCCTTCCTAGGCAACGTGACATTTAGCTCAAGAAAAGAAACGAGAAAAGATAACTTACGTGACTGGCAACTGTCACTTCCATACATTGAGTTATCTTTACTTTTTCTTTTCTTGAGTTAAATGACACGTTGTCTAAGGGGGCAGTGCTTCTTAATATTTAATAGATGTAGGTAGGTACGGCGTGTTTATTCAACTTTATCGATAATAGACTAAAGTACCTACTTATTCGATTATTTTTAAATTTTGCATTTTTGTATATCAATACCTACTCGCTTAGAATCCATTAGCTTTTGAAGGATATCTTATTAGCCCCCTAGGCAACGTGACATTTAGCTCAAGAAAAGAAACGATAAAAGATAACTTACGTGACTGGCAACTGTCACTTCCATACATTGAGTTATCTTTTCTTGTCTAAGGGGGCAGTGCTTCTTAATATTTAATAGATGTAGGTAGGTATGGCGTGTTTATTCAACTTTATCGGTAATAGACTAAGTACCTACTCATTCGATTATTTTTAAATTTTGAATATTTGTAAGTAGGTAGGTATGTACCTATATCTAATACTCGCTTAGACCCAATTAGATTTTGAAGGATATCTGAATAGTGCATCTCAATTTCATTAAATATGTCGCATCTTCTCTCCCTTAATTCGATTAGGTATAGACTAAGGTAGGTACTAATTCGATTATTTTTAAATTTTGCAAATTTGTATATCTGATACTCACTTAGACCCCATTAGATTTTGTAGGTAGGTACCCACCTACTGTAAAAAATATAGTGGAGTGTCTTATTTAAAATATAGTGGAGTGTTTAATTTAAACTGAACACCACTCGTTTTTTACAAAGTTTTAAATTTTTCGAAACGATGAAATTAATTGTACTAGTGTATAAAGTGATGTATAATGTACGTACATGTCTATAGTTGTAATATTGAACCCATATCAAATTTTATCACTGGCCGAACATTATTCATTGTAAATTAATAAAATATTAGATTGGAAACAAATTGATTTATCATCATCATCATCATTCAGCGTGAAAGTTATACAATGGTAATTACTGTAGGTATAAATAAAACTATCCATTGTTATGGATAGCGATCTCTCAATTATTAACAACAGTAAAACATTGGCATATGCGGTCAGACATTTTGTAAGATATACCTAATATATAGAGTATGTTTTGCCAAAATTATTCTGAATTGAAAAAAAATATTTCACCAATTTCAATTATATTCACATCTTGGGGTAGGTAACTACTTTCTTTGTATGAGAACGAAATCGGTTGAGACAGGATTTGAACTCGAGACCACGATATTGCTAGTCCAGCGCACAACCGCTCTACCACCAATGTGGTCAACCACAAATTCTCCACTCCATATGTAAGTTATTGTAGGTAGGTACGTACGTTTTTTTCTTCTTCAATAGTTGCAAATCCCGAATGCATTTTCATGAAGCCTATTTCTATTAGGAGGCACCTGCTTAGAATAGTGCTTCCAATTTTTTAAAATATCATTGTCCAGTAAGATCAGGGTAGTTAATCGAAAAAAAGGCAAAATACCATCTCATGTAGTTCAGCGAAGAGTTTCACCACCCATTCTTTATGTAGTGCCTTTTTAGGTAAGACGAGGCTGGTGTGTTGGACCAGTCATGTATCATGCTTCCGTCTTTATAATGTGGTAATGAACATCCGCACACCTGTCGCCGGTTACCCCACATTGTTGGATTATGTTATGTGATGGCAAACTTCAAACAAAAGTAAAAAATTTCAAAATATTAAATGAAAAAAAAAACATTTTTACAGACTAAAAAATGCATCATATTCTATGGACAACTTATTATGGTTTTTTTTATTTTTTGTTTTATTTATTAATTAAAATATTCAAACAATTTTATACAACTTAACTTATATAAAATATTACAATTTTTTTTACCACTGTGAGCGATAGCCCTTTCTGAGGTAATAGGTAGGTAGTAATAATTATACAATACATTTTTGCCATATAAATTTTCAATAAATTTAAAGGCTTGAAACTGCTTTTATACGTTAAAAAAGAGTTATTGATGAAAATAATCCACACTGCGTTTGTTTTGCTCGGGATTTATTTGCAAAAATGCTTGATAGTTGAGATTCATTCATCTGTCGCAACCCAATCGTTTCAAAACACTATTACGAACCCAAAAATTGTGACATTGAATTATCAATCGTCAATAATTGCGGTTGAGGTCTTTATGTAGGAATTTTATTGTTACGCTAGAACAGTTCTTCAAACAAGATTCCCATTGTCTTAATGGGAGAACATGGCAATTTAAGATGGTTCCCACACTTCTGCTTCTGACTGATCCATCGGTGGTGTCAATAAATCGGCAAGTAGCTATAAATATTATTATAATAAAGAAACAAACTGTTCATCATCAAAATGAGACTACTCCTTGTTATTTACCTGGCCTTTCCATTTGTGGTTTAACGCATCGTTTGGCGATCGGCAAAATGTTATATTGTCCGATGCATCGTTGAACATTTCCTGACGATGCATGGGAAACTGACTGTTAATACTATACCAACAGGAATGACCAACAACTAATCGTCAATCCGTCAATGCAAGAAATTTCATAAACTAAACTATGAATCGAGAAAAGTCAAGAGGTATATAATAAAAACAAACAAATTTCTTTATGTGATCTACCTACTGCCTAGTTTTGGAGCAAAACCGCTACTTCAAGTACAGAGATTAAGTCATAGAAATTAGTTTGTTTTAACTGCCTATTCATATAAGTCAAATGTACTTTAGTTGATCAACGAGACATCAAATAGACCAGAAACTAATAGTCATGAAATTGATATAATAAATTAAACATAAATTAGATCAAAAACAGACAACAATGCAAATTTCCTGATCAATGGGACATCAAATAGGCCAGAATTTAAAAGTCATTAAATTTATATGATAAACTAAACATTTATTGGAACATGGATCATGCATGGTGGGATGTCGGATAGACAAATACTAAAAGCAACAAAATTATTATGATCAACTGAACGCAAATTCGATCAAGGGACATCAAATCAATTAAAAAAGCAATCGGTCCGATAAAATTGATATCAATTTGACAAAAGGAAAACCCCAAGAGCAATCAAGATATTCTGATCAACGAAATGTAAAATCCATCAAAATGTGCACTATGTGCAATACAATTATTGATTTGATCAGTGGGATATCAAATCGGATAAAAATTTCTACCATTTCTTTGACAATTTGTCTAATCAACAGATCATCAAATCGATCAGTTGACTTACACACTTACCTATAACTTTATTAACGTTTGATTGTTGTTTATATTTTTCAAAACAAATTTTAAGGCTGACTTGTCGAACTCTAAACCTAAAACAATTAAAAGTATTCTTCCACTTTTCTTCGACGTTGCATCATGTCTAAGAGTTGGTTACGTTTAATTTTATTATTGAAAAATTTGCAATAGTAAAGTTGTTATTGTCTTCCACAATATTATACAGTGACCGCAAATGGTGGCGCCAGATGTCGCCAGCTTCGGTGTGCAACATTTAATACTATTACTTTTGCAACTAGTAACACTGAAGCAACCTGCTTGAAATAATTATTGTATTGTGGGTGAAATATTATATTATTCTTATTAGTTTGAGCGTATTTCCTACGAGTTGATCGTATGACACAATTGCCCGAGTATTGAATCGTTCATCAAAGTTTCAAGTAAATTCGTTACAATTTCGTTACAAAAAAACTCATTGGTCAATAGAGACCAAAACATCAACAAAACCTACAATGATTGTAATTTAAATTTTTACTTTATAGCACATTGTTCATATGAAGGTACATTGTTTTCAATAGATGTATTAATACACGAGGCGATTAAAATATTGAATATAAAAACAGATCATAGTAATGATAGGAAAACAAAAGGATGAGAAGAGGAGGAGGAGAAGACGAAGAAATCAGGTATTATCAGATAGATATAATATTTTACTTTAGTACATACATATCTACCATCGCGAGAACCGAACGCCACTTATTTCTATATTGACACACATTCATCGCCTCGTCGACATTCATACATCGTCTTATACATGTTCGTCTGTTGTTCACGCTTCTGACATTTCCATCGTTCAAAATACCATTCACATGGACGTGTCATCCCTTAATTCCTTGGGCGGCCCTTGCATGCGTCAAGGTTGGCACTAAGATAGCGTTATGAATGGCAACTTAAGCATCCTTTAATATGTTGCGAACATTCATAACTGGTCTAAGTGCTAGGTTTAAGGCCTAGGTTGAGGCTCTAAGGGCCTAGGCAGTAAAGGCGGGGGTGGGCGGCCGACGCTGTTGCGCCCTCGTCAATCCTGTACTTAGAGAAGAGCAGGACGAACGCCTTCAGTCTCGCTCGGCAGTTACTCGTTAAACTGTGGCGAATGTTGTTGTGTGGTTCGGGCACACCGCCGCCGGCGCAGACGTCGGGTCAGACATCCTGTGTTGACAACTAGACATCAAATCTGACAGGTGATGATTGTGTCGCATGCCCCCGGTGTTAGCCCGCGGAACCTTCGGACGCCAACACGAGGACCGAAGGGTCGGGGTACAAGCCCCTCCGACTTGAAACGGAGTGTACATAGCGGCCGATTTTGAGACCAATCGGAGGCCCTGACGTGTGAGGTTGGATTCTCGGGGGCAGTGGTTGAACCCGATGGATGGTGGATATTTTGTGTTTGTCCGATGTTGCAGCTGCGTCCGGTGGTGAACAGAGCCAATGGGCTCTATAGCGTCGCCGGCGTGGAAGTGGATCGCGATCTCCCTCGATGGTCTAAGTGCTCCATTCGCTCTGTTTCCTGCCATAACTTTTCTTTCGATCTCCTTATCAATCCGTCCATTCCATCATATTTTTTTACACTAATTTCTGAATGGGTATCACGTAGAGAGTGCATAGGTACTATGAGTTTTTGAGTATAATGGTGTATTATGAAAACTTTTGCCCTCAGGGACATTAGAATTTGCTAAGAAATTTAATAGAAATGTACTTCATATAATTGCATTTAGGGATTGTCGACCTTTCAAGTAGAAAAAAATGGACAATTACTACATACCTTTGTAGTGGAGAGATTAGTGTTGGCCACAACCTACTCGTTTGAACATATATTGAATAAATAAATTAATTATTATATACTCCAATAATAATATTTTTTTTATTTATCTGAAGGTTTATTATGTATCTGACTCCTGCAGATAGGTAGGTATTGGTAGTTACGTTATTTTCAATCTGTCAAAAAAGTTTTTCTGTCTATCTATAGTCGATTATACATTTGCTAGACAGTCAAAATCACATGTCTCCAAAGTGTGGTAATTTGTAATTGGTTACGTGTTAAATAAATATTCAATGTAATATGGGTGGATGGCAGAGCGGTTAGCGCGCTGGGTTAGTAATCCAGTGGTCGCGAGTCCGAATCCTGCCTCGACCGATCTCGTTCACCTATAGGACAAGCATTTATGCTTAGTTTAGGGAACGTAGGAAGATGTATATGTACTTGTTTAACAAGGACATATTCATTTTTTATTAAAAAAAAAAAAAAAATATATATCTACCAGATTTTAAGTTTTAAAATCCCGTTGGAATTCATAGAATATAATACCCTTCTCCCATAACGCCACCTGTTTGCTGTTCTAAGTATCGCTTCCTAAAACAACAAAAACATCATCCTACCAAAATATGTGTATCCAGTTATGTAAACAAATATTTATATTTATTATTAATAGATCTGATGCAACCAGCTGTTAAGATATTTCTCTCACAGCATCAACTGTAGTACCAATACAAAAAAATATTTCATTGAGGTACAAATCTTTCTCGATACATCTTTTTTGGAATATTTTTAAAGTTGCATATGCAACCATTGGATTTTTTCCCTGTCGGAAGCATCTCAATAGAAACAAAGCTGGAATATTATTTAATGGTTTTCAAACAAATTTCTCAATAGATGGAGTTACAAAAAAGTTTCTTCGTCACTTTATAGATGGCGTTTTCAAGTTATTTTCTTATTTAATTTTCTATAAAAAATATTAAAATTGTATTAGCACATCTCATTTTTTTTTAACAATTTTTATAAAAATTGAATTTAGTGACGACATTGCTTCATACAATTTGTATGGAAGACTTAATAGTTTGATAGGTACTGACCTCCATACTGTCCTATCTTGACATACACACCAACATGTGTTAAAATTTTCAATAATTTGGATTTATGGGTTTATAGTTTGATTCTTATTCTTCAACTATACATACTATCGCTATCGACAGTTGGATCTCATGTGTTACATGCAACTAGTATTAAAAAAATTCATATGACAACCGAACTGGCTAACTGTGTTTTTAGCCAAACATTTGTTATCAGTAATAAAAGTTAATCTATTTATGACTGTACTGTTTAGCTGAGGGCACAAAATGATAATTAGCACATAACCAAATATTTTGTATTAGTCACTATAGTTCGGTTAATTTTCACATGAAATTTTTTCAGTGTTCACACTTTACAATCTTGTTTTTGCAACCAGTCTCAAATCTTTATATAGGTAGGTACTTACTGTACTAAAAAAATCATAATTCTTTCCGCGTTGTCACTTACTCAAACGTAAAAATTTAAATCGAATTTCTACTTATATACGTTGTATTTTTTTAATCAAACCCCACCCGAACAAATAAAGTTCAAATAAATCCAAACAATTTGTTTTCATTTCGAATCACGACCAAATTGATTACGGTCGACCCTTTTGTGTCGCCTCTGCTTTTATTATTTTTAATTATTCCGGTCGAGAGAGTTCCAATAGACGACACTGGCAACCCTAAAATAAATAAATCTCCTTGAGGGGTGCGCCCCTCCCCGTCGGGGGCTAGAAAGCTAATAGACTGATATTGAGTGCGAAGGAAGTGGGAAGAGAGAATGATTGTCTGAATATGTTGACACTTTTGTCGCTACAGTGTGGTCGCCCTACGCGACAGGGCAGCTCGAGCGGAGGGACGCGGTCGTAAAATGACAACACTTTTTATGCGGTCGATAAATTTAGGTAAATCGAAAGTCCTTTTTGGAATAATAAATTGGGAAAGAAAAGTTTAACATAACACTTCGAATTAGGGGAAAGATTTGAAATTTATTTAAGGAACATTTGTTTTATCTCATACCTTCATTTTTACAGTAGTTAGGTACTTACAAAACACTGGATTTGTATCCTTTGAAATGATTTACCATGTGATTTATTATATTACAATGAAAACGAAGCATTTTTTTAGATGAATCAGTGCAGTTGAAATGAGATCGCTAAGACGAATTTGTAATAGAACGTTTATTAACGGGTTCATAACGAGGACACAAGGAAATAATGTAAGATGAAGAAAGATGAAATCAATAGAATGAAATTTAACACATTGAGATGGTTTGGCCACTTGGAAAGAATGAATGAGGATCGCCTGACGAAGAAAATATACAAAACTGACAGGAATGGAATAAGAAGTTGGGGGCGCCCAAGCAATAAAGGAATGGCACGACCATATACATACACTAGATACTGAAAGATGGAAATGTACGAAGCGTGAACAACAGACGAAAATGTATGAATGTTGATGAGGCAATGAATGTGTTTCAAGATAGAAAAATGTGACGTTAGGTTCTCTTACTTACCCCGTGAAGGACATGGCACGACATAAATTGGGATTCTGCAGGGTTTGTGGAAAGGATATTGCATTAAAGGTATTTCGTTAAGAGATAGAATAACTAACTTGTGGATAATAGAGAAAACCAAAATAACCGACGTTGTCCAAAATGTTGCCAAGCAGAAGTGGAGCTGGGCAGGGCATGTCACCCGAACCACAGACTTCAGATGGACTAATAAAGTGCTAGAATGGCGACCTATAACGGGCAAATAGGTGTTGGAAGGCTACAAACAAAGTGGTCTGATGATATTAGACGAGTGGCTGGAGGCGGATGGATGCGGTCTGCCTATGTCCATTACTGGACGAAGGAGGGCTGAAGAAAAAGAAGAATACAAAAAAAACTTTAAAGGGAAGAAAAAGGGATATTTTTAGTGCCAATAAATAAGCCAAAAACTCAATTATTTATAAACAATTTCTGAGAATAATAATGCTTGTGCTATTATAAATCCTGTCTGTAAACCGCTGTATGTGAAATCATTCTCTTACCTCCCATTCTATAACTACGCATAGAAGTAGAATGACACATGCTTGGTTGGTAGTTATGGATAATCTTGGCTTACCTGGAACAATACAAAAATATAAATATTAGTATATTGTACTATATTTTATAAAATAAACACATCAATATTACGCAGAATAAATTGCAAAAAAATAACACTCAATGGCTAATGTCATACGCCCAACACACATACACACACACAAAAACATAGTCATAGTATAGATTCCACCAAACTTCTTGAGTCTTTTCGCCGCGGTGGGGGGCGGTTTGCACATAGGTATTTTTTATTTTTATTTTATTTATTTCTTAAGGTTACATACAGTTTTATAATATAACATATATTTTCAAAATGAATTAATTTATACAAAAACCAAGATTGTAACGCCAATTACTATGTTAGGGTCATACAATCAAAATATATAACTATATATAATATATAACTCTATATAATTATGTATATACCCATAGAAAAAATATATTTGTACAAAAAAAGGAAAATTTCCGTGGGTATATACATACAAAATGACAAAATATAAAAACCTTACAAGGATAAGAAACAAAAAATACAAAACAAATCAATATTAAGTAGACATAAAATAGATGCATACAAGCCAGGAGGTTTGGGACAGGACAATGGATAGGAATAGAAGGGGAAAATTAGGAATATAAAATCAATCACTGAGAAAGCCTCAACATACTCTTAAATACGCTCGGTGTGCCAAACATGTCAAGACCATCGAACTTTGCATCAAACTGTTTACATGCTCTATGTACAAAAGCATTTCCGGCATAATTAGTTCTAAGAACAGGCACATTGAATAAGTCGTGACTCCTTGTTAAACGCGCAGGGACTCGAAGGTTAATTTTCCCTAATAAATAAGGAGTATCAACCCGATTATTCAATATGTTATAAAGAAACATCATGTCTCTGATTGTACGCCTCTTCTGTAAAGTGGGTAATGAATATTTCACACAGCGAGCAGGGTAGTCAGGGGAATACGTATGTGATCTATAGTCAAGGTGTTTTACAAACTTCTTTTGTACACGCTCGATTTGATCAATATGTATATTATAATGGGGATTCCACACCGTGCTCGCGTATTCAACCCGACTTCTAACATATGACAAATATAGTACTTTGAGTGTATCAATTGAGTGAAATGGCTTGCAAACCCTAATTAAAAAACCCAATAGTTTCAGAGCTTTACCAACAATGTATTCAATATGATCTTGAAAAATCAATTTGGAGTCCATCAATATACCCAGGTCTTTAACTAAGCTCGTTCGACGAATATTGCTACCTTGGATTTTATAATCAAATATAATAGGCTTCGCCTTCCTAGTATAGGTTATTATTGAACATTTGCTGGCATTCAAATATAATTGATTATCTAAACAGTAATTACTTAGTCGTGTAATATCGTCTTGTAATTGTTCACAGTCACTCGTTGAGCAAATCTTTTTAAAAAATTTGGCATCATCAGCAAAAATAAGAATTGAGGATCTCTCTACCATTTGATCTAAGTCATTTATATAAAGTATGAACAATAGAGGTCCTAAATGGGATCCCTGAGGAACCCCCGAAGGTATAATCTTGAATATAGATGTGTAGCCCCTCAGTGCAACAGCCTGTGATCTATTTTCAACGTAAGATTTAATCCAACGCAAAAGGTCACCATATATACCCATTTCTCCAAGCTTTCTTAAAAGTATACTGTGACTTATCTTGTCAAACGCTTTAGAGAAGTCTGTGTAAATGGCATCAGTTTGATATCCTTCATGCATTGTGGATGATACAAAATCATTAAATTCACATAAATTAGTTTCGGTGGATCTCATACTTACAAAACCATGTTGGTTATGGGTTATGTATGGACGTGCTACGGCAGTTATCTGGTCACAAACAATTTTTTCCAAGACTTTACTTAAAACTGGTAATTTGGAAATAGGACGATAATTTTCAATGGCCGTTTTGTCACCACTTTTATAAATTGGAGAGATAATTGCATTTTTCCATATGAGAGGGAACGTACCTTCAGTTATAGAGAGATTGAAAAGTTTAGTCAGTGGTATCGAGAGTTGTTTAGCACAGTTACGAATAAACAAGGGGTGGACACCGTCTGAGCCTTGTGACTTATTTATATCTAGAGATGATAAATATTTGAGAACTATGCTTTCCGTTACATCGATCGATGATATGTGAAAAAGTTCTTTGGAGATGTTCGAGGATACATAATTTTGTTGTGGATTTGACTGCGTATTCGATACAAAAATAGAGTGAAAATAATTGTTGAAAGAGTTACATATTTGTTCCCCACCAGTAATTTTAGTATTATTATAATGCATTTCATGTGGAATTGAGTTTATGGAACGTTTAGAATTAATAAACGAGAATATTTTCTTAGGATTAATTTTAATGTTGTTTTCGGCATTAACAATATAGTCAGTATAGCATTTTCTCTCAATGAGTTTTTGTCTAGTCCGTAGTGAGGCAAAAGCAGCATAGTCATGGGGATTACTATATTTCTTCCAGTTACTATGGAATTTACGTTTTTCTGATATTATTTTGATCAGTGAAGCAGTATACCATGGTGGATAATTTGGGTTATTTTTAAAAACACGTTTAGGAACCTTGTCTAGAAACCTTGAAACCTAGTGAACCTTGTTTAGAAACACGTTTAGGTATATCAAAAAGACACAAATTTGCAATCTGCGCACCCACGTGACTGGTTCAATTTGTTTCCAAATTTCTACGTTGTTCTCATAGATTCATGGAAAAATTGGATTAATATTTTTTATTCTTAATTTTTTCTTACGCAAATCTTGCTTCTCTGGGCTTGGAAACATGGGATATATGAAACATTGCCATGTTGCAATCAAATTGTAAATTTTATAGGATGTAGGTAAGCTATATTTTAAAATTTTAAAAAATATTATTAATATTTTCTATTCTTAATTATTTCTTACGCAAATCTTGCTTCTCTGGACTGGGAAGCATGGGGTGTATGAAACCTTGCCATATTACAATAAAATTGCCACTTATACCTATAGCAGATAGGTAAGCTAGACTTTAAATTAAAAAAATAAACAACCACTATTCTAAGTGTAGAATAGTGGTTATTTATTTTTAAGTTCAAAATAATTATTTGGGAATTAAAAAAAATTTGGGTTACTTGATATGTACGAGTAGGAACCACATAATTTTTTTTTAATATATTTAATTTGCGTTCCGATCATTTAAAGCCCCTGGTGTAGATCCCATGTTTATGAGGTGTAAACTGATATTGATACAGTGGCTGTGAATGGGCCACTTTTATGGGAAAACATCCTACCTACTTGTAAGACCACCATGATATACCTACCCTGATTTTTTTGGGGATGATTTTAGGGTGCCAAATTTTCTTGGTATTTTAATTATTATATATGAAAGTAAATTTAAACTAGGTATTACCTATAATTGTTGGTATGTTCGTAAAACGTTCTTATTTTTATTGATTTATTTTTTCCCAAAAATTTGCTCCACTGGGTACCTAAGTTTAACATCTCCTGCCCCCCTAGATAACGTGTCATTTAGCTCAAGTAAAGAAACAAGAAAAGATTACTCAATGTATGGAAGTGACAGTCGCCAGTCACGTAAGTTATCTTTTCTCGTTTCTTTTCTTGAGCTATGTAAATTCCTTACACGTTGTCTAGGGGGGCTGAGCCGTTATTTTTATATACAACAAAATATTTATATGTAATTATTTTAAGAACAGTTTATCACATATACATATATAATTATGTCATACTTTGTTATCTGGTTGGTTGGAATAAATTGCCTAGATGCAATAAGCCAGCCAAAGCTAAAGATAAATAAATAAACATGTAAACAAAACTTATATTTATATATAATTTCGAATAAATTATGTAGATGCAAGATGCCTTACCAACTGTGCCACGGCGTTGTGTAACTGTGCCAACTGCGCTGGCGTCATGGGTTCAATCCCCAGCAGAGGATAAATTTATTTAAAATCATTTCTCAACTAAATATTGCATCATTGAGCTGGAAACACTTTGGATTAGTTGTAATGAATTGTCATTTGGCAATAAACCAGCCACTTGCGCAGGGTGAAATATAAATATAATATTGCCATTATTGGCAATTACTTCCAACCATCCAGATAGAAAATGAAGACAGCAAAGTAGGTATATGATCACTATGATAACGAAAACATCAAAAACGTGTGTCTAGTGTAATGAAAAATAAGTAAACTAACTAATTATTATATATGGTTTAAAAAATTCAAGTATCTAGTTATTATTGTAAAAAATTTTAAAAAATGTATGTAATATAACTCGCTGCATATTGTCGTAAGAGGGTAGGTAGGTGCCAAATAGGTGATAATGTGGTGCCAGTAACAAATTACAATTTCCCAATATCAATGTCACTTTAAGAGGAAGTGATAAATTTCACTGGCAACATTAACAAACAGACGTCATTCTGTGTATTTTACTATTCTTGTCTCTATCTTTTGTCACCGATATCTTCCAAAGCTAGTTTATTTATCAACAATGGATTCGTAATACATTGATAACAGAATAATGTCAAACGTGAATTATACAGATTATTTTTCCTATTATAATAGGTATAATATTATAATAGGAAAAATAATGGTATTATGGCGGACATTGGGATCTGGTTGATCTGTTTTGTGTGAGCCTATATGTTTGTTGAGGTAATGATTGTGATTGCAGAAAGTTGAGATTGTGCACATATTTAGTGTGGAACGGGAAAAATCACCTGGTTCATAATTGCATATAATTGTCAATAAAAATTGTAAACTGCTTGCCCTAGAACAGGATTTCCTAGTTGGACAGCAGTAATCTACTTATTGTTGTCATTATAAATATGGTGTGATAAAAGGAAAATAAATAAATAAATAATAATAATAGTGGATAGTATGATTTTTCAAAATTTTCTTTAACTTTGATATTCCAAAGGATTTTACATATGTATGTACAGGGTGCAAACAAATCAATGTTTCGTCGTGATGTTTTTGTATGGATGGCGTATGGCGTAGACACTGTTAAATTTAATATAATACCCTATGGGATGGCACGTCCCTGTGAACGGTATTTTGAAAGACGAAATGTTAGAAGCGTGAACAACAGACGAACATGTATGAGACGATGTATAAATGTCGAAGAGGCGATGAATGTGTGTCAAGATAGAAATAAGTGGGGTTCGGTTCTCTCTACCTACCCCGTGAGGAACATGGCGTAAGCGTCTTAAGATAGTCACTTTTTTCACCATTGTTAAGCGTCTTTGGGGTGAATACACGAAAATGGCGCTATATTAACTATCGTAATAATTTAAAAGTGATACTAATCTACTAAAACATTGCTTTGTATTACATTTTCTGTTATATATAAAATGTTATATGACTACATAATATAATAATAATTTTAATTTATTTTTTCCAATTTATACATGCGATTTTCTCATTACAGATCAATCATTATAATGGTAAACGGTATCTACGATTATTCATCAAGATAACCAAAATAAAAATAAGCATATTATTTAAAAATAAACATCATACATTTTTATCGATAATCATAATAAGTATTATTTACTTTCTCCTACTCTGAACTGATAGCGAGTTTAATGTC
This sequence comes from Molanna angustata, assembly GCA_963576475.1. Classification (NCBI taxonomy): domain Eukaryota; kingdom Metazoa; phylum Arthropoda; class Insecta; order Trichoptera; family Molannidae; genus Molanna; species Molanna angustata. The sequence continues at coordinate 9,861,088 of OY754987.1, read as the reverse complement.
ATACTTTTCAGTGTTTAAAGCAAGGAGAAACAATAATAAAAAATTAAAATATACATTTGAAGTTGAACCTAGAATTTTTTTTTTTTTAAATGAATATGTCCTTGTTAAACAAGTACATATACATCTTCCTACGTTCCCTAAAATACGCAAATAAATGCTTGTGCTATAGGTGAACGAAATCGGTCGAGGCAGGATTCGAACTAGCGATCACTGGATTACTAGCCCAGTGCGCTTACCGCTCTGCCATCGACCCATCTAAACAAATATTGTTACATTGTATTGACAAACGTTGTATAAAGATACAACTGTGATCGGTAATTTATTTTAATATGATAAAATAAAGGTATAATTCGGCCTTCCTGTGGCTCGGTTGCTTGGATATCCAACTTCTGAGCCAAAGGTCCCGTTAGAGACACAGTTTTTAATTGTGTTTTCGGTCTGGATCTGTGAGACGATAAACGTCATAAGTCTTCAACTTGTTATCGTCACAAAAAATGTAAACTGTTAAACCCATAACATGATTTCCTAGTTGGTAAGCAGCAATGTTCCGCTTGATACACAGAGCATAAAATTACGAATAAAAGGTATATAAAATCTTGGGCCTACTTATATACTAAGGTTAAAACTTTAAGCCCTAATTAAATCTGTAAAATAATATCAGCTTTCAAACAATTTTTCTCTAGAACCTATAGTTTTCGAGTTATGAGCTAAAACACAACAAAAAAGTCCAAATTAAAAATTAAAAGGCTTCCCCTCACCTTCAGCTCATCTCTCAGGTTTTGGGATATTTACATCCTAAGGACTCCAAAGCCATTCCTGAAGTCAGAAATTCCGCCCCTCTCCATGTGCTCTATAATCATTTGTTGCTCTATAATCAGAGTTTCCGTAATTATTCAACGTTGTCGTTAATATCAATTTATGGGTAATATTCACGGCAAAGGTGAACGAGTACAAAGGAAATGAAAATAACATAGTTGTTTATTTGAGAATAATGAAACAGGGATAATAAAAAAGACTGCTTGAAATTTCCACCAAAAAAAAATGAAAAGATGTAGGTATATACATAAACATACGTTTAATTGTATTTTAAGTATTATTCATCATATCACAAATATACAATGGAATAAAAATACAAAAAAAAACAACTATAGGTAGAAGAAAAAAGTGATCGTTTAATATTTATCTTTAGTACATCGGAAAGATAAATTCCATCAAAGACAAAGAATTCTATTGTAGTCACATTTTTAGAATTGAATATTTTTCCTCCTTGAGAACTGTCAAGGGAAATTTAAATTATAGGAAGAAGTTAGTTGTTCCTGGTTCTGAAGTTTGTGGCAATGATAAAAATATAAACAATCACACAATCTTCTTTGGGAAAAGTAAACTATATATATTTCAAACAACGGTTGTAATGTTTTTGTAAAAAAATACCTTGTGTTATTTTCGTGCATTTATACAATCGGGTTTCGTTTTCTGCTGATTTAATAAATTTATTCAGGTTTCAAGAAAGGACAAAGAAAGGGGATAAACGTTTAGATTATAGAAGTTTTAGTTAGTAGATGATATAAGATATAGTAAATAGATGGTGATGCAAGACAGTACGTAGTCCATATATGTAAGTAGTCTTATTATTAATTCTGAATCAATTGAGAGAATTCAAAGTATATCTACCTACATATTTTGATATTAAATATCTTTAAAAATGGATATAATATCTAGAGATGATTTTAGATGTAAATTTACATTTAAATTATGAAATACCTTTGTAATAAAAATATCAAATAGGTGCAAAATAATTTCTATTACAAATCTCGAAGTGAGGACATGTTATGAGTTATTCTGTGCAATTTTAGTTTTTCTCTGATTGATATTTTTCATGAAAAAGGAAATGTGTCTTAGGCAATTTTAACTCAAAGGACCTGATTTTCTATTTTTTGTTTATTTATTTATTGTATACAATAGAACATTATTTATACACGTAAGAAATCCACTAGGTGTTTCCTGTTATGGGGTTGTTAAAAAATACATTATTGTCTATTTCGGTCTCATATTAATTTTCAGTTTCCGCTTTGTTATAAATATAATTAGAAAAAAAATATAAGAAAAAACACAATTTAAAAAAAAATCAGACATGGGCGCATAAGAAAACATTCGTTTATTTGATATATTTTGTTCAATTTTATTTTATTTTAAAAAATGCATCGAATGTATTGCATATTAAGGTACGATTCCACCAGTGTTCTGAACTATGCTGCACAGTGTGTCGCACAAACAATGACAGGAAAAGCGCGAACATTTTTAGAATATTCGCGTACAGCTGTGAACTTTTTTGCGCGCACACGTTAAATCAGTGGACTTGGGTCGACGCGTACGCATATGTTGTTCGCGTACTCAGACTACTCAGTCTTGCTTCCGCTACTGGAGAGGAAACATTTATTTGTGCGTGCACATTTTTTTCACAATATGGATTGGACGAATACAATAATCATTAAATTTATTAAAAAAAGTGAGACACTATGGGATTCTAGTCATATTGAATATAAAAAAAGAAACATGATGCAACACAACAAATGCTCAAATTTTTGATTGTGACTCGACCAAAGTCACGAGGAAATCATTATTGTCCAATACCGAAGAGGGAAAAATGTCTCTGATTCAAAATCTTCAAGTTCGGGGATTTTAGATGAACAACTGAAGCAAGGTTTCTGTCGATGAGTGAACTTGTTCGTGCGCACTGTGCGCGTACAAAAGTTACACACAGCTATGCCGGTGGAAACAGAAGCTAAACGCATTTTTTGTACTTGCACTGCTGAAGTTCAGCAGAAAATATTCGTTAACAAATATGCTGCACACCATTTTGGTATTTCTTTGCATGTTGTTACATTGCGTCGGCTTAACATGTAAACTTGCTAACTCCACTTTTTGCCAAAAATAACTTAATGATGGCATTTATTTCCCTTAATGTCAATACGTCATTTGCGTAAATATGACATCTCCAGAATATAAAAAAGTTGGTTAAAATGTATCGCACGAAAATTTGACAACTCCACTTGCATTAAGAAAATTTGCTTACTCTGTCATTTTGTTCGCGTATATTCGAACGTCTCATTGGTATAGTTAGTCTATAACAGTGTTTTTTCAAGTTTTGTTGTAGAAGGAATAGATTATTTTAGCAGATGTGATTATTTATTAAAAAAAAGTAAAACACTAAAGCTAAGATGCAAATGTAGTGATTCTCAAAAAAGTATTTTTTGCATTTTTGTTACCTGTTAAGATAAATAAATAAATAAAAGTATTTTAAATGTTTCTCTCTATCAGATGATGATCAAGTTAAATGATGTTGATATCTCTGGATGTAAAACAATGTTTCTTCAAATATTACATGTAAGCAGAATGACCGCATATAATTGTAAAAAGGATGCTGCTTCTTTACAACCTAAAAATATAAATAAGCGTAAATGTAACAACATTCAGAATAAGAAATCAAATAAAAATATCGCAAATTTTGTAGGATTCGCTGCCAAAACTTGAATCTCATTATTGCAGAAAATCATCCACCAAATTCTATTTATTGTATAAAGGAAGGAGAACAAAGAAAGATCTATATGATTTTTATAGATCTGAATGTTAGGAAAAAAGTGAAAAATATTACTAATGGCTTACTAATATCAATTTACTGATGGCTCAATTTTTTACAAACTTGGATTTTTTGAAACCTAGACAGTATTACTAAAGAAGAACTTGTTTTACAAATAATATTTTAGCTGTGAGGCACCGGCTTAGAATAGTGCTTCCACTCTTTTCTATTATTGTTTTCGAGTGTCCCGTAAGAGCCGGGTAATCGAAAATGCAACAGGCAACAATAACATCTCACATAGTTCAGCAATGAGGTTCACCACCCATTCTGAATGTAGTGCCTTTTAGGTGAGACGAGACTGGTGTGTGGGTATACACAGATGTGTTGTGCTCCCTTTTATAAGGCAATCACACCCGCACACCTTTCGCTGGTTACCCCACTTTGTGGGATATGCCGTGATGGTATGTATGTATGTATAATTTGTATAGGTACCTAAGGTGGGTAGATAGCATGTCGACCACCATGGCATTAAAACAAGTTATTTGGCTTTTAATCCGACATTTGAATCGATTCCCAGTGCAAATTAATTTTATTAAAAATCAGAGCTAATAATATTTTATTAAGAAATTAAACAATTACCTATCATTCGAAAAAAAATTGAGTACCTAAGTATGGTTTGACTATTCAAAACAATAAATGAAATCCAGAAATTAAAATAATAATAATTTGGATAATTTAAATAGCGCCGTTTACGTGAGTATCTTACCTCAAGGGCGCTGAAAATTGATTAGATACTTACGTTGTATCATTTTGGCTCTAGTTAGATTTGTGAAAAATGTGCGATTTGATATTTTTCTGCAGTCTTAGAGTGTGCGGGAGATTATTCCTCGCATTTGGCCCTGCCACAATTACTTCGTTTAAAAACAAACGATATTTGGTCTATACAAGTTATGACAATTTTTGTCATATCTGTTATACTCAATAGTTGATTAGTACTATGTTCATATATGACTGTTCCGTGGTTTCTTTTATCTCCCCAGCAGTCGCAAGTTTAATAGGTATTATCCCAATCTTCCTCCTCCACTGGCTAAGCTCACTCAGCATCCCGGGAGTGATTGTGAGCTATAAATCTAAATTCTCTCTCTAATGATCCAAATTGGTAGGGGCGACTTGTTCCTGGACCGGCCCTTCTCACAACATACACACAACTAACTTTATTATTGTGCGGGTTATTGAGGAGACAATTCGACTGTCGAAAAGATGATCGGATAGTTACACGATTGTCGGGTACCTACATAAACATTGAAAACACGAGTGGGTTGTGGCTAACGATAAACTCCTCACCAACAAGTCGCTCTATAAGGAATTCAAATTTTGTATGGAAAATATTCATGAACTGAGTTTGTTAAATTATTTTTGATTAAAATATTTTATTTTGAAAACTTGAAAGTTCAGTCACTTCAGAGATTTAGCTCATTTACTTGACTCGTAGTATCAAAAAATTAATTTATTGCCTAACATTTAATGTACCTACCACTTCAAAATTTATGCACTGAAATTTTTTGTTGTTGATAGTAACAAAATTTAATGTTAAAATTAACCGAACTAAAGTGACTACAAAACAGTTGGTTTTGTGCAACTAAATGTTCTGTGCACACAGCCAATTCGTACAGTTATAAAAAGATAAACATTTATTATTGATAACAGTTGTCATAATTATTTTTCAGTGTGGCCTCACGTTGCTTTGGTTGGTTGGAAGAAATTGCCTTATGACAATAAACCCGCAATTGTACACTTAAAGTTAATACATAAATAAATGGAAAATTTTTAAAATACAGGTACATTAGGTAGGTACACTGAAAAAAATATTTTGATAGTAGTAACAAAAATTAAAGTTAAAATTAACCATTACTGATAACTGATAACTAAGGTTTGGCTAAAACGCAGGTAGCCAATTCGATTGTCATTATATTTTTTTCAGTGTACTTCGGCAGTCGAACCTGAGGCTAGCGGCTCTGCAGATTAACCTACAGAGCAAAACAAAGACCGACAAGAGACAATGTATGCAGATTGTTACAGCACGAGATAACTTACAAAGAATACAGAGAGAGAGGGGGAGGTGTTCCTTTAACCGTGTACAATAGACAAGATGATGGCATGATAAGTTGAGCAAATGTGACGTGAAGCATGCTACAAGTGCAGACTTGCAAATAATAGATACCTACATACTTTGCCGATTATGCAAAATGCTTATAACTCACTACTTTTTAGGTACAATCTGAAATAATTAGCAACAAAGACATGAAGCGGTCGATGAATAGTACCTACAAGTGATGAGAAAACTATTCCTTCTGGATTATGGAAAGATCTTGGTCTTTACACAGATTACTCCTCACTACCCCAAGGGGATACAGTAGGGAGGTTTGAATAGTCGTATTCTGAAAGTTTAATCACAACATATCCGTGTGTGTGCTGTTCATATACCTATACCTAATATGTGCTATGTGCTATGTACGGCGTGTTTATTCTATTTTATCGATTATATAGGAACTAAAGTATTCATTGGATTTTTTCAAATTTTGCAAATAAGTATATTTAGTAGGTACTCGCTTAGACCCCATTATATTTTGAAGGATATCTGAATAGTGCTTTTCATTTTTTTTAAATGTAAAATCTTTCGAAGTGACCCCAAGCTGAAACATGTAATTTGATATTTTTTCTCAAATTGCTAAAAAAGGTACATCACTTCGGCAGACAATCATTTTCGGAAATCAATTTTGTATGTATTTTCCTCAGTTCTATGTATTTTCCTTTTGACAGAACGACCGTTTTGGTTAACTAGGTCTATTTCATATCAACAGATAAACATGAAGATTTAAAACTTATGTTACATTTTCCAAATGCATTAAGAATACTTGCAACTTATGTTACATTTGCCACATTATGAAGATTAGCAGCTTATGTTACATTTTTGCTACAATATGAAGACTTGCAACTTATGTTACACATGCCACATTATGAAGACTCTCAACTTAGGTATGTTACATTTGCCACATTGTGAAAACTTGCATGTTATGCCATTTGCCAAATTATGAAGACTTGCAAGTTGTGTTGCATTTGCCACCACATTATGAAGACTCTCAACTTATGTTACATTTGCCACATTGTGAAGACTTGCATGTTATGTTACATTTGCCAAATTATGAAGACTTGCAAGTTGTGTTGCATCTGCCACATTATGAATTCCTGCAACTTAGGTTACATTTGCCACATTACGAAGACTTGCAACTTATTTTACATTTGCCACAGTATGAAGACTTGCATCTTATTTAACAAAAGCCACATTAAGAAGTTTTACATCTTATGTTACGATTGCCACATTAACTTGCAACTTATGTTAAAGACCGACGACATGGCTGGTCTGCTGGTTTTTCCCGTGACTATTAGTTGCGTTAGTGTGGATCGCATCACGTGATGTACAATTACGATAATTAATTAGATAGGTTGTTGTCGTAATTAACCGACTAATTAACATACTAATGGGCTGTAATAACAGAAATTTGAGCAATAACCCATGGAGATGATTCCGATAACAAGATTAATAACTTTGCACGCCATCTATTATCACTGATAATAAGTATATTCCTACCTAGGTAGATATAATTCCAATCTACATAATAAGACGGAAATAGGTAGCCTCTTAATATTCAAAAGGACAATCCTCATACCTATATAAAACTCTCATAATTGGTGAACATGTCGCAAGCGCATAAAGTGATCACGTAAACCAGCCTATGACAGGTCGTAAGCCCTGTAGGTGCCTTGAGTTCCTGGTTCTCCTATAATATTCCAACTTCGTCTATCGAGATTTTAAAAATTTGTCAAAAACATAATTGACCATGTGCCACTTTAAAAATATTTGATTTATAAAACTCTTTACAAAAAGAGACGAAAATAGCCTCTTGATATTTGAAAGGAAAATCCTGAGAAAGATTTTTGGTCCAGTAAATGATAATGGAATTTTTACGATACAATCACGAACTACAGGCATTATGTGACGAACCCAACATTGTACAAGTCATAAAAGTACGTAGACTGCAGTGGTTGGGACATGTCAGCCGGATGAATGATGATCGTATCCCCAAAAAGATTATTAATACCAATCCAGAGGCAAAAAGTACAGGCAGGCCCAAGCCAAGATGGCTGGATGACACAGAAGACGACATAAGGACGATCGGGATTACAAACTGGAGGAGAGCGGTGGAGGACAGGGACGGCTGGAGAAGGATTCTGGAAGAGGCCAGGACCCACACAGGGCTGTAGCGCTAATGATGATGATGATTATAATACCTACATACCTACATACTAGAACACACAAAGAAAATACATTCATGAATATAAAATAACTTACTTTCTTAATTTTTTCAATGTTTGAAACTGTCACTTCATTATAAAAATCCTCGCATCTTCGTTTTGAATGTATAGTAGATATATGTATATGTAGATTGAGCGATGTCTCGGCCTTCGTGGCTCAGTTGGTTGGGTATCTGACTGCTGATCCAAGGGTCCCGGGTTCGATTCCCGGTAGTCTCGTATACAAATACTTAGTTGTCATATTAACTTTTCGTTTATGTAGTATCGTCTTTGTACTGTTTAGGTAGGTTGATATACCTACTACCTATATATATTTAACCAGTGGCGCAACGTGGAGTTTTACGACGGGGTAAGCTGTGCTGGGGCGAGCAGGGGGAGGAGGGGGGGAGGGGGGAGGGACATGTTATTTGTCGCACCATTAACTCTCTGGTATTCAACGCCATCACAACCTCTCTCGGAGAAAATGTGTCCCCTTCGGCGACACTGAGAGAGTCCGCCATTTTGAAAGCAAAAAATGTACCTACCTACATACTAAGTACCAATTGTTACAACATGTTACTTGTATGCTATTATACTTGTAGTGTATTTAGGTAGCTACATTGTATAGAAAATACGTATGAATCAAATGAATGTAAATCTATGCAAAACTAATAATATGATTAGTAGGTACCTATCGTTGATACACGCAAATACATACCTACATATACCTACTTACATGTTAATCTACCAGTAGCGTCTAGCCCCTGAGTTTCTTTTCTGCATTCTTAGGTTAGGTTTAAGTTTGTGTATAATAATAATAGCGACTCGCGTGAGCGAGTTGCTTTATAAATTGAATTATAAATTATTATAAATTAAATATATAATATTCTTTTAATTTTTCGCATTTAATATAAAATTTCACAGCTCATTTGACTTAATACTACGAGATCTCAACCAATCAGAGAGCCAACCGGAAACAGAATGCAAACGGGTAGATTCAGATTGTAGACTCTAGTAATCTACCTACATAGGTAGGTAGTAGGTTGAAACCCATAAAATTTAAAATTGGAACTGTAGCATTGATAGAAGAAAAACTGAAACGTTGATGATATGATTCATGTTTCCATAGCGGTGAAACACAAAAAAACTAAGACATCGATGTAGGTAATACAAACGACCATCTGTTTTTCATTGACAAGTGAACTGTAACGTTGATTCGTATAAAGATATAGGTACCTACTTGCTTTAAAAAAGCAACAACAAAATTGTGTTAAAAACCCACAATAATTGTTTGTAAATCATTGATGAGTAAACTGTACCTAACTGTAGCATTGATGGAAGTAAAACTAAAACATTGACGATAGGATTTATGTTTTCATACCGGTGAAACAAAAAAACTATGACATCGATGAAATACAAACGGTCATCTGTTTTTCATTGACGAGTGAACTGTAACGTTGATTCGTATAAAGATATAGGTACCTACTTGCTTTAAAAAAGCAACAACAAAATTGTGTTAAAAACCCACAATAATTGTTTGTAAATCATTGATGAGTAAACTGTACCTAACTGTAGCATTGATGGAAGTAAAACTTAAACATTGACGATAGGATTTATGTTTTCATACCGGTGAAACAAAAAAACTATGACATCGATGAAATACAAACGGTCATCTGTTTTTCATTGACGAGTGAACTGTAACGTTGATTCGTATAAAGATATAGGTACCTACTTGCTTTAAAAAAGCAACAACAAAATTGTGTTAAAAACCCACAATAATTGTTTGTAAATCATTGATGAGTAAACTGTACCTAACTGTAGCATTGATGGAAGTAAAACTTAAACATTGACGATAGGATTTATGTTTTCATACCGGTGAAACAAAAAAACTGACATCGATGAAATACAAACGGTCATCTGTTTTTCATTGACGAGTAAACTATTACGTTGATTCGTATAAAGATATAGGTTGGTACCTATTTGCTCAAAATACACGATATCGAAGTACCTACCTACAAACACTTGTTTATACCTATATCTGTTAATCATTGATGAGTAAACTGTAACGTTGATTCATAAAAAAGTACCAATTTACAAACAAATAAAACAAATCTGTTATAGGTATATCATTGATGGGTGAACTTGAAAAGGTGTAAATATGTAGGCACAAACAATTGTTTGTATCAGTAAATCATTGATGTGAGTAAACTGTAACGTTGATTCCATTAAAGGTAGGTATATAGGTACTCGCTTGAAATACACACGAAAAAATGGTAAGTACCTAGGTACCTATTTAACAACAAACAATATTTTATATCTGTAAATCATTGATGAATACCTAAAATGTATCGTAGATTCAAATTATTGTAAGTACATATACTCGCTTGAAATACACATAAAAAAGATAGGTAAATATAAGCACAAACAATAGTTTGTGTCTGTAAATCATTGATGAGTAAACTGTAACGTTGATACGTCATACAAACAACACAAAGTTTGACATTCACGTTTATCAGCAGCGCCTTATTGATATCCATTAACAGCAGTCCCTCATTTGTCAAGTCGGAATCGTTTAGTTCAAGAGGAGGGTTCCTAACTATTATTATTATCAGGACATCCTATATATAGGTACCTATACATTATCTATAGCCGCACCTAACTGTCACTTAACTTAAAGGATAAACGACAACAGACACGCGTCCCTTTCTTTCACGAGCGATCTGAACGAGTTGGAGGGAGGCGGACATGCACTCCCGCCCGACAGAACCCCAACCCTGCACGAGGCCAGTTTTATGGGGACAGATAGAGAATGATATAAAAGCACCACCATGTTTGATTGAATTGAGAAAATGGCGGAAGTACAAAGTCGAATTCAAAAGACGAATAATAATAGGTAAATTTATTTCAATGAACAATAGTAAGTACAATATTTATTTTATTTGGTTTGGTCACATGGGAAGAATGAATGAGGAGCGCCTGACGAAGAAAATATTATATAGCGGAAAAGGAATGATATGAGAGGTCGGGGACGCCCAAGAAATGGATGGCACGACCATGTGAACGATATTCTGAAATACGGAAATGTTAGAAGTGTGAGCAATAGACGAACATATAATATGAGACGATGCATGAATGTGGGCGAGGCGAGGGATGCGTGTCGGGATAAAAAAAAATATGGCGTTCGGTTCTCTCTGCCTACCCCGCAAGGGACATGGCGTGATGGTATGTATGTATGTATTTATTTTACAATAAATGTCATTATACATTACAATTGCATACTGGAAAGTGTGTGTATGTGTAATTGTAATGGATTAGCTGTGAGGCATCGGCTTTGAATAGTGCTTCCACTCTTTTCTATTATTGTTTTCGAGTGTCCCGTAAGAGCCGGGTAATCGAAAATACAACAGGCAACAATAACATCTCACATAGTTCAGCAATGAGGTTCACTGTCCATTCTGAATGCTGCCTTTTAGGTAAGATGAGACTGACACGGTATAAGTGTCGTGCTTCATTTTATAAGTTAATGCACACCCGTACTCTTGTCGCTGGTTACCTCACATTGTGGGATATGCCTTGATGGTGTGAATGAATAAATGAAAAGCAACATAAATAATAATAATATTCCCACAAATAGACCAACAGAACCAGACAAGAACCATAATTTAAAAGTTACATTAGATGGGTATACCCTATCTATTTAATAAACATGGGTGAATTTGTAGATATATTTACCTAATGGTTGTAGATGTACCTACCCTAGGCATGGGGATAAACAAAGCTTTCAAAACATTAGGTTCATATTTATCATATTATCGTAGGTAAGTACGCTTGAAACTCCCATTCACTATTCTTCATCCACCTTTCGTTGCGCTTATGGGGACTTATAACTGACCCTTGCGGAACTCTAAAAGAACATACGAAGAATCCTGAGAACTCTAAAACCTTACAAAACCTTATAAAATGTCAAACGGGGCTGATTGTAAGGAAACAGTTGGACTAAAATGACTATTGCATAGGCTGTTTTTTGATAAACCATTAAATTTTACATTTATTTTAAACCTTTGAGATGAGTAAATGCAACAATGAAAGTTTTGTATTTTTAATAAAAAAAAGTTGCCAATCATTGATCTGAATTACTCAACTCTTCTTTATTTTCTAAAGAAGGTAGGTACCTACCTACCTTTTATCTATTCGAGTGATGTCGTAAATTATAGAACGTTAAGAAGTATTAGAAATAAGACACTTTGTGTGGTTTGCCCACAATCTGTAAACAGCGTATCCTTTAATATTTTAATCAGTTCTTTTAATAAATATGTTCCCAAAACAAAGTGATATATTATAAATGGAACTATTTAAATAAATGTGTATATATAAGATATTAAAATTTTCAAATGTTGTGAAACACTGCTGCATTGCGATAGGTGGATCCCATACAAAAGCAAGGGGACACTACACCAAATTCATTAACAGCTCAGAATGTGGTTGCACACTCCACGAAGCATGGCATAGACAATGTTGGGTGGGGCTTCAGATACTCTATATACTTTCCTAGCTACTGCGTTTGTCCCCTCATATCATAGAAAAATATCAGTTCTTTTATCATTCTACGACTAATGTTATTCTATTATATTCAATAATACGACATATTACATTCATTTGTTTGTAGGGATAGAGGGGTAAGTCACACACATTTTTTATAGAATGAATATGTCCTTGAAACAAATATATAAGCACACATTCCCTAAACTAAGCATGAATGGCTTAAGACATATATTTAAAAAATAGAATAACTAAACTATTTGACAAACTGCATTTTAACCAAACTTTAGTTATAAGTAACTCAAGTTACTGATAACTAAATTTTGGACATAGCCAAACCGTAGTTATAATTACGTGTTGGCCATGTCCACAAAACGGTAAATCAAGAATCTGTGAAGGTATCGGTAAATGTCTTTACATATTTCGAAGGAAATGGGGACGTTTTGCGCAGCTACCAACCAAGCAAAACTGTAACATGTTTGCGCTCTGCCGCGTGATCTGTCAATATGTTTTTTGATATCTCTACTTTAGACGAATGAAATCGGTCGAGGCAGGATTCAACTCCGCGCCGTCAAATAGAAAAATTGACATAAAATAAAGATATCTTAAACAGAGACCGGATCCTAAATCAATATAAGCACCTATTTTTTATCAGTGAATTAGGAACGTAAATGGCGTTAATGTTTTGCAATTCCAAATATTATTTTGGAATACGCCGTACATGTATGGAAAGAAACAGAAAGAAAGTACTTGAAAACACTCTCCAGGACCGAGAGTGTTTCCCTAAAAGTCGAGGAGTCCTGACTCCTGACACGACACATGAAAAAGAAGAAGAATAAGTAGATACCAATCTAAGCTGCTCCAATATCGTTTGTCGTATCGTTTATCTTTTTTTTCTGTTTTGTCGTTTGACAATATTTCTAAAAAAATACATGGAACGGATAGGGTAAGAAATATTTTTTTAAACGAAATATTCTTCGGTATTTTATGATAAATGTAGGTACCTACCTACGACCAGGAATTGGATTTCTTAAAATTTTCATAAAAATCGTTTCTAATAACATCAATGTATTTCGACAAAGATATAGGTAATATATTTTAATTCGATTACTGTAGTCTGGAGTACCGTAGGGATGTTGACTTTACTTATACTGATTATAATTTACAATATACATAGGTATATATAGTAAATACTAATGTGGACTATGAAGTTTTATTAAAGATTGAAATGCTGCGTTAGGAAATTTATTGCCATAAGGACTAAGGGCACATATAGAACTTTGCACATTTCTAATAGGATTACAAATCGTTACGAAAATCATCTACGCCTGCCCCTTTGTGTATGTCAATTCAAACAGTTTTGTATAGGTACTATTGAAGCATATCCAATACTCACAGCTATCAACACAGTACGCCATTAAACGTTTGTTACAAAATTAACGAAGAAATAAATAAAACGAACTGTCCTCGCAGCCATATAAATAAATGACAATCCGCCAGATCAGTGTATCCTGATCTTGTGGCGTCGGGGTCCACAGAATATTATGTGCGAGAAATACTTTTTCACAAAACTCCTAGTTCTGAATTATATTATTTCATTTATACGGGGATATTTACCATGAGAAAAAATCGAAGTGAAGCCTAAAATTGACAGTAAAATACAAAAATAAATCACATAATCACAGTTAGTTATGAGGAGGTAAATTACTAGGTATTGAAAAAAAGGATTGGAAAGGCAGAAAAAAATCGATCAGGAATAATTTCAGTTGAATAATTTTCTTAAATATTTTTTTTATATTATTGAAATATGATATCTGTATCTTGCTTCCTGATTATTTTATGTCAGTGTAAAAATAATTATTCATACCATACATCATGCCATGTCCTTACCAGGGTAGGTAGAAAGATTCTAACGCTATCATGACAATCTTAAAGTAGGTTAATTAATATTATGAAAACTTTTTTCCTTTCTTTTGTCTCACTGTTGTTTTTCAAAGGATCATTTACTATTTTTGAGACAACGTGTTGTGTGGGTTGGTTAACCGGCTTTTTTACGCTTATTTTAATATGTATAAATTTAATAAATAAACGTATGTACAAAAAGCGTAGAAAATTGCGGACCAACAGTTGAAAACATTCGTATCGACTGTCAAGTGTTGTAAACTTTGTCCAACGAAAGAGACGGCGCATACTTACTCCGGCCGAAGCTCGCGTCGAAACGAGACATACGTACATTTGTCGTCGACGATTTAACGACTCGTGTAAAGAGTGCCTGCAAAATATACCGTGCCGATCGGTATACGCGATCCGCTCTGCCGCGTGGGTTTAGAAAGGGAAGGCTCGGCTCGTGCCGTCCCTGTCTGGGAGGAGAGGGGGGTAAAATTGACAACAATTTATCTAAAAGTGCCATTAGAGGGAGAGCATTGTGAGCGCACTTTATGGGCTAAATCTTAAATGGAAGTTGAAACTCAAACTGAAGTGATTCGGAAGAACAACATTACACTTGTGTTTGGTTTGAGCTTAGTGCTCTTTCTTTGTGTCGACAGGGATGTCAAAAGTATTTTACCGATGATTACAATGCGAAATGCACGGCTAGTTTCGGGAGACCATTTGAGAAGGGATATTTAAAAATAATCAATTGAGGCTGAAGAGTTAATCGCAAATGAATATTATTCTCATTAGTGACATTTCTATGCTGTCCAAACTTAAATACAAACAGACGATATACCTATACCAACATTTTTATTCAAAGTCATATAGTTATGCTCATGGTTTAATTTCTATAGAAATTGTCAGGGGGAAATTTAATCCGCTTAATAGATCCATATTAGCTAAAATCGCGATCATGGGGGCAAGTCTGGTCAATCGGCGGAATCAAAACCAACCATGTTTACCCATATCATGGATAAAATTAGATGGGTCGATGGCAGAGCGGTTAGCGCGTTGAGCTAGTAATCCAGTGGTCGCGAGTTCGAATCCTGCCTCGACCGATTTCTTCCACCTATAACACACGCATTTATGCTTATTTAAGGGAATGTAGGAAGATATATATGATGTACTTGTTTGATATAGACATATTCATTAAAAAAAAAATGGTTTCGATTCCGCCTGTTGACCAGACTTCCCCCCATAGTTCCTACTTAATTTATTTGACTCCCTTAAAAATGGTTGGTTGGGACTCTGTGATATTGTTGTTTAATAAACAAAATTTGTTTTTATTATTTAATTTGTTCTTATATGCTACCTATCTTCTTTGTTTTTTTTTAACATTTCTTCTGCTATCTAAATTTATTTTGTAATGTGATTAACGTAATGCCATAGTACTCACTGTTTTGTATATTTAACATTTACTCTGATTGGTTGGAAGATATTTCCATTAGGCAATAAGCCCTTCAGTGTACTGATTATATGTACAGAAAGATACAAATAAATAAATAAAATCCTTAAAATACTTCAATCCTTCAATTTTTGTACCTAATATAACTACATACATAATATAGGTATTATACCTATTGTAACCATTGTGGGTTATTTGACACCATCTTTAATTTGTGACCCAGTAATAGGGTAAACTGGGGTTTCTGGGGTGTCGCGGGCAAATTGAACACCGCTTTCACAAGGGGGATAGGGGATGGTGAATATAAACGATTTCTTCGCTTATTTGAGAGGTTATTTTTCGGAAAATTGACGTATATTTTGTGACGCGGTAAATAACACACTCCGGATAATACAAAGTTTTGAGCGAATTGTGAGAAAGTTGTTTATTGTTGTTCAAGTCATTATTTTTGTTTAAGTTATTATTTCTATTTTGTTTTATTTTGTTCACGATACACCACAATATCTCATATTGAGTTTATTATTACGGTGTTTTGTTCACGATACACCACAATATCTCATATTGAGTTTATTATTACGGTGTTTTGGTTTTTGTAAGAAATTGCTTTCGTTTCGATTCATAAATGATATGTTACGGCGAAATTGTGATTTCGTTAATTTTGGTGAAAGAGCCAACGTTGATTTTTATAAGGATTATTTTTATGACAACACAAGTTTTTTTTTTATTATTTATTTATTTATTAACTTCAACGATCATGTGAGTATTTACAAAAAAATGCTAAATAAGAAAAAAACAAACATGTGCACCACCAAAATCATATCAAAAAATAAACAAAATAAAATAATACAAACAAAACTTGAAATATTCTTTTTTCGTATTTATTGAGAATTTTTACCGAATAAACAATATAAAATGTAACTAATAACTAGGAAATACTGTAATTGGCGATATAAATAAGAAAATTATTTACTGTATACCTATAAATGTTTGTAAACAGCTGTTGTATTTCTTAATAAAACAAAATAAATAAATAAATAAAATAAAAACAAAAAACACAAGCAAGACAAAATTACCTAATAATAAAAAAATAAAAACACTCAAAAAACAAAATTTAAAAACAAGAAATGAAAAAAAAAATTAATGAATATGTCCTTAAAATAAATACAACCCTATAGATAGTATAGATCCTCAAACATTCCTTATTTTCTGTTTGGTAAAGATTTTCATTTGTGTTTCACAACAAAAAATACTATCGTATAAAATCGTATAAAAATACTATCGTAAAAACTTCGTACGAAGTGTCAGCTAAAAAACTTAGTACGAATAGAAAAGCATATGGCAACACAAAAATAACATTAAAGAAAAACAAAACTACCTATTAAAAATAAAAAATAAAACTTAATTCGTAAGTAAGTACCTACCTAATTCGTATCAATAAAATTTATTTATTTATTTTAAAACTACCTACCTACAAGTGGTGAAATTACTACCAAATGTTAATTTAATAATAATAATAAACACTTCCTTGCACCCTGCGCAAGTGGCAAGTTTATTGCCGTAGGTATGGCAATTTCTTCGAACTAACCAGTGTTACCAGCCAAGAGAAGCAATATTTTCGTGAGAAATGAATCAATATAAATTTCTCCTCTGCTGGGGATCGAACCCAGGACGCCCACGTAGAAGCCAAAAGGCCTACCAACCGTGCCACAACGGTCGGAAATTTCTTCCAATTTACCAGTGTTTCCAGAGTGCAAGATTTGTATGAGATATTAATCTCATTTTATTCTCCTCTGCTGGAAATCGAACCCAGGACACTGGCCCAGAAGCCAAGTACCATACCACTATGCCAAGGCCGTAAATAAATATCGCACGTGATGTTTTAATTGAAATTCCGTGTGCGCATTTCAAACAGCAATATTGTCACAAGGCGTCATAAACTAAACGTTCCATGTGTCCAAATCGATTATCCGCGTATGATCAGATGGCGCCCAGAGCAGCTGAAATGATGCTCTTTAATCGTTCTCGCTCCATTGGCTTAGTTTCTCCGCGGAGTATGTAGTAGGTACGGTCTGTACATACTTACCTAAATTCACAGTGTGTCATTATTTTTCTTTCAAATTCCTCGTTTGTCAACCGGAAAATTAGACATTTTATATCGTCAGTGGCGGCGCGACATTTTTTGAATGCCAAGAATATTTAACCTACGTCAAATTTACTGTTGATATGCCAAAGATCGCGTTCACAGTGTTCCATTTTCAATTTTATATACCGACCTTATTTCTTATTACGAACAACGACGATATATTACGATATATTACGACGAGATATTCTTTTTTGCTCAGATAATTCTTTAAATGAGCTTCAATAAGTCGACCTTCGTGGCTCAGTTGGTTAGGTATCTGGCTGCTGATCCAAAGGTCCCGGGTTCGATTCCCGGTGGAGACACAGTTTTTAATTGTGTTTTCAGTATGGATCTGTGTGATGATAAATTTCGTAAGTCTCCAGAATGTGGCAACTTGTCATTTGAATTATTGTAGGTTAATTTTGTAATCTAAATGTTTACTATGAATAATTCTAAGTGTCACCTAAGTGTTTGCTATTAAATTTTTGAAGATTATTATTTTTATCTGATTGTTTGCTATTGAATTATTGTAGGTTTCTTTTGATGCCAAATAGTTTGCTATTGAATTATTGTAGGTTAATTTTGATACCAAATAGTTTGCTATTGAATTATTGTAGGTTAATTTTGATACCTAAGTGTTTGCTATTGAATAATTGTAAGTTTATTTTGTCACCTTAGTGTTTGGTATTGAATTTTTGATGGTTACTATTTTTATCTGATTGTTTGCTATTGAATTATTGTAGGTTTCTTTTGATACCAAATAGTTTGCTATTGAATAATTGTAGGTTAATTTTGTTACCAAGGTGTTTGCTATTGAATTATTGTAAAAATATTTTGTCACCTAAGTTTGCTATTGAGTTTTTGATGGTTACTATTTTTACCTTTTTGTTTATTATTGAATTTTTGAAGTTTAATATTTTTACCTGATTGTTTGCTATTGAATTATTGTAGGATATTTTTTACCGGTTTGCTATTGATATTGTTATTTAATTATTGTAGGTTACTTTTGTTACCTAAGTATTTGCTATTGATTATATTATTATTGAATCATTGTTGATATATGCTTCAGTCATTTTAATATTACCTACCATCGTTATATAATCAAACCGGTATTCTAAAAACTAAATTAATACAAGATCATATTGTATAATTATGTAAAATAGTTGTTTAATGTAAATCTCGCAAAATTATTGCATTATAATGGCAAATTGTTGGGTCGGCCATTAAGTCGTCAACGATTTAAATAAAACGCAATAAATCAACGAAGAATATAAAACCAATAATAAAATTGTCCAGTCTCTTTTGAACCAGAGACAAATGACTTACCAAAGGGCGTTGATTTGTATAACGATTTGTTAATCGTTGACTGTCAACGGGAAATTAAAATTTCAACATAAATTATTCGCATATTTTTATTTTGTGACATTTTAATCGTACGACAAACACAGCAATGAAAGGAGAAATTTTATTAAAAAAATAAACAGTCGGCGTTAGTTGGCGGCTCTGTCGGATAAACGTCTGATTTTTAAGACGAGAGTTCCGAGTTCGATTTGCGGTGGTCACTATTCATGCAAGGACGTAAACGCGAGAAATTTATGTCGAGAGAGAAGAGTAAGGCGATCGGATCTATCTGCCGACCCCAAATAGCGAAAAGGCGTGATCGTATGGAACTTTTCATGGTGTAATTTTGGGGTGAATTCGCAAGATGAAAAGTTACACAATTCACAATAACGTGGCACCTTGTGAATGATATAAGTGATTTTTGTTCTAACCTTCTTCTTCTTGTTTCTGTGCCGTTCTTAGCGGAGGTTGGCTACTATCCCACCTAACTCGTGACGATCTTGTGTTAACATAACTCTTGACGATCTTGCGTTAACCTAACTCTTGACGATCTTGCGTTAACCTAACTCGTGACGATCTTGCGTTAACTTAACTCGTGACGATATTGCGTTAACTTAACTCGTGACGATCTTGCGTTAACCTATCTCGTGACGATCTTGCGTTAACTTAACTCGTGACGATCTTGCGTTAACCTATTTCGTGACGATCTTGCGTTAACTTAACTCGTGACGATCTTGCGTTAACTTAACTCGTGACGATCTTGCGTTAACCTATCTCGTGACGATCTTCCGTTAACCTAACTCGTAGGTAACGATCTTGCGTTAACCTAACTCGTGACGATCTTGCGTTAACTTAACTCGTGATGATCTTGCGTTAACCTAATTAGTGACGCAGCATCCGGAATCTCGAACCACTCCCTGATATTTTTAAAGTACGATATTTTCTTTTACGACCTATACCTACTCCGTCTTCCCTCTATCTTTATCTCCACTATAAATTGTAGATGGACATATTTGTCACCACGGAATATGTGGCCAAAGTAAGCGGCTTTATGTCTACTGACTCTCTCTCTCTTTCTCCATCAGATTTAAACCTCTTTCATTGGAGACTCTATATTCAGGTACCTATGTATAATATTATAGTATGTAGTAACTACCTTTTTCAACACGAATTTTTAAGTGCATTAGCGCAACAAACTAGTGCCTAATTCGAGGCAATACTTGCCTCCTAATCAACACGGAAAGGTAAATACGCGATAGACAGACCTTGTCAATTTCGCTACGGGACCTGTTCATGACCATCCAACATGATGGAGACGGACCGTTCGTTGAATGATTTATCGGTACAGCCAACCTCAGTCTCAGAAGAAAGAGTCGACGTTGAAAGTCAGAAGAGATACCCTCACAATAAAACTGTCTACAAAAAAAACTATCTAGAAAAATACTTGCGTCTGAAAAAAAAACTGGAATAATTTAAGGTGATTTGTTGGCGCGGCAATATAGACCTTTGTCATCAGCTCATAAACCTGATAATTCTACAAATCGTTTGATACGTTTCACAATAATTTTATTAGCTGCCACAGAAAACGGTCGGTATGCGCCGCAATAAATTTATGTAAAGATAAAATACGAATATAGGTAGGTACATACCTACCTAATATCTACTTTACCTACTCTACATCACATTTATTTTATCTGACAACTCTTTCATGTCAAAATTATACAAATTCTTATCTTTATTTTTATGTTATTTAAGACAATCTAAATAAAACTATTTGAAAATTTATGTTTTATAATAGAATCACTTTTGTTTGATAAATATGTATTACAAAACAACATTTTTAATTACGTTTAATAAATTATTTATATTGATATTAGGCCGTTAAGGCCCTTGTATACCCTGGGTATATGGATGCACGCAAAGATGCACACTAATTACCTTCAAATGTATAAAACACGAAAAAATATTGTATATCACCTGATTTGTACTATACATACTTCTATCGTGCAAAAAAGGTAAAAAAAAATTTAAATAGCAAGAAAGTACCTAGGTATAATAATAAAAAAACTGCTTGAAAAAAATCTCAAATTTTAAGTATCCTGAGCTTGGGGTCACTTTGAAATATTTGACAGTCAAAAAAATGAGAAGCACTATTCAGATATCCTTCACAATATAATGGGGTCTAGTGACTATTAGATATACCTACAAATATACAAAATTTGACAAGAATCGAATGAGTACCTACTTTAGTCTTCAATCGATAAAGTAAAATAAACACGCCGTACATAGCACACGGTACCTACACACACAGATACATTGTAATGAAACTTTCAGAATACAATCTCAGCATGATACTAGTTGATAATCTGCAATAAAAAAGTAGTCTTAAAAATTGCGAAATCATAACTCCACACTATATCCACTTGGGTTAGTGAGGAGTAAAAACTGATATTTTGAAAATGTCATTCAATAAAATTTGAATATCTCAAAAATTTAAGACACATATCTACCTCAAAAATGATTTATGAATTACTAGTGAAAGTTCATAATATCTACGGTTATTTTAAATGCATAGATATTTAAATTATTCCCGTTTAATTTTTTTCTTTTGTCACGTCCAGGTTTCACTAGAATACGTCAAAACTCAAAAAAGAAATTAAATATATTGCAAATGTAAATTTCGGCATCCACCGATATGCTATAGTCAAAGATTAAAAAAAATGAATTAATATTATTACCTACTCGTTGCAAAAAAAAATAATTCAGTTAGACATTTAGAGATAGTCAATAAAAAAGGAACATTGTATCTATTTATTTTCAGCGGTTCGACTGAACAAATTGTTTATTTATCTAGCCGGTCTTTATTGTTTATTGTGGATGGTCGCCTTTCAGCCGGTCTTCGGTAGCAATTTAACACTTGGCCGTTAATCTCCCTTTATTTTCCGAGCGGATGCCTCCTTTTGATGGGACAAATCGTGTTAAATGGTTGAGTGATTTCATTAAATCTAACAATGATATATTTTGTTTTGCCCCTATTATCAACACCGGTGCTGTAGCACCTACCTACAAAACATAATTACGTGACAATATTAGTGTTGCGCGTGATTGCGCAATCATCCCGCGCGCGGGGTAAATGAAAATAATTGCGCAATCTAATCACGTGGGGTAAACGTAGATAATCGCACAGCCTCACCAGATTCGGTAAATGTAAATGATTGCACACACTTTCCATGTGATGTAAATAATGTGATTGCACAATCTTACCCCACCTGGTAAATGAAAATTATTGTGTAAACTTTCCATTGGGGATAAATGAAAACGATTGCACAATCTAACCTCATCCGGTATAATATACCGGATGAGGATATGGAAATCATTGTGCAAACATTTTACTCGGAAGTGATTGAGAAATATCATCACACGATGCAAATGAAAATCTTTGCCCAATCTCACCACGATGTGGCTGGCAAAAGTGATTATCGCATTGAAATGTAAATAATTGCGTAATCTTACACCATGACGTAAATAAAATATTTCAATTTTGTTCGATATTTGAAAATGTCGAATCCTCTCAACTCGGCAGGAATGTAGGTAGGTACACAATATCATGGTTAGTAAAAATATAAATTATAGAGCCAACGCTGTAATTATCTCACCTCAAGGGCGATAAAAATCGATTGATTCGTGTCATTTTGACTTAATAATTCATTTATATCTTCCTTTACAAACTGCAGTAGCGGAATTGCTTATAGAAACCGAAAATCTTGGCTTGCCCATGAAACCATACTACAAGATTAAAAATTGAACCGTGAAGCTATAGGTACTACAAGATTAAAAAATGAACCGTATAAAGATACGATACTTGACAGGGGCACCAATGTAAATATTATTTTGGCATGTGATTTTAAAATATTTTCATGGCCACTCAAATGAACAAAGATAATAAAAAAAACATAAAATTTTCAACATTTTCCAATTTTTTTTCAGGGTTTGCCTAGTCCGAAGGTTCTAGACACGCCCCCGATAGAAAAGAATATTTTCGGTTTGTCTATGTGGGAGCCTATTCCTTGTATCAAGAATTTAAAATGTTAAAAAGATCCTTAAATTATTACGTTAAAAAATATATTTTTAGGCAGGTATTTTGTATTTCCAACCCATTCAAAGGATTACGTAATTGATATCCGTTATTAGCAAGCAAAAAAAAAACGTATAAAACAAAGCATTTTGTAGCATCTTTATACAAATTTTAATCTTAATTATCATTGTTTTTAATTTAGGGTATGGACGAAGGGTGTTTTACATAATTAGTTAATTTTTAAAACACGTTCTTTGTTCATTAATTTTCTGGGTTAATTAATCAAACTCCATCTTTGTGGGGTGGTTAGCATTAACTTGGAAAGGGTTGTTTTTCGGTCGGCAAGTATTCACGTTCGTTAGGTACCTATTTTTTACACTTAGGGTTGGTTTATCCCATAATATACTAAGGTAGGTACTCTCATTTTTACTAATTACTTTTACCAGGTGAAATTATAGACAAATTAATATGACAACAGGTGAGAAATAAAAAAATATATAATACTCACGTACGTAGGTACTATTAGGTATATTTATTCTATCATTCGTTACTTTTGATAAATTTACCGAGAGAAAAAAAGATTCAGAATGCTTACAGACAGAACCATCTAATTTTTAATCCTCACTAACCCAAGGGGATATAGTGGGGAGTTATGATTTCGCAATTTTTAGGGCTATTTTTTGTTTGCAGATTATCAACTAGTATCATGCTGAGATTGTATTCTGAAAGTTTCATCACAATGTATCTGTGTGTGTGTGCTGTGTGCTATGTACGGCGTGTTCATTTTTACTTTATCGATTATAGACTAAAGTACTCATTCGATTCTATTCAAATTTTTCAAATATATATATTTAATACTCGCTTAGATCCCATTAGATTTTGAACGATATATGAATAGTGCTTCTCAGTTTATTTAACAGTCAAATATTTCAAAGTGATCCCAAACTCAGGAAACTTAAAAATTGAAATTTATATTATCAAATTGATAAAAAGGCATACCTATCTCATTCATAAAATGGCATTGAAGAGTTATCAAGTTTTCATACTAAAATATTTAAATAAAAAATAATTTAACAAACTCATTTCATGAAAATGCTGAAAATTTTCCATACAGAATTTGAATACTTTATAGAATGACTTGTTAGTGAGGAGTTTAGCGTTGGCCACAACCCACTCGTTTTTTCTAGTGAACCATGCAAAACTAGAAAAGGATAAAAAAATACAAATTTAGCACAGGAATTATATACCTACTGCCATATAGGAGAATATAACTTTTCAATGACCTGCTTACTTGAATTAGAGAATTAAAATTTCTTCTTTCCCCTTAGCGCTTTTGTCCCGTTTCTATCGGGATACCTACGCTTTAGATATTTTAATTAGAGAATTAAAATGTTTTTTTTTTGTTCTAATATTTTAATTAGAACAAAAAATTTAAAATATCTTTAAGAGGCTATATAGTACCTATATTTTGAAAATAATTTCCCTAATACCCTCAAAAGATACGTCTTTGAAATAAGGAACAAGTTGTATTTACATCCTTATTCTATTGCATGAAGTTTTAATTTGTGTAAGGGGACATATAAACCTAAACACCTCAATTTCAAAATAAATCCCTTGAATATGTTAAACAGTGTGTTTCTAGAAAAAAATAGTAGTATAAGTTTTTTCAACATTTCTCTAGTAGGTAGATAGATAGGTATATGTCATGATATTCATCTCAATAGGGACAGAAATACACAAATAAAGTGAGGGTTGATTTCTGACACAAAGAACTTAAATGATTATATTAAATATCATCAAAGGAAGGGTAGATTGGTAGGTAGGTAATTCTTCTGAATTGGTTTCTGTTTTGGGTCCCAGCGGTAATCGAACTCAGAACTGGCCAGTCATACTCTACTGCGGTAGGCTGGATTTTAATTGCTTTTTTACCATCTAAGATTTAACTACATATGGATTTATATTTGAATTATCAATTTTAATAAGCGTTTAGAATAAGCATACCCACTAAGGTACTACAAGGAACAACGTTACAAGGCTATTCCAAGGATTAGACTATATTATGTAGGTACCTACTACCCAAGCATTGAACTATATTATTTAGGTACTACCCATGTACTCGTATTGAACAATATTATGTAGGTACTACCCAAGCATTGAACTATATTATTAAGGTAGGTACTACCCAAGCATTGAACAATATTATGTAGGTACTACCCAAGCATTGAACTATATTATGTAGGTACTACCCAAGTATTCAACTATATTATTTAGGTACTACCCAAGTATTGAACTTTATTATGTAGGTACTACCCAAGCACTGAATTATATTAAGTATTGAACTATATTATATAGGTAGGTAGGTACCTACTACCCATTGATTCCAAGTTTTCAATGTTGTATCCAGCGAAAGAGCTTATGCTTATTGAACATTAATATCTAATATAAATACCTAAAAACTCCATTGCACCCTGCGCAAGTGGCGAGTTTATTGTTATATGGCGATTTATTCCAACCAACTAGAGAAGAGAAGCAATACTACCTATTTTAGTGACAAATTAATTTTAATAAATTTCTCATCTGCTGGGGATCGAACCCAGGACGCGTTCGGCTAGTACCTACCTACTCTATAAAATTTAACTAGTGTTAAAAATAAAGTAGGTATGTTTTTAAAATTAAAATAAAAAAAAAACTAATTCAATTTAGGTAGGTACCTACGTAATAATCGTGAAAATTCACTAATAAGTAGTAGGTAATTAATTTTTTTGTTTATATTTAGGTACAGTTAGGTACTTAAATAATATATTTCTGCTTATATATACCTAATATTCTATTTAGCCTTCATTAGTTTAATTAAAACTATAACATTTATCAAATTCCATGTATTAAAAAAGGTACCTGTACATATAGTCTGTTAATA
Organism: Molanna angustata; assembly: GCA_963576475.1. NCBI lineage: Eukaryota > Metazoa > Arthropoda > Insecta > Trichoptera > Molannidae > Molanna > Molanna angustata. The sequence goes on along the minus strand of OY754987.1, from coordinate 9,834,827 downwards.
TTATCTAATAATAAAATTTTGAATATTGTTCATTAGATAATAATTATATTACACGTTACATGTGGCCTTAGGGACCTAACTCTAAATCCCTATCTCGACATACATACCTTCCACACCGACAAACACACACCATACAGCGCCCAGCCGACGGCAAAATAAAAAAAAGCGTAATAAAAAGGTACCGAAGTACGGTGACCAACATTTATTAAATATTTTTTTAAAGATCAAATATACCTATATTTTTTTATATTTTTACAACTGTCAATGAACGAGGAAGTGCTGAAACATATTTTTTTGAATACATACCCAATGAATTACGCATATCCATTTTTTTAATAATTTATTTCAAGGAATGTAATTCTGTTTTGAAAACTAAGTCTATATAATAGATACAGGTAGGTATTGGAAATAAATCAAATATATTTAAATTAAACAGGTAGATACAATTAAATATGTCTCCATATCATATCCTTGTCCCCTCCCCTCTTCTTCCCTCCTTTTTCGAAATCTTTTGTATTTTATGTTTCTATTATTTTTTATTCAGAAAAATTGATACAAATCTAACTAATATACCTTTAACTTTATCAAACTAATGATTTTTGTAATACCCACAAACAAGCATTGCCTAGTGGGATTTATATTGTTTATTTATATATTTATTTATTTATTTATTTAACTTTTTGTACATAATATAAACAAATAAAATGCACACTGGCGGGCTTATTGCCATGAGGCAATTTATTCCAACCAACCAGATTACAGAGTGACAGAATATACTTAATAATTGTTGAGTTATTTCTTTTCAAGTTATGTAGCATATATTACAAGTTGTTTTTTATTTAAGGTTGCATAATATGATCTTTATATATTTGTCAGTGTTGTTTTGTTATATTTTTTTTTGATATTATTTTGTTAATCTTTTTTTAATCTCGATATTTTTTTTTATTATGTTTATGAGAAATAACGAATTTATTTATTATTATTATTAATCATAAACACAATTAACACCACCAAATAGATGTGGTTGGTTAGAATATATTCCCATATGGAAATAGGTTCGCCATTTTGGAATTATTCTATAGACTTTGCAAAATGTTTAAAATAAAAATAAATAAATAAATAATACAGTGCTAAGTACAAAAAAATAATCAACAAAGAAACAATAGCAAAAAAATAAAACAGAAATAATAAAGAAGAACCCAGAAATTATTCGACCTTTAGAAGTCTCTTTTTATATTCGTATATTGAACAGCAAAAGATATTAACAGTCAACCAAGTCTATGTAATCTCCGAATAGTTGAGTAAATATAATTATTAAAACTAAATTTATAATATGAAATAGTAATAATGTATTATAATAATATAATTGTAAAATTATATGCTCACCTAATGTTTATTTCTGATTTGATTTCTTATGTAAGTAGGTATGTATAATCTTGGCTTACCTAGAACAATACAAAATAAAAATATTAGTTTTTAACTAAATGTTTTACATAGACACATACATTGGAATATTATATATAGGTATAATTTTAAAATAAAAATATCAAAAATTAATCTTCCTGACCTTGGGGTCACTTTGAAATATTTGACTCATAAAAAAACTGAAAGGCACTGATCAGATATCCTTCAAAATATAATGTATTATATATGAAAATTTGCAAAATTTTAAAACAATAGAAATAGTACCTACCTACTTCAGTCTTTAAGCGAAAAAGTAGAATAAATACGGCGAACATAGAACAAAGTACACAGCACATATACACCCTCACACATACACAGATGAAACTTTTAGAAAATAATCTCAGGATGATACTAGCTTATAATATGCAATAAAAAATCTAATTGTGAAGTAAAAATATAATAAACACATTAAGTTAAGAGATGTAATGATTATCACAAGTTTTTATTCGTCTAAAGCAAAAAAAAATATTTTTTCTCAAGATTATACTTTTTAAAATCATAGTCACCCTATTTTACCGACATAACTCAATGCTCTTGACTTCTGTTTTGGCGTAAGCCCCTTAATTTATTGTTTATCTCTAATATTCCTTCAATATTTTGAAACATTTTGACAAATTGGTGTAATATTGATTTTAAGTATCCACTTCATCTACCTCAACATTTATTTAGGTCCTACTTATCTTTTTGTTAATCATATTTATGTTCACTTTGACGAAAAACATTCATAATGTAGTTATACATACATACTTAAAATTGTCCACTTTAAAATCGACAAATAACATGAAAACAGTATTCAAAATTAAACTCGTTAAATTACCTAGCTTCAAATATTTTTTTTGATATACAAAGACTGTCTTGCAAATCTACACATCAGACACTTTTTCACTCGATTTTTTACTAATCACAATAACCCCATTGAACTGAAAAAATAGGATAATATTTGTTTGTTTAAATCAATGCACTACTATTTTTTAGAATACTATATAATTCATTTGCCCTTTTCCTGCTTTTAACGTATTATCGTCGTTAAAGCGAGCTACGATCGTTGCTCGATCGATTCAAATTTCAGTAACTTATAACTAAACTGTTTGGCTATACCGATATTTTAACCAAACTTTTGTTATAACTAAAGTTTGGCTATGGTACATAAAACATTTGTCTAGAATTACATTAGTAGTCACTATAATTTGAATACTTTTAACATGAAGTTTTGTTACTATTAACTTAAAAAAATCAGTATGCAACATTTTTTATTCGTGACAAAAAATATAACGGTTTAGCTGTGTGCACAAAACATTTGGTTAGTATCTTTAGAGTAACCAAATCTTAAGTACTTAGTCACTATAATTTGGTTAATTTTAACAAGAAATTTTGTTACTATTAACATTAAACAGACGAGAGAGTCTATCTACTTGACTATGGAAGGTGACAGTACAATTTTGTGTGTTGATATTTTGACAGCAATCTTATTGTACCAGCAATTTTTTTTCGTTTATATAACCACACACATATAAATCGTCTTTTAGACATTTCTCCGGCACTAGCTGTCTCGTCTTTTCGTAACCTATACCTACCTTTCCCACTTGTCCTTTTGATGTAGTCTCTTGAACATATGCGTCATTAATGAGCCATAATGGTATAACAGGATGTATTATGGGCTCAGTTTTTTTTATCATTTAATTTTATGTGTTGGTTGTTACAAAAGACGCGAGATGGAAGCACCATAGACTATATAATATGTAGGTATGTTATCCGAACTAAATAACGCGTGAAAAATACATAAGTATTCATATTTAACAGTAAATAAACTAGCATAAGATGTTTTTGTGTGTACGGATGTTCGAGTTGCTGCAGAGTCGTTGACTTGTGTTTCTATAAATAGTTTTTGTTACTTACATAGTAAAATAGATATTTATATATTTATTTGTACATTTATTTTTTATTTATTATTTCTATATTTTATTCTAGGTATATTTTTTATTTATGAATTCTATATCAATATAGGTCGATGGCAGAGCGGTTAGTGCATTGGGATAGTAATCCAATTGTCACGAGTTCGAATCCTGCCTCGACCGATTTCGTTCACCTATAGCACAAGCATTTACGCTTATTTTAGGGGACGTAGGAAGATGTATATGTAGGTACTTGTTTAACAAGGAAATATTAATTTTTTCATTAAAAAAAAATATATTTTATTGTATATTTTTTTTCATTTATTTACTTATTTATTTATTTGTTTTTTTATTTATTTATTTATTTATTTATTTATTTATTTATTTATTTATTTATTTATTTATTTATTTATTTATGTATTTATTTATTTATTTATTAATTTGTTCATTTATTTAAATATTTATTTATTTATTTATTTATTTATTTGTTTATTTATTTATTTATTTATTTAGTTATGTATTTATTTATTTATTTATTTATTTATTTATTTATTTATTTATTTATTTATTTATTTATTTATTTATTTATTTATTTATTTATTTATTTATTTATTTATTTATTTATTTATTTATTTATATCTAAAACATAGAGTAGATATAAGATACAAGATAATTCTGGGTAATAATATACAGGTAAGCATATACCTATTATATTGTAATATGGACATAAAAAGTAAATATAAGTTATTTAATTTTTAATAATTAACATTTATTATTTCACTTCTGCTTACATAGTTTAAGCTTTCTCGTTTTTGTTTGTATCTTTTGTTACTAACACCTTCACTATGGCACAGTCTGCGTTAAAGTAAGCTAGTTTAATGTTATTGTCTATCATGGTATTTATTTATTCATACTTTTACATATCATAATAATAGTAGTTGGTACCTATGTACATACTCACATACATACACATTCATACATATGCGTCTTCTTATTATAGGTAAGTACCTACATATTTATAGTTGAATTATAGGTAAGGCTGCTATATAATTAGGTAGGTAGGTATAGGTCAATAAAGACAACCATATTTATAAATAAGTTGTAGACTGCTCCATGGTCTTTGATAATGGACCTTGAAAAAGCATTAGGAAGCTAATACCTAAGTACCTACACAAGATAAAGATCACTTCTGAGATTTGAACTTTTATTGCTACTTAATGATTTTGTCATGTTCCGCTTGAAATATTATGACTAGCACTAAAGATGCTGAGAGGATACTTAGCAGATAAAGAAACAGATGCTGGGCTCCTTCATAATATTGAATTAAAAAAATAATACCTAATAACTATGGATGATATAAAAATATGAACGTAGTCATATTCTAGATATTTTGATTGAATAACATTGAATAACATATCGCTGTCATGATATCTCCACTATTTCATAGAAGTGGATAGTTAATTTTATGACTTTTAACTAGGTACCTAGGTAGGTAGGTACTATTGGATTTTCTTGCATGTACCTGTACCTACTGTATTTATTTTTATGTAGGTACCTACCTACTTATATAATAAATCATTTCTAAAAAAAAAAATATGATGTTTCGTAGATCACCACAAAACTAAATTAAAACGAGTTGGTTGTGACCAACACTAAACTCTCCACACCATAATAAGCGTTCATTTTTTCTTATTGTAATGTTGAAAATCTCTAAATTTATGCATTTTTATGAAGTACCTATATTTCTATTAGATTCTTAAAAAATAAAGATTCCCTGAGGACAAAAATTTTCACAATACACCATAGGTACACACAAAATAATTGTCACGAAACTTATAGTATGTATTTTCTACATGATACCTGTTGAGAATTTTTAAGTAAAATTGCATTACTAGCAAGATGAGCATGAATATGTGTCATGTTGATGAGGCGATGTATGTGTCAAGATAGAAGAATGCGGTGTTCGGTTCTCTCTGCCTACCCCTTGAGGAAGATAGAAGTGGAGAGTAAAATATACACTTGTCTGTAGAGACACATACAACATCAATACAATGTGCACTCTACATGATATCCGTTGAGAAATTGATGTAAAAATAAATACGCTTAAAAATTGTGAAGCAAGCAAGGCGGTGTAAAAGTAAATCAAAATGCACCTACAGTTCCACTTAACATACGCCAATTTTTCAGCGATTATTAACAATATTACTTCATATGAATAATTATTTCATCAAATTTACTACAAAATAAAAAGTCCCACATGCCCACGCAACATCACTCAGCTACTTTTTAATCGAAATTGCTATTTTTAAATAAGAAAAACATAAAATAAACATAAGCATTGTTGGACATGCTTATAACTGAGGCGTTATCGAAATACCATACGCCATAATTTGAACAAAACCCACCAATTAGTAGATGTTAGGAACAACATTAATTGCTTAATAATGTACAAAGGGGATATAAATATTTTGAGGGATATAAATATTAATATAACTATTATTATTTTCCTAACATATAAAATATTATTTAATTACACATATTAATAACAGGAATAAATTAATATTATAACCGAATAGTATGAACCTATTAGTGATATACATACATGTAGGTACAAAGCACCCTCTTCGTAACAATGGTTTGGTATGCAAATTGGTAATACAAAACCATTTATTCCGTCTTGAAGATGCAAACCCCACTATTAACAAAACTCAACTCACAAATAGGGTTTATTCTACGAAACATAATATCTTCACTACCTGTACGTATCTATGAACATATTTATTAAATGTATGTATGAGACGATAGACTCGCATACACGGTCGAATAATATTGTCGAGATGTTGCACGTTAATTGATCGTGAGTGGTGTCTTTATTATTCTCTCACTGTCGGACAAGTCAAAATTATTTTTAAAGTAGGTATTTTGATCGTTGTTTTTAAACCACCAACCGTACGACAAATAATGTTTATTTTAATGGTTGGTGAATAATTCTTATCTATACGCTGCACTGAAATCACATATTTTGACATCCCTTAATAATTTTACGAGTAAAACGTCACCGACGATGGTCTTCAATAGACTGACACCGGTTAGTGTCATTAATAAATAGTGAAACGAAAACTTTGGTGTTTTTTATGTAATTGTGGAGTTTCACCAAAAATTGGACGCAAACCATCTAAATGATTAATTGTCTTTTTTCATCTAAGTGATGATTTTCTGGAGTTTCACCAAAAATTGGCGGTAGATAAACTGAATCATTTCACTTTCTTTATTTATAAAACAGATGTTTTTTCAAGTCATCGTGGAGTTTCACTAAGAATTGTACCTACCTATATCAAAAAACAAAATTAACAATTTATATTCATTAAATTGATGGTTTTTCTATGCTATCATGAAGGTTCACTATCAATTGTCCGAAGACAAAATAAAAAAAAAGATTGACAAATTTAATAAAATAACTATTTTTATTACAGTTTTTTTTTGTTACTGTCGTGGAGTTTCACCAAGAATTGTCCGTCTACAAACTATACATAGATACATTACTCTTTATCCAAACGCAAGGTTCGATATTACAAACGTAATACTTGGGATTCATATATTAGATATTTTTTTATTTTCAAATCTTAAATCGTCTGTTCTGAATGATATTCAAAAATAGGTGATTCAACGACAAACTCTCGTTAAACTAATGTTCACTTTTATGAGGTCTGTCTTGAAGACCCTATTAACAGTACGTTAAGATTATTTACTGGCGTATTACGGAGAAAATTTAGAAGACTATTTTCATTATGAAAACAATATAATAACCATTGACATAATGTATAAAAAATAATATATTTTAAGTGAGATGTCTTAATTTTTAAGTAGGTAGGTAGGTACCTAGATATTTTCTAGATTCAGCTTTAAAACGCAAAAAATATATAGGTAAGTAACGAAATGTGACCAATGAAATAGTTACAATATCACGTTATTTATATTTTATTCATTCATACTATACCATCATGGCATATCCCACTATTTGAGATACCTAACGACAGGTGTGCGGGTGTGATTTTTATGTTTGGTAATGTATACCTTAATGTTATTTGCCGAGAAGCACCTACAGCAAATTAATTTTAAAAATATACCTACCTTTATCTTAAGAATTTAGATATATGAAATTTAGGTTCTTTTAGACTGCCAATTCCGAGCAATCTGAGCGAAAACGTTCGGTCGCAATAAGTTGAATACCTATGTATAGAAATATACTGAGGTACCTTTATATTTTTAATCCTTTTTTACATATCTACCTAAAAAAAAATATTTTTTCATAAGAAGTCGTAATTGTACCTACCTATCTACACTGTTTTTTTTATCAATTATGTAGTAACCATAGAGTATTCATTCACTCATATATACCATCATGGAATATCCCACAATGTGGGGTAACCAGCGACAGTTATGTGGGTGTGCATTACCTTATAGAAGGGAGCACAATACATGCGTGTAGGTACACACAATCTCACCTAAAAGGCACTACATACAAAATTGGTGGTGAACCTCATTACTGAACTACCTATGTGAGATTTTCTTGTTGCATTATTGTATTTTCGATTACCCGGCTCTTACAATAGGTACACTCGAAAACAATAATTGAAAAGAGTGGAAGCACTATTCTAAGCCGGTGCCTGTAATTTATCTCTCTATCGTGTGTATGTAAAGACCGAAAAATGAAGTTATAAATACTGCTATATTTTATAGTTGTTTGCCGAATGTTACTTGTAAGTATACTGGAAAGTCGGTTCATTTTTGTGCCAGTGTTCTCGGTTCTATTCTTAGACGTGAAAATTTTAATGAAAAAAAATGAGAAGTCAATTTTGGAACTGAATTACACCTTCTTCATCGAATGCAATTCGAAAGCAATGATGGAATTGTTAAGCAAAAAAATAAACCGTAGGTAGGTACTTAAAATGAACTTTAGCATGTCATATTAGGTAGGTTATATTGAGTCACAAATGGATTATGAATGACACACCATGACCTCAAAATTTCGTCAAAAACATTTGAATAAATCGGGCGTATTAAATGAGATATTTTTTAAATTGCAGGGCAGCCACTCTAAACAATGAAACGAGACGTTTGTCTATAGTCTTTTACAAATCCAGTATTTACCTAGATACTTATTAGTGATGAACAAAATCTTGCAGTATTGGTCTTGGTTTTGTATACCTAATTCTATGCAAGACGTAGAATAAGACAGCATGCGTTATGGTAAGACCAATGCCTACAAGAATAATAATATAATAGTTCAAACATATGTTAAGGAAATTTTTGAGACATCATAATATTCATTCTCAAAAAAGACTAGTCACGAAGACAAAACTTGTGCGATCTTTCAATATTTTTTTGTAAGAGATGTTATTATTTGATAGTAGGTAAGTACTTACTTATTTAAATTTTAATTAAGTATTATATGGCATTCTTATAATTAATTTAAATAAATTAAAATAATAACAGAAACACGGATACCTATGTCAAAAGTGTATTGTGAATATTAAAACAAAATTTTATAAAAATATAGTTATACTTACCTAATACCTACGTAAATGTGTGAAAAATTAACTAAAAATGTTGTTGCTCTTTTAGTTATGTTTATAAACTTATGTTATTTCTCTTTTAAATATCTAAACTCATCTCAGTTTTATTTCACCATTATTTTATTTTTAAATAAAAAATCTTCAAAAAAAAGTATGAGTTATCTTTCAAAATGAAATTGATATTGATGTTTTTAATAGTATTTATTGGTAATAACAGAGATTTAAAATAGAAAAATACATTTTTTTAGTTTGGTTTAGTTTCTGTACTTGACCGAGTAGGTATGCGAGACCAATATCGAGTATCTACATAAGTATCGAGTATCGACCAAGTATGCAAGAACAAGACCACACCTACGATTGCAAGACCGGGACCAAGGTCTTGCATTCGCTCATCACTACTACTTATAATTTATAAAATTTCTTTTATTCAAATATACCGTACTTAGTATTGTTTTTTTTTAATTCTTTTCAATCAAACAATACGTTGTAATTTAGGTGTTAGCTCAACGACGAAATAAACAACTAAAGATCATATAATTATAGACAATTTGTTATGCAAATATGATTCTCTATAGGTGTAGATATTTAATAATTGCAACAATAATAAAATAATAATCGATGACAAGAGACGGTTTGTGACTCAGTTGATTGAGAATTTCGTTTACACAAAGTAGAGAAAATATGGGAACTTGTTGATCTAACTATTGAAATGATTACAATATATTTTTTTAGAAATTACACATTTTTACAAAATGAATGAAGAGAGATTTTTTTCCGAAATCTACTAAATTAAAATGCAAATACTCGTGAAGAATAAGGATAAAAAAGTTGTAATAAGAATTGGTCAACATCACGTGAATGAGAAAATTGATCGAAATCAGGAAAACAGATAGGTACCTACATTATACAACATAAGAGAAGAAAAACATAGAATAATGAAAGAAATCATACAAGCCATAAGAATTGGTTCATTTATAAGTAGATAATCAACAATAACATTTAGGAAGATACCTATAATTTATGATTAAAATCAAAATAAGCATAAAAATCATGATACGATATACATTTTAAATATCTATCCATTAAAAGAATATTCACTTTACGATATGAATGAAAGAAATTATAGAAATCAGAATACCATTTAAATTTTAATGATATTATCCAGAATACAGTATACATTTTACGATGTGAATGAAAGAAATTATATAAACCAGATTTTCACATATATTTTAATTGTGTTATTCAGAATATAGATACATTTTACGAAATGAATGAAAGAAATTATAGAAACCAGAATACCATATAAATTTTAATGATATTATCCAGAATACAGCAGATACATTTTACGATTTGAATAAAAAAATGATAGAAACCAGAATTTCACATATTTTTTAATGATGTTATCCAGAATAGCAGATACATTTTACGATTTGAATGAAAAAAATTATAGAAACCAGAATTTCACATATTTTTTAATGATATCATCCAGAATACAGCAGAAACATTTTACGATTTGAATGAAAAAAATTATAGAAACCAGAATTTCACATATTTTTTAATGATGTTATCCAGAATAGCAGATACATTTTACGATAAGAACGAAGAAAATGACTGAAACCAAAATATCATTATGTATTTTAATGTTATTATCCAGAATTGCAGATACATTTTACGATATGAATAAAAAGATAGAAATTAGAATATCAAATACATTTTAATGATACACTTTATGATAGAAGAAAATTAAATAGGGAATGCAAATTATAGAACGCAGTTGAATGAGAGAAAAATGTTATAGAATCCTGTAAGCTTTATAATATTGATATTATACATATTATGTAGGTAAGATCATCGTAGAATAACAAATACCTACGTATTTTCTAATAGGAAAGAACATAACTATCGAAACAAGAACAAAAGATACACATAACAACAAATTATATTTATAAACAAGGAATTCATACATCAACAATAAAATTTATATAAATTTTTAGATCAAAAATAGACAAATTCAAAGTTCGAAAAGAAATATTGAATAATATTTTCGTATAATTCAAACTACACCTTTTTTAGTAGGTACACCGCTCCGAATTAATTTAATATTCTAAATAGACACATTACATGGTTGATTATTGTTATAATTTTCTTTAGGTCCACAATGTTATTTTTTATTGATTTTTAATAGTAATATTATGTTAATAAAAACCCGTCTATATCAACTTAAGGTGTGTGGTACCCTTGCACTTATGATGTGTGGCACTATAACAGCACTTACGCACTATAAAAAAATACATTTTCATAAATCATCAAATGCCTGGAAGAAAATTCTAATTTTTATTATTGTACATCAACCAACATTTAATTTGAACTCGATCGTTAAACTAATTCAGACATCTATATTCATAATAGGAAATAGACCAATGGACAGAATATTCTTGAATAATATTAATATCTGGTGACAGGTGTGCTAGTGTAGGGTTAACAGGTGATAAAAATGTAATCTTTTTTTCATTCGATAATAACATAGAATCATTTAATCAATATTGAAAAAATACCTATATTAAAATGTATATAATTGAAAATTATTTTGTTGAATCTCATTTTAATGATGTGTATATCTGCATAATTTACCTACGAAATGGGAGTATTATTTTTTGTTTTGAATTTCTTTTTTACGATGATATGCAATATTAAATTGTTTGTATTTACTGATTACTATATAATTATGTATTTTGTTTTATTTTTTATAAATAGCTAACTACATAAATTAGTTGAATTATGAATAGAAAAACTCACACCTGTGTTTGCTAAATTTTACACACTCGTTAAAAGTAAATTTTTGAATAGATAAGTAGTTGTAAAATGTGTAATTTTAACAGTCCATATAAATAAGAACCTACATACTTAATATTCAGTAGATAAGTATTCAATCACATGATTTACATATATTTTACACAGCATAGGACTAAGAGATAACCCTTGCTGGTCAACTTCCTATACTGCCTTTCGTACTTTGAACTTTTTAAATCTCTCATTATTTTAAAGCGTGAGTGTGTATGCATGCTTTATTCATTTAGGTATTTTGTAAATGTGTGGTATTGGTTTGATATGTAAATATCACAGTATTTATATATTTTCTTGTAAAAAACTGTGACTATAAAAATAAATATTGTCTTACAAATTCACTATTTTCCAAAATATTATTTAAGTAAAATATAAAAACAATATTTCAGACGGGTCGATGGAAGAGCGGTTAGTGCACTGGGCTAATAATCCAGTGGTCGCGAGTTCGAATCCTGCCTCGACAGATTTCGTTCACCTACAGCACAAGCATTTATGCTTAATTTAGTGAATGTAGGAAGATTTATATGTAAAAGAAAAAAATAGTTTTATAATATAAAAAATAAATAAAATAAATAAATAAAATAAAATAATTTACTAGCGCGCCCGACAGACGTTGTCCTGCCCGAATGTTTACTTGCCTGCTATTTCATCAAAATCTGTCCAATGGTTTATTAGTTCAGTGACATACACAACTGCAGAATTATATATAAAGATATTAATGAATCTCCTGTTTCGTATACTATTGTATATAACAAAAGTTATAATGTTAATAATTCAATATAATAAACACTTTCTTGCACAATTTAATAAAAATTTAAAAAACAGAGACTCTTATCATTTATTGAATCGTCTTATATCATTTATTTCCACTGTTACAATTTTTGATACGATTTGTGAATTTTAACCATGGACTTACTCAAACACACAAAAAAAACATCAAAATCGGTCTAGCCGTTTAGGAGTTCAGTGACATACACACGTACAGAAGAATTATATAGGTACCTATACATAGATAATCATATTATATTTTTGATAAATAGGTATTAATCACCTAAACTACCCTAATACTAAGTAGGTAGACACCTACCTACACATAGATACTTTCGCAATCTTTCCTTATTTACAATTATTGTAATAATTATAATAATTGTATTGTTGATACGATTCAACACATCAGATTTATAATTTGTTCGCGTGACGTGAACCACTTTGTTGTGCGCGTTTAAAATTCATTCGCGAATAACACTCTATAATATTTAAATCGGTATTTATGTAAGTTTTGAACTGTGATCCTACACATTCATATAATAATAATGATATTAGTCCCCATAACCCACAACGTGCACTAACACAAATACATCAGCACTCACACACCTTCATACATTGTCACATGTCCCAATAATTAAGAGCAATAAAACATCACGCTAAGTAGTATTGCTAACAACGTTTCTATATAATCATAAACCATTACGAATTATAATCATAGACTGAAACATGTTTCGGAGCAGGTACATTATTACTAATACATATCTGTGATTGAATTTGCTACGTGAAAAATTGTTAATTGAAAAGTATAATGGGCAAAAAAAAAACATTTCTAATCGCAAATAATCGATAGTCAACGTCCGTGAAATTTGCGCTAAATGTATAGTTATAGTAAAATTATTCATATTTCATTATTGCACTTTGTCATTATTTGGGTGTATGAAAATGAATGACATATAAAATGACATTTGCGAGATAAAGCTGTAGCGACACGAGGCAATATTTCGTGTCTTATTTCAAGTCTTTAAAAC